>JACEGR010001081.1:0-191590 GCA_014170235.1 Listronotus bonariensis
TACAAATGTCGCAGAGTTGGGTCGTATTCGAATACTCAGTATTCTGTACAGTATTCAGAATACATTTTGCCGGTTATATTGTGTGTGTTTGGTATTCGGTATTCGGCAGAATACTCTTTTGGTTAGTATTCGGGATTCTGTATTCGAATACTTTTTAAGTATTCGATGAATACTATTTTTAAGTATTCGAATATCGGCGTTTCGAGTATTGGAATACGGAAATGTGTAAGTAGTATTCGAATACCAAGAATTGCCTTCCAACTAACTATAGACCAATTTCAATTCTCTCAGTTCTTTGTAAAGTAATGGAAAAATTAATTAATTCACAAATTCTTAAGTAATTAGAAAAACACAAAATTTTGCATGACAGGCAGTATGGATTTCGCCACAAAAGATCTACAGCAGATCTTCTTTCCCTCGTATCACACTGTAGGAATAAGTTTCTAGGTGAGTCCCAGATCGTTGCTCTTGATATATCCAAAGCTTTTGACCAGGTCTGGCATGCCGCACTTCTTAATAAACTTCCCTCCTATGGTCTTTCAACTAGACTCTGTACTTAGCTCTCTAGTTATCTATCTGATCGTCGTATATCAGTTATTGTGGACGGCCATTCTTCAAGCTTCCACCAAGTAAATGCTGGAGTCCCTCAGGGCTCAGTTCTGGCACCAACATTGTTTCTTCTTCACATCAACGACCTTCTCTCGTCCACAAATCTCGTCCATTTTTAATGCATGCAAAACACAATCATGTTCCTTGTCGCGAAAAGAGTCATCAAATACTCATCCTCTACTTATGAGCGGCCAAGTTCTTACAAAACAAGGGACACCTTCAATCCTTACTGGCATAAACGACATTGTATCTTTAGCCACGGCAGCTTCAAAAAAGCTTGGTTTCTCTTTCGAGACTAAACATATTTTCCGCTTCTAATTTATACACCTTATATGTGACCCAAATCCGACCTCCCTTGGAATACTGTTCTCATATCTGGGGCATGGCGTCCCCCACAACCCTAAGCATTCTTAAAATAGTATTTTCCAATATTCAAAGAAGAACTGATTCGTCTTATTAATGATCCTTCACTTACAGAAAGGCTTCCTCTCTTGCCCATCGTCGGGCTGTGGGGGATTTATCGACTTTTATAGGTACTTCCATGTCTTCTGCTCTGAAGAATTGTCCAGTATAGTTCCTCCACTCACGATTCCCAACAGAGAAACTCGTGGTTCCGCGCGTATGCATCTCTATACGCTCCAACTGGACAAGTCCCGAACTTCTCCACTTTGTTCGTTCTTTTATCCTCAGAGGTTTCTAGATTGTGGAACCCCTGCTGCCCGCGGAGGTCTTTCCTTTCCCCCAAATATTCAAGTATTTAAGTCCCGTGTCAACAAACTCCCTCTTACCTCGCTTAAATACCCACGGTACGTTAGTATTTAGGCTTTTAGCCTTCGTGGTTTATCCAAAGATTAAAAAAGAATTGCCATAAGTAGAATACGAAGAATACTCAAACGGAAACCAAAAGTAGGAAAAGATGAGGGAAGGACCATTTTTTTAAATTTTGAATCATCGATTTTTCTTGTATTCGATTGTTTTGTATTCGAATACCGATTCCGGGTATTCATGTATTCGAATACCGATTTTCAGTATTCGACCCAACTCTGAAATGTCGGACCACTGTGTCAAACGTTGCATAAAAAATATGCGCTGGCAAGCCAGTGTCGTGAACAACTTCAAATAAATAGGGCCAATTTTACGCCAGAGCTAAAAAGTAAGTAATGTACGTGTCTGCAGAGGAATTTTTTGCTGCAAACGGCCTGTTAGCGACGTGTCAAATGACTCTTGCACTCGTAAAAGTAAATGGAAAATTATACCGGTATTATACAGGTAAGGTCAAATGTTACTACATTACTCTGGTTACGTTAGGCGAAATGGTTATTAAAAATATATCATTTCAATTTTAACATTGATTAACTTTGAAAGGGAATGGAATTTATCAAAAATGTTAAGGGACCTTTTCATACAAGGTGATCATTTTTATGGCGGCACCATTGCTTCTTCTCTATTATTGGAGACATGAAGTCGGTTAATTAGTAAAGTAGTATTATTTTTTTTTATTTTTCCCGCTGATTAACGTGCTGCCAACAAAAACAATTTAACATCGGGTTTGATGTGTGCAGAAAATATATTTTATTTGATTGAATACCCTGTATATTATGTCACCATTAGAAATATCTATCGAAGAGCATTGAAAAAAAAAAGTGCTTATGTGTTTTATCCAATTTTAAATAGTCGGAAATATGGCCATCCTAGGGAATTTGATAGAAAACTGGCATTTTAAAAATAGAACACCCTGTGTATTGCATCACCAATTAATAGATATTTTTAAAAGAGCTTTAAGAAAATACCACATTGGATATGTGTATCTCCTATATTTTTTAAAATATGTCAAATTCAAATAAAAAAAAATAGTAGATATTAGCTTTGTCTCGCGGATTTGATTCTAGGAACCGGTTCTGGAGCCATTCGCATGCGCAGTAAAAAAGCAGCGTTCGCGGTTAGTAAAATACTGGAATGTTTGGTAACAGTTCTGTAGTTCGCGGGGTTACAATGGAATCAGTACGTTACCGGTTCGTAACCTTATTAGCAGTGATGGGATTTTTGTTGGAACTAAAAGTTCAGTTCGGAATTTCATGCGCATTGTCGACATGGTCACCTGTTTTCTGTTTTGTGGTACACAGAAATAAACCGTTGTATTACAGTTTATTTGTTTCTGCCACTTTTTATGCGGGGTTAGTACAGTACCTAAGCTGAATATGTTTTTTTATATTATTTGTGGATTCTGAGCGTATATAAAACAAAGGATTTTTAATTAAAAAATATAGACAATATTAGAGGATTTTACCATTTCTTGTTGTTTGAATTTTATCTTTAGTTAAATACACATACTAAAAACGAGAGGAGGCAGGACCCCTCGTCTTCCGCCAAGAGACCTCGAGTGGCTTTCGACAGTATAACAATTTACCTTTTGTATGAATTTAATTTTTTTTTGTGTAGTATCCAATTTAACCATAAAAATCCTAATCAAAAAGGCTAGGTTAGAATACATCCTCAGCTGTATAGAAAATCGTTCGCGGTAAATAAAAATTTCGAACTAATAAATAACTAGACATGCGTTTAAAACAATTCTAAACCAGTTCGGTTCTGGTTCAGAATTGGTTCTACTACTGTATAAATAAGAAAACTTTGTGGTCCTAGCAACGCGAATGATAACGAAAGAGAACCTTCGTGTTACCTGGTTGCTGCGTTGCTAGCTACGAAAGTAATATTTTCAGCGCCTGGACAAAAAAGTAAGAGTAAAAAAAAAGAAAATATGCTTGTGGGAAATATTAGGATTTATTTATAAAAAGTAACTAATTTATGACAAAAATATTTTAAAAACTAGGTTAGGTATTGACATTAAAAGTAATTGTGCAATTTGAGCAATTAGCAAAAGAAATTGGAGGAATAATACTTGAATTAACAGTTTTTAAATTTGTTGTTGGGGTATCGTTATCACCTTTAACTACGTTAATATTCATATTTTTCACTGTTACTTCATTAGAGGAAATATTGGTAGGAATTTCGTGTAAAATCTTCTTTGAAATTTCCACCTTATTACTATAGGATTCAGCAATATATCCCTCCGCAACAGAAGAAGACTTCCAACCTCCATGCCTTTTAAGTCCAAAATATCGACATCCGAAGCATTGGCAAGGAACGTAGTTGACGTTCTTCTAAAAGAATGGCCAGTGTATCTACTGATGTCTTCAAGCTTCAAAACTTCGCAATTTCTTTAGGTACATTTGAAATAGTGTGCTTTCCAATTACTTGATTAACACATTTACCTCTTTCATAACGATACAATAAGCGCTCATCTAGAGCATTCCTTGGTCTCAGCTTAATATATTCCTGTAGAAATCTGACATAAGGAACTGAGCCTTCATCGTTGGTTACTACAAAGTTTCTTTTTAACTTTATTTTTAGACTCCACTATTTTTACTATAGCCACGTCATTTCTTATTTCTACATCACTTAGCTTCATTCTGTATATTTCGTCTGTCCGGCATGCCCCAGCCACTCCCATAATGGCTATTACTTTCATTGCTAAGTAACTTTGATCAGGCGCGTTAAGTAAAAACTTTATGATTTCTTCTTTTTTAAAAATTTTTGACTTTTTTGCCTCATAACCATCGTTTTTCCTTTTAATAAAAGCAACTAGTTTCTTGAACTCCGAAATATCTTGATTTATGTTTACGGAAATTGTTAACTTGAGCATGGAATATACAGACCAGAGGGTTGGTGGTGATAAAGACTCGGATTTTACACACAGCGAAAATACGCCAACATCACATTCTCGTCAATCCGCCCACATTTTTTTTGTAGCAAGCCATTCAGAAAAGTTGATTTGGTGGTACCTCTCTTTAGATTTGTCTGGCAGAAGTGAGGCACACGCAGAAGTCAGCTGCCTTTTGGATGCCATTTTCATATTCATTTAACATTTTAAAATGGGAATGGATTTATACTAAATTAACAATAATTCAACCTCTGACAAGTGCTGATGACAGACAATGTCAACAATAAATTTGTTGCTATGGATTAATTTTTAACAGGTAAAATTTAAAAATCTCTGATATTTCTATTAAAACATGATGTTAATGATTATTAAATTATGCGATACATAGAACAGTAGCAGAAAAAATATAATATATTATACGATGCGAAAGGCCTTTCAAGTGTTCGGAGGTTTTAAATAGCCTCGGCTTCGCCTCGGCCATTTAAAAACCACCTCACACCAAAAAGTAAACTTCCTCATCTTGTAATGTAAATAACTATTTCCTTATCTGACTCTTTTCTTGGACAGGTAGACGAAAGGATTCTGGCCGAAAATACACCCGCCGAATCTATTTACTTCATATTTTTTTAATTTTGAGGATATCGGAAAGCCGAGGGCGTTATTATTTTAAAGACAATCAAAAACTTAAAAAATAATTTACTCTTCATCCCTATACAGGGTGTAATTTACTTGATGGCTAAAAATACTGGGTATGATTCCTTAGCTAATTTTAGGAAGAAAAGTTCATATGAACATATGTCCTTAACGTCTTAAGTTTTTGAGATACAGGGTGTTAAAATTTTCAAAAAACCAAAAAAATTCGAAAACACTTATTTTAGTAAAAATTGTTATACTGGATATAAACATTATTTAAATAAGTATTTATTATTTTTGTTACATAATTTGCTGATTAAAAAGTTATAAAACCTAATTTTTAAGAGAAAAAAAACCCGCAATGCTTCTTTTATGGTCTAAAAATATGCAATTAGGTGAGTTTTTTTTTTTTCTTAAACTTATCAAGATACGAAAAAAGTGAAGAGACATAAAAGCCGTATTTTTTATTTGCCTAATCTTAAAAAGCACAAAAATTTACACACGTTACACAGTCAGTGGCGTACCGTTATTTGTTAGAATATTTCTTTAGTTGCCTGTTGAGACGCCTCTTGACTTGATAACTGTATTTAAGCTGGTGATAAATTACCCTTAATGTCACTATTGTTATTTGCCAAATTGCCAACAAAATTGGGCTAAAGAGTTAGTTCGGATATTTAAAAAAAATTAGATTTTCTTTTGAAATTTTAACACCCTTGCAGCTTACAAGTTAAGAGGCTTTAGGACATAAAATATGTTTATATGAAGTTTTCTTTCTAAAAATTAGCTAAGGAATCATACCCTGTATTTTTAAACATCAATTAAATTGCACTCTGTATACTTTATCTAAACAAAAATTCAGAAATAACAAAAACCATCTTGTTACAACACTCTTCAGTCCTCTAACGTAATCAGATCAGATTTATTATTATGAACATGTAGCGAACGAGCCCGCCTTGATTCAGCCAAGAACTAACATTCAAGCGATGAATGAGAAGAAGTATCTGAAGGGAACCGCCATAATGGGACTGCGCGCATGCTGCTGCGTGTGGTCCAAGGCGGAGATTTTTAACGCTTCGGCTGTTGGTTTGGCGCTTGAACGGTGAAATGTAATTGCCGGTTGGCGTGCTGTTTCTGGCGTGTGTGGTCTTAAGGCGGCGTTGCAGTACGCATACGGTATGTTTATTTTCTATTTGTCGATTATGTTTTTAAAGTTAATCTATAAATTATCTTACAGACAATCAGTGGTATGATGTTGACATGTAGGTTATATAACCCTAGGGTTATTTAACCTGTAAATTCGGTGCTCTTTGATAAGAAAAAATCACAAAAAAGTTTAAAGCAAACAAATCGGCATGCTTGCTCTCGCGGCCGCCTTTGCTATATTTCTTTATGATATGCCGGTTGATGCAGCTGGTCATCGCACTATGGGATAGAAATTAATTTTTTTGGTCAAAATTTGAAACTTACCAATCTAACTTAAAATGAGGTGCTTTACTGGAAAAATATTATAAATTATTACAAATGCTTTTGGAAACCTAAAACTTATTACATGTTATTATAAATTTACACCCCCAACATTATTATTTTTGATTGTACAAAATAAACTAAAATGTCAGGTTGTTTGGTTAATTCGGTAGTATTCTAATCAGTAATCCGATGATTATTATCTCATATGATATACAGGGTACGACAATAGGTACGATTTTTTAAAATGGAATACCCCTGAATATTATATCACCACCAAAAATCTTTAAAATGCTTTAAAAAAATACTACATTTGATGTGTCTATCTCAATCAGTTTCTGAAAATATGACCATCCAAACCTGAGAATAACACTCAAGTTGCTCTTAGAAGCGTAATAGAGATACATCTTCCCAACTTTTTTAGTTTTTAACGTATAAAATAAATAAAAACACTGTTTTTGAATGCGGTAGATTCTGTAGAATCCATATCTTCTCATCAGAATGCTTATATCTTTTTAGGATATACAGTGTAGGGACAAAACATATTAAATTTTAAAATGGAAAAACCTTGTAAATTATAAAAATATATTGCATCTGTCCCTTACACTCAGACAGCAGCAAAAAGTAGGAAGGCAATTGTGGGGTACAAAAACTGATAAAGAAAAAGGTTAAAAATTTTTTGACAAAAAGTAGCGAGACTTCTCGCGAGACTGCATCGGAAACACAACAATAGCTCTTATTATTTAGACCCTTACTTTCTTAGTAAACAACGCTAAAGACTAATAAACTAAGCAGATTAAATGTTATATAAATATTTATGTTTACTTAAAATACATTTTCAAGTTTCCTATCACCCCAATAGGAAAGCCGTCATATCCTGTTATAATTTTTGCGTACATGTAGTTTGGAGTATCTACTTTGAAATACACAGCACTGAGCCATTAAAATTTCAAAGTTGCTTTCCGGCCAAAAATAATGGATTTCTATCCCATAGTGTATCGGCAAAGCGTCGCTGCAAAGGATAGCGGCGCCTTTGTATAAAATAGTCCGATTGCAGGCGGCGTTTTTGTTTTTTTGTATTATTTTAAAAGGGTTCTTTTGGACAATCCACGAAGGCTGAAAGCCTAAATACTAACGTACCGTGGTGTCTTAAGCAGGGTAAGAGGAAGTTTGTTAACACGGGACTTAAAACTTGAAGATTTGGGGGGAAGGAAAGACCTCCGCTGGCAGCAGGTTCCACAGTCTAGAAACTCTAGGGATAAAAGAACGAACGAAATGGGAAGTTCGGGGCCTGTCCAATTGAACTGTATAGGGATGCATACGCGCGGCACCACGAGTTTCTCTGTTGGGAACTGCAAGAGGAGGGACTATACTGACAATTCTGTCGGAGCAGAAGCCGTAAAAGTATCTATAGAAGAGCGATAGATCTCCCACAGCTCGACGATGGGCAAGAGAAGGAAGTCTTTGAGTAAGTAAAGGATCATTAATAAGACGAACAGCCCTTCTTTGAATGGCATCAAGAATGCTGAGGGTTGTAGGGGATGCCATTCCCCAGACATGAGAACAATATTCCAGAGAGGGTCGAATTTGGGACACATACAAAGTGTATAAATTGAAGGAGAAAATACTTTTTGGCTCGGAAAAGAAATCCAAGCTTTTTTGAAGCCGCGGTGGCTATAGATACAATGTGTTTATGCCAGTTAAGGTTATTCTCAAATGTGATGCCCACAAGGTTAAATGTGTCCCCGCTCTGCAAAACCTGGCCACCATAAGCAAAGGATGAGTGTTTGATGATTTTTTTTCGCGACAAGGAACACGATTGTGTTTTGATGCATTAAATTGAACGAGATTTTTAGCGCCCCAATCCAATATCAAATTGAGATCCTGTGAAAGAGATATCTGCATCGCCCTGCGTTTGCTTTCCAAGTCGGGTTGAGAGATTGGTTTGGGAACCTGAAAAGTGGAGTGAAGGGTACTATCGTCAGCATAACTATGAATGGGATTGGTTGTGGAAGAAAGAAGGTCGTTGATGTGAAGAAGAAACAAAGTTGGTGCTAGTACTGAACCCTGTGGCACTCCAGCATTAATTTCGTGAAAGCTTGAAGAGTGGCCATCAACAATGACTGATATACGTCGATTAGAAAGCATATTTGTTCTTTTCCTTATTTACAAGTAACCTATTTTTAGAAACCACACGTTAACTTTTAAGAATATATTGTTTGCCTCTGCTTAATAATTCATTATTTAGAGGGATTCAAAAGAAACATGTAAACACTACGTAAATATTTTTAATTTTATCTTCCAACCTTACAAAATGAACCACTGGACGACAATTTTAATTTCGCCTTTCTAAGGAACCGACGACGGGTCTTTGGGGAAAAGGCGCGAGTAAAACGACAAGTAGTTTTTGTCGCGAAAGTAATTAAATTCATTTAATTTAATTACATTAACTGTCAGAATCATTTATCTTGACGTGATAAATATAATAAGATAAAGGAATAATTGGTTAAACAATTATTCGCGCAAGAAAAATTTTAATAGGTAGTTGGTGGCTATAAAGTGATGAACGGTTGTCGGTAAACCAAATAAGATCTAAAGGAAGAAGTATTTACATACGTAGATAACTATGGTTGCCACATAAACCGCACCGAGCCCGATTTCACGGTGATGGAGGAAAGTGGGGTAAATTAATTCGAAATATCCAAAAGCACTTTTTTCGCGCCCTCAAAAATATACAAAGCATTTTTGGTCAAGCTTACGTCTATTGTTTTATCCGAGAGAGAGATAGCTGCTGGGCCTTCCTTGTCTGTCTTCAAGGCAGGTAAACGCAGATGGCGCGTGAGTCGACTTTATCGTTTGCCCGCCAAATTCAAATTATATAGCTGTGCTATTTTTTGCCCTTAATGTTAGGTACTTGTTTTTGTTTCCTATTAATATAAAATATTGGGGTTTAGTTCAATAATTACACACACCTAATTAAAAATGTCATTTATTTGGTTTTTATAAAGATTTTTCTTACAGATAACCATGTCAATATTACCTTAAATTATCTGTTGAAAAGCACAAATTTAATATATACACTGTGATCACTAATAAAAGTCAATATTCAAAGTCCAATTAAAGTGTAAAAACCACGAAACACACAATAAATCACAGAAAATGTAAACAAACTGTCCAAACAAATCGGCCATTGAAAAATATCAAACACAAATATCGATTAACATTTCGGCGTGACTGCCTGCGGCAACGTTGTCAAGTTAAAAATATTCGATTCATGGTATATTTTCTTTCTTAATTAGATGTGAGCCAAAAAAGGACATTAAAGTTTACATGCAGAAATTGTAAACAACTTGGCAACCAGGGCAAAGCGATGATTGCTCCATCTACGATAGCCTGCCATGATGAAAGACAAAGACATATTTATTGAACTTGCGTTAAACCAGAAAGAGATAAATACAATGGACAAATTGTTAGGACCAGTTACTCGTCTCATTGTTGTTCCTGGTGTAGTAGGTATAGGTAAACTTGTGTTACCCTATTTGTGAAGGTTTGTTTTACCATCAGGTGTTATTTAAAGCGTAGATAACAGACTCATATTACTGCAATTTTTAAATACAAAACTTTTTGCACCACATCCCCCTACATTTTACCAGCGAGACACACGGCTGAGGGCTCGTCGCGGTTATGTGTGGCTAGACCTTTAATTACACACGAAATTGCGGGTTAGCAGTAATAATAGGTCCTTAGCAGTGTACACCTAAAGCCGCGTTCAGACTTGCAACAATTCGCCAAACATCGGTCCAAACAGACCAACCTATTGGCGCGCTTCTTTGATGCAAAAACCGACAAGCTCTGAATCACCGGCAAATCATTTGCCAAGCCCTTGAAATGACGTGACTTCCATCCACGTCTGCGCTATGTGGGGCTATGTGGCTCGTTATTCGGCGCGTTAATTGTTGCAAGTCTGGACGCAGCATTAGGTAACATATTTTCGGTGTAGATAAATTGGATTTTATTCCTTGTTTTTAAATTTTCACGTAAATTGCAAGATTTTTGTAATAATGCCAAAATTTGCATTTTTTGTGGAAACGCCCGCGAAATTATTTAAAACGCCGCATAGTCAAAGATAATAGACAAGGATAGAGGATCAATCGCCGTTTCGAAAAGTGGCACAATTTGAAGAAAGGGTCTGCGGGATGGCAGGGCATGCGCATACGCACTCCCAATGTCAAAATCGGCGGTATATTCAAAAACATTGATTTATTGAGTAAATATACATAAAACATGAATAAAAAGTGTGAAATGTGGTTAATACTGAAATTTATTAATAATTTAATGACTAAATATTGGTAATTTAGTGCTAATGATGTATTAAAATGTATTTGGTAGAAGTCTATTTTATTCTTAGATTGGAATAGGTTAATGTGGAAAAATATATATAAATTTTAGGGACATAAGAACTAAAAATGAAAATCTAAATAGAATTATTTCTTAAAAACTAAACTTGTATTGTGAAATTACATATTTAGCATAAAGAATGGTTGTAAAATGTAAAAGAAGTGTATAATTTTAAGAAATATATGAAAATAGCATGCTTAAACTTACCAACCAAATCAATTTTAGATTTATTTTGATCCTATTTAGTTGAAAGGTATTATAGTGTATAAGTTAATATTACTTATACTGAGAAAAGCGAAGTAGGATTTCAGTTTCCATAGGCCACTGTACTTGGTCCATTTTATTCGATATCTACATACTTGTTTTTTTAGGTATGAGGAAGCAGATAAGATTGTAGGTTTTAATTAACAATGAAAATTTAAGTTTCCACAATACTGATACTTACTTATTTTGAAATAAAATACTTTTGTAAAGGAAGCTCGGTATTGCAGAAAAATATCTTAATCCTAAAAATCTTTTTTTTCCACAAATTTTCGATATTGACAAAAATAAGTGTACTTTCCTCTTAAGAAAAATTCATAATTTTAAGATGTTTCATATACCTACCACCGAAAACAATTAATATGGGATGGTTGAATTTTTTCGTAAAATTAATAATAGTTTGTCTTATGGTACGAACTTAAGTAGACACACTCTAATCTTGGTTTGTACCTCAACTGGGTCAGTTATTTAGTGTTTAGGCCTTTTTATTTTTTCGCTTTAGTATAATTTTTATCACTATTAATACTTTTTAAACTGGTCATTTGTCCGTCTTACAGTTCAAGGAAATTTTGTAAATATGGAGTAACGCACACAGAAATCCTTTATTGGTTCATTGTGTTTTTACCTCCAGCAAGATATTCATTAAATATATTATACGTATTTATGTAAAATATTAATATATATAATATTTTGTTTAAAAAATGAATCTTACATAAAGTGTTAATTTGTTTTTATTCATAAAAAAACAACGTAAATAATTTAAAAAACAATTTATTTAAAAAACCAATAAATTTACACAAATGTTGTTTTAATAATTTATATTTATAACACAGGTCACACGTAAAATTAAACCGAATAAAACACAAAACAAATAAACAGCCACAACAATCACAAAACATCAGCCATATTGAACATATTGAAAGTCAAGAGTTTTGACATTTATAACAGCCAATATCAAGCCGAAAAAGAACCTCTCATGCGCATGACGAGTAATCCCGCTGTGTTAAGTTAACCATCAAACCGGTTAAAGTTCGCAAGATATTTGGCTGGTAGTATTGATTCAGACACAAAAATGTCACGTAAAAGTGCGTACTGAAACAAAAAAATTATAAATTAATTCATACTTTTAACCAAGCACGTGCGTTTAAACAACTGTAAGCAAGAATAAAATAAAAATGACGAGCTCTTTCGGTCGCTGAACACAATCTCAAGTCGCAGGTGTGAGCCATTTTTAAATTGGTGGGGGTAAATCAACTGTTTCTCTCCTCTTGTCCATTCTCTTTGCGCATAGTCCGATGACTGGCCATGACGTAGTTAGAGTGTGCTTACGTCACAAAAAATACAAGCTACGACATCCATTTTCTATTGCTTGTTCCTTTGTTGGCATATTTATTTACCATGACGTTTTTTACGTAACCAGTGGCAACATTGTGAAGTTGATTGGACACGCAAATTGTGGAATAATTTTTAATCAACTTTAAAAATTATTTACAAAAAGGTATATATAATTTTGTTAAAATTTTAATTTTTCCATGTTGGTGACGTATTTAACTATTATTTAAAATATTATTTTTTTACTATTGTAAAATTTTGGTTAAAAGCCTATTATTGGGTAAAATGGTTATGCAGCGACCTGTATCAAGGAAGATTAACTTTTAATAAGGAGGGCTCGATTTTTTATATTTGTCCGAAAATATAGGTTATGTTTGTGACCTTACCTGTTTGCCATAAGATTTTTTTATCTGACAAAATAAACCAATACGTGCATACCATAAAATAAAATCGATAAATAATTTTTTTTTATCTTACCCTTAATAACGATTTACAACGTAAATTCCCTGTAAAAAAATATCCAAAGGTCAGTGACCCCTGTGTACAGGTTTTAAAATTGTCTGTAACTGCAGTACTAATAACTACTTAATTTAACTATAAACAATAATAACTTATAAGCAAAAAAATATCACCAAAACCTCGAAAAAACCTTCCAGTACGATTGTAAACAAAGAATTACGGGAAAAGATTACGTCACAAAATTTAGCGAACATAGGCTTAAATGGGATCGAGCGCTCCTTATTAAAAAGTTTATTTTCCTTGGACCTGTATATTCAAAATTCCTAATTTGACTTACAGTCATATTTGTATTTCAATTAAATTGTACACACGTACCGAACGTGTCATATTTAGAACAATCCCGCCTCTTTCATGTTAACAGCACTTTAACACTGTTAAATGTATTTTCTTATATTGTTAATATCTTGTTATGAATAACTTAGTAACTTTCATTTTGTTTTACATGCAATGATGTTTATTTTTAATGCCATATTATTTTGTGCATTGTTTAGGTAACGAGGTTTTTATTTTTGAATCTAAATGCGCTTTATGAATCGATTTTAGGAAATGGATAGTACCCAGTACTATTCTGAAAATCTTGTTAAAGTAATAATAATATACCTAGCAAACACTATTTGCCGGCAATATACATTTTTCATATTGGCATTGATGGTAAAGCATTGGCAATTGGTTGCAATACTATGCCAACATCTAATACGCATTAAATAGTCAAGCCTAAATAAACACTTAATTGCCAATAAATTTTACATGCAGGCGAATTGCCGGCAGCATACAAAAATGGCGGCATACCAATCCTGATTAAATAAAGCATGCCTTTTTGTTGCAGGAAAATAAATATTGGATTTTTGAAGGCAGACCTTCAACGCATATTCATACTTTTCAAACCATATTATTCAAATTTCCCGCTTAGCCGAAATACAAGATTTGACGATTTTGACAGATGCTTTTGTTTTACCGCTTTGTGCAATTGTTTTCTACCTGGTTTTCTAGCTTTTTAGTTTCTTTTTAAAGAAATTAGTTTTTTAATAGACATAATTAAGTGTATTCATTACCTAATTAGTGTGTGTATTGTGTGATTAATTGGTGATGGCTAGTCGAGAAGGCAAGATATTCAAGTAGACTGTTAGAAACTGTAAACATTTTGTTTAAAACCTTTAACTTTGTAGTTACTTAAAAAATTATATGAAATCAGGAGTTGCCTTATTTAAAGTTTTAAAGACGTGTTTATAAAAACTATTATATTTATTTAAGAGTTTTTTTTTACATTTAACTCCTTTAAAATATTTCTCCCTATGTTTTGGATCTGAAAATTGAGTGTAAGTGTCCCTTGAATACTTACTATTTTAAAGTGTTTTGCCACCTTTTTTTTTTAATTTTAATACATATCTTTAATTTTTTATGGTTTATTGTTACTGTATAAAAATATATATTATGTAATTTTTTTAATGATAAAGTTTTTTGGCCTTTTTTTTATTTTTTTCGATTACAAAATTCTAAATATGTTATTTGGGACATTCAACTTATTAAACTTACAATACCTATTTAATAATAAATGCCATTATCCTAAACGAATTTTTTCATCATAACTTATTAATGATGGAAGCCATCACAGTATCTGCAACACTGTGGCCCAATAACGGCCAATTGCCTACTTTCGTGTCTTCTTTGATACCTTTTGCCAATGCCTTGCCATTAAAGAGTGTTGGCAATGCCAGTAAATTAAATGTACATTGCCGGCAAAAATATTAGTATGGGTATTGTTTAACATGTAGGAAAAAAGATATATTTGCGGACGAAGCCGATGGTGGGGTTTGCATCCACCATTAAAAGTACGGAAATATGCTTTTCCTACGAGTTGCACATACATATTGATGAATAATATATACTTAAGGAATTTTAGACTTCCATTGTCTTTATTTTTAACAATTCACACAACGTTTCGGGCAGTCCTATCTCTGTCCATTTTCAAGTCAAATAATGCTAATTCCTAACGCTACTACGTTCTTATAGTTGTCTGCCAAGGGGTTAAAAATGTCAAAACTACTGGCGACTGAGGAAATATCTTATAATAGGTAACCAAGTAACATTATAATATTCTGCTTTACAAAAATGACAAAAGTTAAGTTTTATTACATTAACCTTGGTACTTGGTACCTGCCTAAGCCGACATGAGTCAAACGTTATACTCTAACATTGCATCTACCCATGTTGGGAGCATGCACTGACAAACTTTTGCAGCTTTTACAAAATGACGAAGGTCTGCCGCTCTAAGTAAAGACCGGCTACTTGATAAACCGTCATTTTCGGCGGTCTTTACTTAGCATATTTATTACTAAGCGTATGCATCGATTATTTTAAACTAAAATATTTCGAAAACGGTTGCTCCTAGCGTCATCTAATAAGAGTACCTTTTACGTAAAATGACTAAGGAATCCATTTCTTTAACAAAAATGTAAATACAGGGTTGTACAAAAAGTCATGAGCCTTTGAAAGTGAGAATATACATGTGGCTAGCGCCCTCTACAAGTAAGAGCTAAATTAAGAACAAATTCAAATTCTCATGTCAAAAACCCCCAGGTACCAATTTTCGTTCGGAAATCGGCATTATTTAGGAAATTATGCAGAAAAACATAAATAAAAATAAAACTTTGACACCCTGTATCTTGAAAGCGAAGCATCTTAGACCACATCGTTCATAGGAACTTTTACCTTAAAAATATAAAAATAATTTGATTTACAAACCCTTAACTCCTCCTTAAATTTATATCTTATATGTAAATGGCAAGGAATTTATGAAGCAATACTTTAAACGCTCTTTATCAAAAGTTTTAAAAATGCACATACGGTGTTTTTCCATTGAACGGAAGCATATTTATTTGATGTCACTCATACAGCCATAAGTACATGCAGATAAATATTTAAATAAATCCAACGTAGGATACCAGAATACTTAGATTTCACTTATTTATATGGTTATGATTCTCTTTAATATCAATATCTTCGTTATTATTTGATTTCTCCTTTTAAAAACGGCCGCCCCGGGCGACGGCCCTGCTTCCTATATCTTTTTGTCTTTAATTTCATTAATATTTTATTAAAAAGAGCTTACTTAAACCAAAATTAAAGTAACCTTAACAAAGCCGGTAACCACAACAGTCGAAAAGAAAAAAGGTGTAATGTAAAAGCAATATTGGTTGTGGTTGTCAACCGCGGACAATGACTGAAGCCCCAGTTTTAAAATGACTCGAAAACTTTAGATTTTTATCTGAATGAAAGCTGTAACAGGATATCTTTCAAGGTTAATTAATTATGGTCATTCAGAAAATCTTTATGGAAGTCGTTTGTTTTTTTCTCGACCAATGGATGATATTCGAAGCACACTGGTTTCATGCATAGAAAATGCGTTATATCACACTAGTGTTGCAAAGTACTTTACAGCACTAGTGTTGCAAAGTACTTTACAACACTCGTGTGATATATATTATGATGTCATTCTAAAACTGCTATTGGTTTTGCAAGTGACATATTTATTGTAGTGACAGTAAAAAACTTTTACTTACCTTTAAACAGTAGAACCCAAATTAGCGAAAATCATCTTATTAACGTTAAGTTACTACACAGTATAAGCTTTCTTCTAATATTAAAAAGAGTAATAATAAAATTTCCGAAAAATAAAAACATAAACAAAAATAGACATAACCACAAAAACAACTTTCACTGACTGCTCGCTCAGTGGCACAGTGTTGTCAGGTAAGTAGATCAAATTAAAAATCTCCCTCCTACCTTTGAGCACGCACTTTATAGAGGCAGCCTTGCCGCTTGACCGTTCGACCTAAAGCGCCAGAGAAAAACTCCTATAGATCAAATTCCTTCTCTCTGTCTTCGTGTACTCAAACAACTAGTTAAATCTTTTTTTTTAATCCCTTAATTAAACCTGAGGCTAATACACACTTTATGAATCCACTTTCTTTATCCATTCATAAATAGAATCAGACCCTTCCGACGTTGCCAAATGCTTTCCATATTTTGCATGGTATAACTGACGTTTAGTAGTCGTTTTTTTCTTACTTTTAGGACTTTAGGTTATGCATTTACAATTTTCATATTTTTTATATTTTTTCTCAAAAATATGAGGAAAAAATGTAATTTTTACTTAATTTTACATGTGATGTTCAGTTTCATTAACTCGTTTTACCAATTTTACTCCCACCCAGCACCCCTTTTCACTCCCCGGTCCCGTAAGTTTGTTTACTGATATTTTTAAAAAACGGAATATTTTGGATATGCGCCACTTACGTTTTATTTAGAAGAGTGTCTAAAATATGTAAGTATCAATATTTTAAAAAACCCTTAAAATAGCAGAAAACCGTATTAAACTATTACCGTTATTACCTAACCAAACCATACAATTTTTATTAAGTGAGGGCCTTTTTAAATTCCAAAATGATAAAAGTTATATAATGCTTCTAGGTAGGTGATTTTCGATGTAAAAATATTGTCAAAACAGTATAATATAGCAGTGAGGAAAGTACATATCACACTAGTGTTACAAAGTAAAAATCACCCTAGTGTTGCAAAGTTCTCAATTGTTTTTTATTTTTCCTACTATTTTTTTGGTTTGGATGGCCATATTTCCAAAACTATAAGAGATAGACATATTAAAAGTAGCATTTTCTTAAAAGCTCTTTAAAATATCTATTTAATGGTGATGTAATATATAGAGAGTGTTTATTTAAAAAATGCCGGTTTACCAATTTAAATTCCCGAGGATGACCACAATCTAATCGTAACTCAACGTCTGACGGTAAATAATTCTTAAAAGAGGGACTTAATCGAAAATTCGTTAGAGAACTTTTTTGTAAGAGGCGGTAAATTTTCCAGAATATGCGATGAGTGGATTTTTTAAACAATTTTTTGTCTACGAAGAAAAAAATAAAAGAGAAAAGTCCAACTACCCAACATTTTTTTGATGTATGATATTTTCTTTGCTTTCTTTGTTGAGCACCTTCTGTATGACAAACCACGAGCCGCTACTGCTTTATATGTTAAACAAAGTCCTATTTTTCTTGGTAAATTAAGCTATTCTTACCATTTTTAACACATGATTCGTACCAAAGCTGTCTATTAAACTCTTCCCAAGGCTGTAATATCCGGACAGAACTATGAATTCCCAACTGGGCTTTTAACTTGTGCTTCATGTCTTAATGGTGCATAACACCGCGTCAGCTTTTGCAGACAAAAACTTTATGCCGAGTAATGGGATATTGCCATCGTGTAAATCCGCAATCGGAATGCGCATAGAATGCGTCTCGAGCGAATAAACGAAATGGCTGCCTTTTGCCGCCCAACAAATTGCACGTAAAATTACTTTTCATACGTGTTCGTATGCCGTTATTTATTAGCTGACTTTTGCAGTTCGAGGATTTCGCAAAAAACTTGCACTTGCACTGCAGTCTGGTTAAATTGAGGTGCGGTTTTAATTTTTTAACTCGTTTTCTTTTTTAAGGGCACGAAGAAAAAAAAGAAACTAATTTTTGTGAGTATCTTCATTTTGATAAGACGCTTAACTTTTTTCCTTACAACAATTTTCGTTGGTGGTAGCTTACAGGGGAAGCAGGAATTAATTGTGTTGATATTCTTTAATATCAAAAATGTGTTACTAACAGGGATTTTCTTTGTTAATTTTCAAGATTTTTTTTTTTATCTTTGGACAAACCACGAAGACTAAAAGCCTAAATTCTAACATACCGTGGGTGTCTTAAGCGAAGTAAGAGGGAGTTTGTTGACACGGGACTTAAACACTTGAAGATTTGGGGGTAAAGGAAAGACCTCCGCGGGCAGCAGGTTCCACATTCTAGAAATTCTAGGGATAAAAGAACGAACAAAGTGGGAAGTTCGAGGCCTGTCCAGTTGGACCGTATAGGGATGCATACGCGCGGATCACGAGTTTCTCTGTTGGGAACCGTGAGTGGAGGAACTATACTGGACAATTCTTCAGATCAGAAGCCATGGAAGTACCTATAAAAAAGCGATAGATCCACCACAGCCCGACGATGGGCAAGAGAGGGAAACCTTTCTGTAAGTGAAGGATCATTAATGAGACGAATAGCTCTTCTTTGAATAGAATCCAGAATGGCTTAGGGTTGTGGGGGAAGCCATGCCCCAGATATGAGAACAATACTCCAAGGGAGGTCGGATTTGGGACACATATAAAGTGTATAAATTAGAAGGGGAAAAATACTTTTGGCTCGAAAGAGAATCCAAGCTTTTTTGAAGCTGCCGTGGCTATAGATACAATGTGTTTATGCCAGTTAAGGTTACTTTCAAATGTGACGCCCACAAGATTGAAGGTGTCTTTGCTCTGTAAAACTTGGCCGCTCATAAGTAGAGGATGAGTATTTGGTGACTCTTTTCGCGACAAGGAACATGATTGTGTTTTGGATGCATTAAAGTGGACGAGATTTTTGGTGCCCCAATCGAATATTAAATTAAGATCCTGCGAAAGAGATATCTGCATCGCTCTGCGTTTGTTTTCCAAATCAGGTTTAGTGATGGGTTTAGGAACCTGAAAACTTGAGTGAAGGGTACTATCGTCGGCGAAACTATGAATGGAATTAGTTGTGGACGAGAGAAGGTCGTTGATGTGAAGAAGAAATAATGTTGGTGCCAGAACTGAGCCCTGAGGCACTCCAGCATTAACTTGGTGAAAGCTTGAAGAATGGCCGTCCACAACTTCCTAGATTTCGTGGTCGGCAGCATAGGTACCTAGGAGTTTTTACTTCCGAAACTTTTAGATTTTGTGGTCGGCAGACATTCGGTTACGCGAACAGTTCCGAAGCGTGGCACCAAAATAAGGCACGAGCCAAAAACCGACATAAATAAAAGCCAGGCACTATACTTATTAAGAGAGTTCCTTATTCCACCATTCATCTGCAAGCAAGCTCAGATGTCAAAATAGGGCCGGTATTACTGTGCAATATTTTTTCTAATAACTATAACATTAAACAATAAAAACCACAAAAACTTAATGCTTATACAGCACGCAAAATAAATAAGGTAAGATTAGCTTTAACTATTTTTCGGCGGTTTTTAATAGTTTTTATGCGCTAAGCAAAACCGCCGGACGGCGGCTTCTATTGATAAAATTAGTTAAAACTGCCGGTAATAACAAATTAATTATAACTTTCGACGGATTTTATATATGTAGTCGGCGGTGGTTGTAGCCAGTGCCAATACGAAAATGCAAAAGCTAGAATACTGAAAAGTTCGCTTGTAGAGTTAGTTAAATAACCGAGCAATTCAAAACACCTTTATTCGCTATGACCACTATGACCAGTCATAAAAATAATTTCAAAGCAGATTGCATCTCCAACACTCGCGACGTGGAAGAGTTTAGCCAATGACGTACTCTGCATTACCTATTCATTGCTTTTTCTATCGTTAAGATAAAATCTATGTTGCCGTTTCGGCATTTCATAGTTTAGGTAGGGATTTTTAAATTTAGTTCAAATATTCAATAACCATGGTTAGTTCTGGTTAGTCTGCTTGTTTAGACAAATGGAATAAAAATAAAAACTTACTATTATTTAGGTTTTAAAATTCAAAATTTTTATGTTTTTATGTTTTTCTAGGATATTCTGAAAACTTTGACATTAAATGTTTGTTTTTTTATAATGGTAAGTTTTTATTTTTATTATTTTTATTCCATTTGTTTTGACAACGGTGGCAGATTTGCCACCGAAACGTCGATTTTTAATTATCTTTTTACTTGTTTAATTTTTTTTGGTTTTTTAGTACTTTTAATTTTATTTTGGCGTGTACCCAAATAAATACCATCCATTAAATGAATCCGCCAAACTACAGAACATATCTTCAATTTGGATATAACCTCTTAAGCACTTAGTTGCTTTGGCAACAGTGTTCAAAGGACCCTCTATGGATATGTGGTTATGAACCGCAGGATGCCATGAGTAGGCCGTGTCGAGCGATTCCTGCTGTGAGGGGCACGTTATTAATATTCCGACTAGTCACCGAGCCATTGCATTGGAAGGCACGATCGTTAACGAATTGCAGCCACTAATGTAATAATTGGTCTATATGAGAAGTCAGGGAAAAAAAGAATGTCCAATTATTAGAGACATTTTGCACCTCTTAAAATAACAGACGTTTTTTGGCCTCCTTATGGTTATCGTTATTAAACATAACGATTACGGCAGCAGTTTAAGACAGAGATTTTGCAGCCTCTTTTAAGAAATTCATCTTGCGTCTGCGCTTTCGACACATAACCTTATTTTTACCTGTGGTTGACCGATTTTAAAGTTAACGAAAAATCAGTATTTACTTTTATTCTTCATAAGATATAAATTGATATTTAAATATATGCAAACACTTCTGTTGATTTCGTTTTAAAGTAGATGCAAACAATACAGTATAAGCAAAACACAAAAAGTAAGGTTAAGTTTGGTAGTAGAATAAAAAGCAAGTGTGCCAGATTGTAACATCTAAATTAATTACTGATTTAGAATATCCGTAAAAGTGCAAGTCCGTTTGAATTTCTTAACACTATTTGATTTTTATTACTTCTATAGATTTTTCGCCAATTAGAGCCTTTGTATAAATGATATGTTAATTAATACGGCAATAAAATTTTAACCTTTTAAATAATTGATATTAAAATTTCTACAATCCGGCAACCACGCAGTTTAACAATAACTATAACAATAACGATAAGCTCTTCGGTATTCATCCGTAATTAAAGGAGTCCGGTATGGTTAATAACGATAACGGATCATGTTTGCGTTACTGCGCAGTCTCAGAATAACGTTAACCACAACGGAATTGCAAAATAAGGGGTGCAAAATGTCTCTATTGTCGAGGATAAAGTAATCAATAGTTATTTTCTTAATTCACGAAATACACTTCCTACAAAAATGATCGGATATGCTTGATTTCTTTATAAGCTTCAATACAAAAATGCTTTAATTTAAATGGCCACATCTCTTTTCATAATGGTGTTTTCAAAACAATAAAAAAAGAAATGTTAAGGAAAGGTGTAGCTTTACTTTACACATAGGGAATACAATCCCGAGATCCCGCCCTTTTTCAGTCCTGAAATTTTCGGGATTAAATTTCTTAGTATCCCGAGATTTTCGAGATCAATAAATAAATGTAATATTTTCACTTGTAATACCACTAGTGCTAAATTTATTTTCAGAAATTTTTCCAAGCCACGAATATTTTGAAATTATCCCGAGCCGCAGGCGAGGGAGAATTTTCTTAAAATATTTGTGGCCGAAAAAATTTCCCGGGATAATTTAAGCACGTGTGGTATTCGGTAAGAAAAATTTCACACCAAGTTTGTGTTAAATAATATTCGTTTAAATTAATATTTGTAACTTTGACAGGAGCTTTAAAATTTTACTATAAAATAAATATTTTCCCTTTTACCAATTGTAGTTGCAAATATATGTAATTTTAGAGCTTAACATTGTTTTTTTTTATACTATATATTCCTTATATTACTACAGTTGGTAAAAATAGTTTATTTTAATTTTTTTAGACCCATACCTTGCTTTCGTTTGCTCGTCACTAATATCTAGTACTTCAGTCTTATGATATTATTTTACTAACTGTAGTTGTATAAAATTGTCATTTAGGGTCTTAAAACCTTACATTATTTTATGTTATGTCTGAAATACTACAACTGGTACAAAATAATATTTTCTTTAATTATGTATGTAAATGACAGACATGACGTTAAAACAAATTCAATGATTATGTCAAAAATTTCCACTATAATTCGCTCCAGGGTACCCCAGACAGGAGAAGAAAAATTCCGATAAATACTTGTGTTGTCAATAACGGCCAATTGCCCACTTTCGTGTCTTTTTGTTATCTTTTTGCCAATAACTTATTAATGACGGATGCCATCACTTTATCTGCAACACGTGGCCTAATAACGGCCGATTGCCCACTTTCGTGTCTTTTTGATACCTTTTTGCCAATGCCTTGCCATTAAAGAGTGTTGGCAATACCAGTAAATTAAATGTACATGGCCGGCAAAAAATGTTATATGGGAGCATCTACCTTATTAGTTATAATATTTTTATAATGAGAATAAATTTATAAAGCGACCAATAATGAAACACCACTTTGATATATGAAAGGACCTAAATTTAATTAAATCAGTGGCAACCTAAATATTTAGCAAAAATTAACAATTAAAAATATTATTGTAGGCAGAAGGGTTCTGAGTAATTAAAAATACAAGAGCCAAAAGTGTTTGGAAAGTCATTTAATTGTTTACAGAAGTAATGGTGTTTACTAATTGGAAAGCCTTTTAAACATAAAGCCCATAAGCAACTTACAAATATCTTAACAACTAAAAGGAATTTAAAGAGTGAAACAAGTCACTGTTAAAAACAAACACATTAAAAATACGTTTTTTTTGTAATTAAAGAAGGAAAAGGAAAAAATGTATAGCAAAAATACAAGAAGCACAACAAATTTAATTTTTGTATTTCACATAATAATTAGTAACTATATCTGACGCCCCTAAAATTTGCCGCCCTTGGCAAATTTTAGGGGCGTCAGATGTAGTTTTTAATTTTATTTTAAATTTATCATTTGCGACCCAGTATTAGGGCCGGCATGAACATGGCAAAAAAACAATACATAATTATATGTATCATTTAATACGCTCGAACTAATCAGAACATTCCCCATCTTTTTTAAATTAAGCTTGTAGATGAAGACAGACACTGACCGTGTTTTGCGGTTGTTTTAAAAGAGCAGGCAGTGTTTACGTAAAAAAGATTTTTTTTATCTTTGGACAAACCACGAAGGCTAAAATCCAAGCTTTTTTGAAGCTGCCGTGGCTATAGATACAATGTGTTTATGCCATTTAAGGTTACTTTCAAATGTGACGCCCACAAGATTAAATGTTGTCTTTGCTCTGTAAAACTTGGCCGCTCATAAGTAGAGGAATGAGTATTTGATGACTGTTTTCGCGACAAGAAACGTGATTGTGTTTTGATGCATTAAAAGGGACGAGATTTTTGGCGCCCCAATCCAATATTAAATTAAAATCTTGCAAAAGATATATTTGCTTTGCATCTGCGTTTGTTCAATCAGGTTTAGTAATGGGTTTAGGAACCTGAAAACTGGAGTGAAGGGTACTATCGTCGGCGAAACTATGAATGGAATTAGTTGTGGACGAGAGAAGGTCGTTGATGTGAAGAAGAACCAATGTTGGTGCCAGAACTGAGCCCTGAGGCACTCCAGCATTTACTTGGTGAAAGCTTGAAGAATGGCCGTCCACAATAACTGATATACGTCGATCAGATAGATATCTAAAGAGCCAAGTACAGAGTTTAGTTGAAAGACCATAGAAGAGAAGTTTATTAAGAAGTACGGCAAGCCAGACCTGGTCAAAAGCTTTGGATATATCAAGAGCAACGATCTGGGACTCACCTAGAAACTCAAGAGACTTATTCCAGCAGTGTGATACGAAGGAAAGAAGATCTGCTGTAGATCTTTTGTGGCGAAATCTATACTGCCTGTCATGCAAAATTTTGTGTTTTTCTAAATACTTAAGAATTTGTGCATTAATGAGTTTTTCCATTAAATTTATATTTATAAATTAAATTAATTTCTATTTCTTTCCAAGCACATTTATGTAAAAACAGTTAAGCAGTGCCGTATTACCCATTAGGCTGACTAGGCTACAGCCTAGGGCGCCATGAAAAAAATAGGCGCCAGACAGGGCAGTGGGGATATAAATAAAATAGACGCGAAAAGGAGAGAACTTTTATTTTTGGACTGAAATGGATTTGAGGACCTTTTTTTTGCTCTTCAAAAAATTTTTTAGTAGGAAAATAGGCGCTCTGGGAATTGTAGCCTAGGGCGCCTCATACCCTTAATACGGCCCTGCAGTTAAGTTTAAGTATTTGTATGACTAAATCTACTGCGCTTTTGGAAAAGATAAACAACCGAAATATAGATGGACTTAAAAATATTGAGAATGATGGAGCCCAAATCATAAATTTGGACTTTTATTGGTAAGTAGTGTAATTGATATAATTGTGGATTAGGGTATCAAAATACAGATGCCGCAAAAATTAATAGCTTACGGGTATATCTGTAAATCCACCACTTTATCATGCTCATTATTTTTGAAATAAGTTGCGAAAAACATGTTTTAATAGTTGTCCACTTTTAACACGTAACGCATAAAAAAATAAGATTGATGAGTAAAAAGCGAAGAAAACGAAGATGTTAGAAACCGCCTAAAAATATTAAATTTCGTCCAAACCCTAATTTGGATATTAAGCTGTTCGACTGTAAATCAAGGGTAATAAAATTTAATTCTTTGTAACGTTTTTTAATATTAATTTTAAGACCTTCGAAAATATTTCTTGGTATATCAGACATTTGCCGACATGGTTAATGATATAAGATTAAACAAAATTAAAATACTAACTGCCCAGAGAAAGGTGTCGTATTTCTCATTAAATATTGTCAGTGCATTTAAAAGATTGTTTTAAAAAACTGGGTGTGTTTTCGGCGTTTGGGAATTTCTTGTCATAGTTTTCGGTGCATGATATACAGTGCGCCCATAAAATCTTGCACAAATTTTATTAAAATCTGGTAATAATCCCAGCAAACACTATTTGCCGGCAATGTACATTTTTCATATTGGCATTGATGGTAAAGCATTGGCAATTGGTAGCAATATTATGCCAACATCTTATACGCATTAAAAAGTCAACCCTAAATAAACACTTAATTGCCAATAAATTTTACATGCAGGCGAATTGCCGGCAAGCATACAAAAATGGCGGCATACCAATCCTGATTAAATAAAGCACGA
Source organism: Listronotus bonariensis (assembly GCA_014170235.1). Classification (NCBI taxonomy): domain Eukaryota; kingdom Metazoa; phylum Arthropoda; class Insecta; order Coleoptera; family Curculionidae; genus Listronotus; species Listronotus bonariensis. The sequence continues at coordinate 25,806 of JACEGR010001081.1, forward strand.
GTTTTTGTTGCAGGCAAATAAATATTGGATTTTTGAAGGCAAACCTTCAACGCATATTCATACTTTTTAAATCATATTATTAACATTGGTATTTAACTAACATTAAAGCAATTTTTTGATCTGTTTAATTTATAATTGCAGCTAAACAACATTATTTTATGTTTTTTTACATAATTTAACGGAAATGGCCTTTTCATAATATTTTATTGTTAAAAATCATGCAAATAAAAATTAGGTCAAACAAAATGTTTATTATATATTTTAGAGCGAATAAAAATAAAATGATGGTAAAATTAGCTTCGTTAATTTCGACCCAAGGTGACCGCTTTGTGCATTTGTTTTCTACGTGGTTTTCTAGCTTTTTAGTTTCTTTTTAAAGAAAAGAGTTTTTAATAGACATAATTAAATGTATTCATTACCTAATAAGTGTGTGTTGTGTGATTAATTGGTGATGGCTAGTCGAGAAGGCAATATATTCAAGTAGACTGTTAGGAGCTGTAAACATTTTGTTTAAAACTTTATTAAAAGTTTTAAAGACGTGGTAATAAAAATATTATATATATTTAATAGTTTTTTTGACATACCGATAGATGGCGTAATGGACAATAAACTACTACGTTTCTGCAATATCTTCGCTTTTTATCGTCTAAACCGTACCGTTTAGACAAAAATAATTCGAGAGCGGTCTGCGGTGGGTGATCTCACTTAGCTTTGAAAGAAATATCTTCGGCTAGTGTAAAAATCTGCATCTCCAAGTTGGACAGTGTTCCGAGAGATGGTACTTTGCATTGCAAGGAAATTGCATACAGTAAGGAGTTTTTCCTATTTTAATTTTTCAAATAAAATATCGCATCATTTTAGCTTTTTAAAAAAAGTATATGCGACAATTTTCGTCAATAAGACGTCAGCTTGCTGCTTGGGAGTATCTGCATTTGCCCACTTTCGTGTCTTTTTGTTATCTTTTGCCAATAACTTATTAATGATGGATGCCATCATCTTAAACGCATTTTTTTGCAAATAACTTATTAATGAAGGATGCCATCACTTTATCTGCAACACGTGGCCTAATAACGGCCAATTGCCCACTTTCGCGTCTTTTTGATACCTTTTTGCCAATGCCTTGTCATTAAAGAGTGTTGGCAATGCCAGTAAATTAAATGTACAACGCCGGCAAAAAATGGTAAATGGGAATATCGGGCTTTTAAAATCTGCAGGTGGATACTATGGATACAAGTTTCTTTTTTATTTAAATTTTTATATTCCCTACTTACAAGTTTTGTTTAAAAAATTTTTTTATATCTTCTATACAGGGTGTCCCACCGGGAACTGCTGCGATCCATTTCTCGAAAAGTACGCTTTGAAAAATTTTGAAATTTTGGTAACATTATAAAGTCAGTGGGGGACATACAACTAAAATATTTTGAGAGCTCTGCCACTTCCGGTTATACCGAAAGCTAATGTCAACTTCCTTATTTTAAATGAAAGACCCTATATATTAATTATTTTTTAGATTCTGCATAAAATTCCTAAACATAATTTATGTATAATGTTCTATACCTAAGTCCAACCGTTTTTAATCTATTTTAAATTTTATGTCTAAAATGACGTTTGCAAGCCATTACATAACCATCAATTTCTTCTAAAAAAAGCCTTAATTATGAATTGGGGTTCGGTTCCTTGTAAAGAAAGAACTTCTTTAGTAGACTGTATCGATATTTTCACAATTAATAAATACAGAGTGGTTAAAAATAATCGTTGAAAATCATCACGACAAAAACCTTAAAAACATTTATTTTTCAACATCAAATACTCAGTTTTGATGTTTATTTGTTGTTGCTCTAACAACCAATTACATATCCTAACGTGAGATTGCGTTCCCAAATTCACCTTTGGGCACGAAAACGGGTGCGCAAAGTATATAAAATTTCCTGTTCCTTTGAAACCGAATGTTGATGTTGGAAAAAATTGTCAATATAATTTTCATTTATAATGTGGCGAGCTTGGTGTAGGGGCTAACTTAGCAGCCTTTCACCGCAGCGACTCTGGTTTGAATCTCGGTTCCCTCCAGGACGCTTATTCTTGAATCTCCGGGAGGGGAACACTCCCGGGAACTTTTATGGGAAAGGTTATAGAACGGAGGGAACGAATTTTCTCCACCTCCAGAGGTAGAGAACTTTTAGTTCCCGGGAGTTGCTTGCTCACAGTGAACTTCTTCTTTTTTAAGAATATTGTTTTGACAATATTTTCGTGAACTTTACTCACTTCCCGCAAAGTTCTCCTCCCAGAGATTCAAGAATAAGGGTCCATCGGGTTTTAAATAGCTCGTCACCTCACAAATGGTAATGGCAAAGCCTCTGTGAGTACTTTTCCGATACTAGGTAGTAGTTATATTAAAAATAACGTCCGTGGTGGCACTACCGCGTTGTCTAAAAGGTGCTATGAAATGCAAAACTGCACGTTTCAGTGATTGGATAACGTTGACGGAACAGAGAAAAAATGGGTTAAACATCCAATAACCCGGCACTCACGGTACACTGGTATTTAGGCATAAGCCCTCGTGAGATATCACAAAGAAAAAAATCCACAACAAACAACAACACTATAATAGAAACCTTATCGTTAACAGAGAATTACGGCACGGTGAAATAATGCCAGGCACTAATAATACAGGCCTTATTTTGACATCTGAGCTTGCGCAGATGCATGATAAGATAAGGACTCTCTTAATAAATATAGTGCCTGGCTTTATTTATGTCGGTTTTAGGTCGTGCCTTATTTTGGTCTTATTTTAACTTCGGAACTGTTCGTCTAACCGAACGGCTGCCGACCACAAAATCGAAACGTTTTTAGAAGTAAAAATACTTAAAACCTTGCTTTTTCAAATGTATATCTGTAATTGTGGTAAACAAAATCCTACAACACAAAACAATAAAGAAAAACTACTAACATTTTTTCTTCTTTTTTAGGTTAATGGTACTGTCAACATGATTTGCAATAACTCTAAATTATGGGTAAAGATGGGTCCATATTTAATTCATTCTGAAAGCGATGCCGCCAAGTATACAAAAATGATAAAGTAAACAAACCTTTTCGAATGCACATAGCCTCGGCCAGAGCGTGATTACAATGTTTAGATAAATAATAAAAAATACATTGCTAAAACACGTATCACCTACTTACAAAACATTCTCTTATTTCGCCTCCGTCCTACTATAAAACCGGTGGCACGTGGCGTGGTACTAGCAATTTGTCGAGTTAAATATTTTTTGCTGCAATAAATCACAAAAGGGTTTCTTTACTTTATCATTTTTTGTGTACTTGGCGGCATCGCTTTCAGAATGAATTAAATGTGGACCCATCTTTACAAGCACTATTTAAATAAGGCCAGTATTAATAGAGACATTTTGCACCTCTTAAAATAACAGACGTTTTTGGCCTCCTTATGGTTATCGTTATTCAACATAACGATTGCGGCAGCAGTTTAAGACAGAGATTTTGCAGCCTCTTTTAAGAAATTTATCTTGCATCTGCGCTTTCGACACATAACCTTATTTTTGCCTGTGGTTCACCGATTTTAAAGTTAACGAAAAATCAGTATTTACTTTTATTCTTCATAAGATATAAATTGATATTTAAATATATAACACTTCTGTTGATTTCGTTTTTTAAAGTAGATGCGAACAATACGGTATAAGCAAAACACCAAAAGTAAGGTTAGGTTTGGTAGTAGAATAAAAAGCAAGTGTGCCAGATTGTAACATCTAAATTAATTACTGATTTAGAATATCTGTAAAAGTGCAAGACCGTTTTAATTTCTTAACACTATTTGATTTTTATTACTGCTATAGTAGCCTATGTATAAATGATATTTTATTAATACGGCATTAAAATTTTAACCTTTTAAATAACTGATATTAAAATTTCTACAATCTGGCAACCACGCAGTTTAACAAAAACGATAAGCTCTTCGGTATTCATCCGTAATTAACGGAGTCCGGTATGGTTAATAACGATAACGGATCATGTTTGCGTTACTGCGCAGTCTTAGAATAACGTCAACCACAACGGAATTGCAAAACAAGGGGTGCAAAATGTCTCTAATAATTCCCGAGCTTAATAAGGCAACTGGCAATAATTCTCTAACATCGATAACGAAATAGACAAATTTCAGCAGTAAAGTAAACTCTTGGGCACCCGGTACTTATACGAGCAAATTTTCATTTTTAAAAATCTTATCTACTCACTCCAGACGTGTAACTTATACCTACAAATTTGAACAGTAAAATAAGGTACTGTTCTGGGTTCATGTAACTATATTTTTAAAATGGTCTGTTACCAACATGATATCAAGTTATGATAACATACACCCAAAAGGTGAACGCACTTTATATTGCAGGCGATATTTAGTATCGTATATATTTTGTCTTCGGAAATTTTATATTGAAATTGATTATCTGTGTTTTACGTCCAGTGCAACAGCTGTAATCCAATCTTTTGTTGAAGCTGCCATTTCAAAATACGCGTACCGGCAGTACAGGGCAGTGTTGGGTAGTATTCGAATACTCGGTATTCTGAATACTATTCGAATAGATTTATGTGTTTGGTATTCGGTATTCGACGGAATACTTTTTGGTTAGTATTCGGTATTCTTTATTCTAAATATCGTTTTTGTATATTCTGGTATTCGAATACTGATATTCGAATACTGATATTCAAATACCTATATTCTGGTATTCTAATTTTGAATTTAAATACTGTTTGCTTAGTTTATGAATATTAGCTTTGTTCGCGGGTTCGATTCTGAACCGGTTCTGGGACTATTCGCATGCGCAGTGTAAAAATCAGCGTGCGCGGTTAGTAAAATCCTGAATTTTTAGTAACAGTTCTGTGTTCGCGGGTTACAATGGAATCAGTTTGTTACCGGTTCGTAACCTGATTAGCAGTCCTGGGATTTTTGTTGGAACTAAAAGTTCAGTTCGGAATTTCATGCGCATTGTCGACATGGTCAGCTGTTTTCTGTTTTGTGGTACAGAAATAAACCGTTGTATTACAGTTTATTTGTTTCTGCCACTTTTTATGCGGGTTAATATACCTGTTGAATATTTTTTTTATATTTTTGTGATTCTGAGCGTATATAAACAAAGGATTTTTAATTGTATTCCGTATGAATGTATGTATGCAATAAAATAAATAAAGATTTAATTAAAAGATATAGACAATATTACAAGATTTTAGCATTTTTTTGTTGTTTGAATTTTATCTTTAGTTAAATACACGTACTTATGTTAAAAACGACAGGAGGCAGGGAATCCCTCGTCTTCCGTCGAGAGACCTGCTCGGGTCGCTTTCTGTAAGTGAAGAATCATTAATGAGACAAATAGCTCTTCTTTGAATAGAATCAAGAATGCTTAGGGTTGTGGGGGACGCCATGCCCCAGATATGAGAACAATATTCCAAGGGAGGTCGGATTTGGTACACATATAACGTGTATAAATTAGAAGGAGAAAAATACTTTTGGCTCGAAAGAGAAATCCAAGCTTTTTGAAGCTGCCGTGGCTATTGATACAATGCCAGTTAAGGTTACTTTCAAAGGTGACGCCCACAAGATTGAAGGTGTCTTTGCTCTGTAAAACTTGGCCGCTCATAAGCAGAGGATGAGTATTTGATGACTCTTTTCGCGACAAGGAACATGATTGTGTTTTGGATGCATTAAAATGGACGAGATTTTTGACGCCCCAATCCAATATTAAGTTAAGATCCTGCGAAAGAGATATCTGCATCGCTCTGCGTTTGTTTTCCAAGTCAGGTTTAGTGAAGGGTTTAGGAACCTGAAAACTGGAGTGAAGGGTACTATCGTCAGCGAAGCTATGAATGGAATTAGTGGACGAGATAAGGTCGTTGATGTGAAGAAGAAACAATGTTGGTGCCAGAACTGAGCCCTGAGTGACTCCAGCATTTACTTGGTGAAAGCTTGAAGAATGGCCGTCCACAATAACTGATATACGACGATCAGATAGATAACTAGAGAGCCAAGTACAGAGTTTACTTGAAAGACCATAGGAGGGAAGTTTGTTAAGAAGTGCGGCATGCCAGACCTGGTCAAAAGCTTTGGATATATCAAGAGCAACGATCTGGGACTCACCTAGAAACTCAAGAGACTTATTCCAACAGTGTGATACGAAGGAAAGAAGATCTGCTGTAGATCTTTTGTGGCGAAATCCATGACAGGCAGCATGCAAAATTTTGTGTTTTTCTAAATACTTAAGAATTTGTGAATTAATAATTTTTTCCATTACTTTACAAAGAACTGAGAGAATTGAAATTGGTCTATAGTTAGATGGAAGAGATTTAGATCCTTTCTTGCGAATAGGTTGAACACGTGCACGGGAATAGGTTGAACACGTGCAGCTTTCCAGCTCTCCGGAAAGATGTCGCAAGCAAAAACTTTTTATACTTTAATAGCAAATGTTATTACCCGACTTGATTATTTTACTAATTTTGTAAATTTATTATTTTTACCTTTTTAGTAAGTTTTCTCTATTTTTTGAAGTCGGTTTAATTTTTTAAAAAGAACTGTTTATCTATGCACGAAAACAGTGTGCTATTTGCTATTTTCACATACATGATATCGTAGAAAAATTTGGTTTTCAAGTATACTTTATTTCCTTAGAAGTCATTGTACGTTATTTGTCCAGCAAGTTAGTGCCTCTATTACAAAAACCTCCTTTATGCACGCTACCCCGTTAACCAGTCCTTCAAACATAACCGCTTTGTTTTTAATTCGAATGCCTTTCGGTAACGCGTTAACTTAAAATAACAACACGATGCTTTTCTGGCCGAAGACGTCATTCATTAACACTTTCATCTCAAACAAAGAACGGAAACTTTCGAAAACATCGTAAATCTGTTTTCAGTCAAGCTCCGGTCAATTTGTCAGTTCTTGCTATTGTTTGCATGAGCTTTGAAAGCGAGCGAAAAATGGTAGTTACAATAAGACAAAGCACGTGTATTATGTTACATACAGGGTTAGTAGAACAATCGGAACGGTGGATTATCTCAGCAACCGTTAAATACAGGGTGTAATTTAATTGATGGCTAAAAATACAGGGTATGATTCCTTAGCTTATTTTAGCAAGAAAAGTTCATATAAACATATGCCCTAAACCTCTTAACTTTTGAAATGCAGAGTATTAAAATTTTTAAAAAAATATATCCCAAGCATTTTTGCCCAATTTTATTTAAATTTGGCAATTTTATTAATGATATTAAGGAATCTTCTTTTTACTTCACTTACTACGTTTATATTGAATAGTTCAAGCTGGCTTGAAAACAAAGCGGCTTTAAAGCGATTTCCAAGTCTACGTATTTATTTCGGTGGCTTGAAAGTCGATTGAAAATTGAGGTCAAGCACATTTCAGGCCATTGTCGTACGCATGCGGCAGTTTTGCATCCAACTTCACAGTAGATATCAAATAAAAAAAAAACTCACTTTTTAATATGTCCCGTTTTGTGTGCTGTTGTTGGTGTGAGCGTGTTTTAAAGTTTTTTACCTGTTTTTCCACTCATATTTTGTATGAAAATGTTAAAATCATAATATGAAATTGACACTGATGACGTTCGAGGAAGCATTCATCTGAAGTTAGGCAGTTATTAAGCCCGCTTGAATCGTTTATATCGTGTTTCTAATCGGCTTTAGTGAAGTCAACCCTACTTATTTTCGGGCTTGACTTGAACGATTCGATAACTATTTCCCTGGTAAAACCATTTTATAATAGTGATTTTTTCTTTATTTAAGTAGTTCATTATTTAAGAATTATGTGACATTGATCTGACAACTTGAGAGTAAAAGGTTAAAGGGGACAAACCAAGGACGAAAATAAACTTGGGTCTCGGATAACACCCTACTGTGTTCCAGGCCGAAATTGTAGCCATAGAACAATGTGCTAGGGAAATCATCAGAAGGGGCTATGAGGATAAAACCATAGTAATCTATTCAGACAGCCAGGCAGCCATCAGGGCACTCAGTTCATGCAAAATCAGCTCCAAGCTGGTGCGGGACTGCGTAATTGCCCTGGAAGAGGTGGGTGCGTCCAACAAGCTAACCATTGCCTGGGTACCAGCACACGAAGGCCACGAAGGCAATGAAGAAGCTGATAAATTGGCAAAGGAGGGGCTGGCAGGACAATGGTAGGTCCCGAGCCCTACTGTGGTATTCAATCATGCCAGGTAAGGTCATCCATTAGATCATGGATTATGAGGGAATCACAAGACTGGTGGATGAGAACACCAGGACAGCGTCAGGCGAAAGTGTTCATCAAGGGTTACTCGCCAGAATTTACAAAAGACCTTCTGAATTATAACCGGAAGGCAGTAAGAATAATAGTGGGTCAACTGACAGGTCATTGCAGACTGAATAAACACCTGGAAACTATGGGCCTGGCAGAAGAAAACCTATGTAGGTTCTGCCAGGAGGAGGAAGAAACCGCAGAACACGTATGGTGCTACTGCGAAGCCCTTTGTCGTCTGCGGTTTGCAAGGCTGGGTGAAGAAAAACCTAAAGCGGCAAAATATACCAAGGGGCCAGTTTCAAGCTTGTGGAGTCTGATTAAACAGACCGGCTTGGATAGCGTGCTCTAACCTATGGATGGAGGACACACAATAAACCTGAGCAGGTTGCAGTGCTAGAGGATATGCAATCCACCTCCTAATCTAATCTAATCTAATCTAATCTAATCTAAGAGGTTAAATAATTTTTCTAGTAAAGAATTTATGGTTTCGTCCGTTACTTTGTGACCGTACATTTTAAATTAATAAAATAAAACAAAATATATACTTTGTTCATAGTCACTTTAATTGAATATTTAGCCGTGACAGCTGTTTCGTAGTACAACTACATTTTCAAACGTTTGAAAATGTAGTTGTACTACGAAACAGCTGTCACGGCTAAATATTCAATTAAAGTGACTATGAACAAAGTATATATTTTGTTTTATTTTATTAATTTAATTTTTCTAGTATTTTATTATAAACTTCTAATAATACAAGGCGGGTAAGAAGATAGGAGATTCGTAACTTATTTTAGCATTTATCTCTTAGCTGGCGGACTGAGAAGAGCTGAAATTTGTACACTGGGTACAACTTTTCGTGCTCTCTAAAAAATCCTAATTATATCTTCTTCTAAAATAATTAGGGAGCCAATATTGGACCACTTCAAAATTTATATAGATTCCCTATGTCCCGCCCGACGGAGCAATACCCGGTATAGGCAAAGCCAATGTGGTATTTTTTTAACTCAGAAGATTTTTTTACTGAGTGTTCCATTTTCTGATTACTCTTTACAGCTTTGCTGTATGATTTATTTAGTACCGCCACTTATTATTCATGATGAACTAAAAATAAAGCGTTAACTTTAACCTATTCGATGCAATAAACCACTGTAAACTTATTGGAACTAATAAATAAAGTCTTTGTCATATCATAAACCAATTCTAGTGTTAGGATGTCTCATAATTAGTGCAACAATCACCAGGAGGCCTTAGAATACGAGATGTTCAGGAACAAAATATTTACAAGATACTCATAAACATCGTTACGGACGGTTGTAAATTGCACTGATTCTTTGTTAAAACTTGTAGTTTTATGGTCGAGATTAGCTACCGTCCTATTTTACTGTTAAACCGAGAATTTGTGCATAACTGAATCTGGAGGCAATAAGGTAAAATGTGTTGTAAATCTGACAGTAAAAGAATCATTTATTTCTTTTGCTCTGAAAAGTGCAATAAACATGGTTTTTTGTTGGTTTATTTGAGTACAACAGGGCCAAATTTAAAGTAAAAATCATTTTTTTAAATAACTTTTATATTACTTGGTATAATAAAATTATTTTTTAATATGATAAATACAAGTAAGGCCTCTTTAAAATGGTATCCTTGTAAAACATTTGTCTTCTTTGGTTCGCCAGGGGCGGAATAACCCTTACATAATAGCGTAGATCGGGGCAAACGTCCGCAGTGGGGAAAAGTCCGCACCCTTTATTCTGACACTGGCAACACCGCTTCGGTAAATTTTTCTACGATGTTCCAGTCTTCCATAGTTGTTACTGTAAGTACGTGCTTGTTTAACGGGGGTATTTAATTTAGCTTTAAAATGGGGTAAGTTGAAAAACTGCGTTTTTACTATAACTTTTTAGTAGCTTTAGTTAGTAGCTTTTAGTAGGAATATAACTTAAACCAATAAATGAAATTGAAAATTGTATTATACGGTTAGTTCCTTAATTATTAGGGCCTTTTTTTTAACATTGCATAGAAAAATTAGTTTTTAATTAAAAAAATAATTATACGATATTGAGGGTTCGGGGCAAAAACCCGCATTACGGGCTCTTGCCCCTTCCCTGCGGACTTTTGCTGTGTAGTTGCTGTAATTTTAGGTTAATACAAACTGACCAATTAAAAAATATATTTTAGAAACTATTAACAAAAAACTGATAGAAAGCCCATCACTACAGAAATTCTCCAAAATGCTAAATGCAGAGTGCGTGAGAGAGAGTCAATTCGAAGTATTGCACCAAATTTTTGACATAGATGAATCGTCTCTTCGCAAACGACTTAATGAGGGGTATGGTTAAACAAATTTATATTCAACGAAGAAGATTTTTTACCCTCATCGGTAACAAATCAGAATGAGGAAGAAATGAAGAAGATGTTCCTTATCAAACAGCAGAGATGGAATTAGAAATGTTCTCTTCTTGTGATGAAGATATTCCCCCAAGTTTTTAGCAAAAAACTAAGTATTGAGAAGATAAATTATAAAACTCTTAATGAAATAACGCCACCTCAAATTTCCAGCTCACAAACACTGATAACAAAAGAAGCGACAATATCTTGTTCAGAAAAAAAAGAAACCAACGTCTAAAAGACCACGTGACGTGACACCACCTCCGTCCACTTCAACAGCGTCTTTATATCAAACACCAGAAATCCTTAAACAAAATGTGCTAAAATCGCCAAAGGAAATATTACCTTTTCCCAAAATAAAGAAAATGCGCCGAAGAAGAAAGGGAGAATCATCAATGATATTAACTTCTACTCCTAACAAAGAAGAAATGGAAAATGAAAAAGAAAGGAAAATGGAACTGGAAAGAAAAAAAGAAAAGCAAAAAAGAAAAAAAAATGTCAGAAGACTAGCCTATTTACAAACAAAAAACGAAGGGAGATAGCCAGGAAGAAGAAGAAACAATTTGTCCTTTTTGTCAAACAAAATATGGTAAAGATTTGGAAGCCTGGATATAATGCAGCGATTGCAATACTCATACACAAAAAGGTTTTTTTACTAGTAAACAATTATCTTTGTTATTTCAATACATTATGGTTATACTTTGTCAAAAAGTAAAATCTGGTCTTTTGTCCCAAGCATTCGGACTCTTGCCCCGCATAGAATGGCCTTTTACCCCATACTATGGGGCAAAAGGCCTAAAAACTCTAGTAAAAATAATTCTGCCTAAATATTATGGAAAATAATTGGTGAGCATTCTTTTGTTAAGTGCGGGCTTTTGCCCCGATCTACGCTATACCCGAGAGATTGCCCACATAATCTTAGACACCCTGTATATTCTCTCCACACTCCAGCCACATTTCGCTATAGAGTAGAAGAGTACAGGTATACGCGGACGATTTATGAATCCGTATTTAAAAGGCAGCATTTTAATAAATTCATATGATTCGCAATGGATTCAGAACCCACGCCCGATGCAGAGGTCAAGTTCTCAAGAAACCACCGCGTGGGTACTTATTAACAAGGTAGTCATATCTTTCAGTCGGTACACTATTAATTTAACGCCTTTAGAGAAGAACCTGGTCAAATCTTGACGGCAGAGAAATACTGGCTTTACATTTAAAAGCTAAGTATCTACTATACAGTGCGTCTAAGAAAGTTAACGGCAGACAGTACAGCGAGCTTATGGGACTGTTGCACAAAATTATTATATCCAAAACTAATAAAAATAGATTTGGTAGAATTTTATTTTTAAATTAAATTTTTATTTTACATTCAGAGTGCCATGATCATTCTAAAATATAGTAAGAACATTTTAAAAGCGCAAATTCGGTACCCTTTGAAAATAATACAAAAAAACATAAAAAGGCCGCCTGCAATCGGACTATTTTATACAAAGGCGCCGCTATCCTTTACAGCGACGCGCCGATACACTATGGGATAGAAATCCATTATTTTGGCCAACTTTGAAATTTTAATGGCTCAACTTTGAAATTTTAATGGCTTATGCTGTGTATTTCAAAGTAGAAACTTCAAACTACATGTACGCAAAATTATAAAAGGAAATGACGACTTCTATTGGGGTAATAAGACTCTTGAAAATGGATTTTAAGAAAACATAAATATACAACATTTAATCTACTTAGTTTATTATTAGCGTTGTTTACTAAAAAAAGTAAAAGAGTTTAAATAATAAGAGCTATTGTTATGTTTCCAATGCAGTCTCGCGAAGTCTCGCTACTTTTGTCAAAGATTTTTTCCCTTTTTCTTTATCAGTTTTTGTACTTACAATTGCCTTCATACTTTTTGCTACTTCTGAGTGTAAGGACAGATACAAGATTTTTTTATAATTTACAAGATTTTCCATTTTAAAATTTAATATGTTTCGTCCTACACTGTATATCCTAAAAGATAAAAGTATTCTGATGAAAAATATGGATTCTAGAGAATCTACCCAACAAAACAGTATTTTTATTTATTTTATACGTTAAAAAATAAAAAAGTTGGCAAGATGTATCTCTATTACGCTCGGTGGTGATATAATATTCAGAGTATTTCATTTGAAAAAATCATACCTATTGTCGTACTCTCTATTTCATATGAGATAATAATCAACGGATTACTGATTAGAATACTACCGAATTAACCAAACAAGCTGACATTTTAGTTTATTTTGTAAAAAAATAATAATGTTAAGGGGGTGTAAATTTATAATAACAAATAATAAGTTTTAGGTTTCCAAAAAGCATTTGTAATAATTTATAATATTTTTCCAGTAAAAAGCACCTCGGTTTAAGTTAGATTGGTAAGTTTCGAATTTTGACCAAAAAATTAATTTCGCTCCCATAGTGCGATGACCAGCTGCATCAATCGGCATATCATAAAAGAAATATAGCAAAGGCGGCCGCGAAGACAAGCATGCCGATTTATTTGCTTTAAACTTTTTGTGATTTTTTTCTTATCAAAGAGCACCGAATTTACATTTTTAAACTGTTCCTTCTATACTTTTAAATCATTCGGATCTGGGATGTTAAAACCATTTATAATACCGGGTGCCCACGAGATCACTTTCCGGCTGCCATTTTTTAAATTCTTTATCGATACTGACGAAATTTGGTAGGATTGTTAGACTAACGAAAAGTCATTTGTAGGTGTATATGATAGGTTTTTACGACTTTCGGTTTTACAGGAAATGACTGGAACTTTTGATTTTTAAATGGGATACCCTGTATGTTTTTTGTTTTTCGGATTATCCAGATCTTTTTGACTGAAATACAATATTTTTAAAACAAATTTTGTTTAAATTTTATTTTTAAATTAAATTTTTATTTTACATTCAGAGTGCCATGATCATTCTAAAATAACTCCTCATACTTTCCTTACTTTCAGAAAAATGCAAAATTGAATTTATCTTTTTAAACTTTTTTACTAGAGGGGTCTAAAGTTCACTTTTTTAGTTTTTTTTTATCCTAGCTCAAAAACCAAAATAGGACCATATCACTTTCATAATATTTCTAAATCCAGTATTTTAAAGCGAATCCAACAATGTAAAACACTAAGACACTTTACTTTATTTTCTTTAAAAAAAAACAACATTTAATATTTAGATAAATTATCTTTTTAATACTCATTTTGCAATTCATCGTAGTTGCCATAAAAAAATGCAACCAAATAAGATATATGTTGCTCAAAAAACAATTGCTTTAAGCTTTTTTAAGGTAAAAAAAATAAAAGGATACCTTAAATGCCTTGTGTTTATACAGGGTGCCAAGTACTTTACCGACAAACTTTAAGACGTGATTCTACAATGAAAAATAAGAACAAAACTTTATATAAACATATATCTAAAATGTCTTACTTCTTAAACTACGGGATGTTAAAAATTATATATTTTTGTTTATAATAACTTGTCTGGGAAGCTCCGCCCAGCTGGTAACGCCGTCCACCGTCATATTTTCTAAACGCAACCTCTAATCGGTCCGATATTTATCACGTAATACAAACAATAAAGCTAAAATGCTAACATAGCTGATTTGCGCTCCGCGAAACCGCCTTTAATCTTTCAGTCGTCGAAAAACGTTTTGCATGCAGCTGATGTATTTTTTTGTCTTCTGTAAAAATTCAAACGTTACTACAATAAATAAGTATTAATTTGCATTTTTAATATATCGAAAAGTAGGTGTCAGCCATATAAAAAAATAAAGTTGATGATGGTTTCTTGAAAACGAAACGTCGGGTATAAAATCTAAAAATTCCATTATGTAGTAGCTAAAAAGTGCCAATAAAAAAGTGTTATTAGTTTTTTTATATCTCTTCAAATAAAGTCAGAAAAAAATAAAATCGATATAGTCAAATTTTTGTTTTCGCCAAATATCTCAGCAGGCCATGAAAATTTTTCAAGTTTCTAAACGGCATGTAAATAAGCTTTAAAAAACAACTTTTTCCTAATTTAACCTAAGCTGTATCTCCAATAGGTACTGAGATTCCCATGCTTAGGATCCTTATCTTGGAGACACTGTATATATAATCTTAAAACAAACAATTTTTAATAAAATTTGCCACTAACAACAAAAAAATATTAATTTTTCCGACTTTTGTTGCGAAAAATAATCTAATAAGGTTTTGTAAAAGTCATTTTTTCTATTGTTTTATTTAAAAAAAATGCGGAGAGATAAGGCGTTATAATTATTGTTATTTTGAAATGGTAAAAAATAAAAGCCAGTGAGGTTTTCGGTTTACACTTTTATTTTCGGCCTTTTTTCAAAATGCTTTTTTTAAACCCAACCAAAAGTGCAAACCTACATAAAAGTGTTTATCTCGAAAGTCGCACATGAACAAGAACTACAAACAAGCTGGCACGACCCCGAAAACATTCATTAGTACAAGAACTGTCACCTGATAAAGGAGCAGCCGTGTCGGCGAAGGAGTTCTAATAAATCTTCGACCAGTTTGGGTGGCGAACCCAGCTCCTAAAGAAGCGGAAAGAGACACTAAAACCAGGTTTTTAGATAAAAAGTCCGATTTAATTTATCGCTTTTTAAATTACCTTTCGGACTTGTTTTTCGGAAAGTTTCCAAAACATCTTTTAAGCAAAAAATATTTATAGTTAAAAAAAACTAAAAAATACGCTTTTAAAACACATCGACCTAAAGACTTAAAAATCATTTTTAAAATAATCTTAAAACAATTGAAGGGGTTAGAATAAAAAGGGTATAAGTAACATAAAAACTGTTGTGAGATAATAGAGTTTAAAGTCTACTGACTTTTAAAAAATCCAGAAAATGTTTAACTCAAATCATTGATTGCTCTTATTATAAAGAAAATAGGAGATTTTACTTAAAACCTGAGTTTTAAAAAATAATTTTGTTTTTTTGCAAAAAGAAGCACTTATACCCTTTTTTCCCAAACATTAGCTCAATTTGATTAAAATAAAAGAAAAAAAATTGGAAACATTTTTAATCAGAATAAAGATTGTTAACAATCATGAAACTAATTACTATTTTCTGATTCAGAGTTAAGTAAAGCCATATCCACCTCACTTTCAGAATCCATCGTATCATTAGAAGTATCAGCTGTAACCTGCTTTGATGTAGATGCAGCAGCTCTGATATTAGTTTGTTTTGTTGTTTTTGTTGTAATCTTTTTCTGTACTTTTTTATTGTCATGTTTTAATCCGTTATAAAAGTCATGGTGTCGTGGTGGTATGTATTCCATGAGGGACTGCAAGTTTTTCCATTTCTCTGTGCTGATGCTAAGAGAATCCTCATTTAATTCAGAGCAAAATACATTTTCCAAATTATTGGCTGGTCTACCTTTACCCAAGTAAGGGCAGGTACATGTAGAAAAAGGAAAATCTTTGTTTAGAGTACTCTTAAAATTAAAAGAATAAATCTCCAAATGTTTGCTATATTTGAAGTGACAAATTTGCCTGAAATTCAAAGTATTTTTATCGACATCCTTTTTTGGATCGCCTATTATAGCATTGAGATGCGCAAATGAGTAGAAATGCTCTTTTTTCATAGAATGTACTAAAAACGTTTAGAAGCTGACCTTATTATATCAGTCCAGTCCAAAGGAATAAATACTTGTGGAATTTTTCTTTTACACTTTTCTATAAGGCCAAAAGACCGATCACACTCCATATATGTGTGACCGGGTTCCAAAAATTTATGTTCAATTTCTTCAAGCTGTGTAGCTCTAACTAAAAACATAAATAATTTGCAAATATTTTTATTTTGACCGCCACAAGAATCACTATAGGCGATCAATCTTTTAATATTAGGTGGCAGGGATTTTACAAAGTGTAATAGACAGGACCCTATTTCTTGTGAGCCCCTCGAAGCTATATTTTCGGACCATACATACATGTGAGCTTCATTGGTTATTAGATTGTATATGCAAAAGTTGTATGTCCAAAGTTGCCTCAGATAAAATACTTTGGATGTTGACAAGAGTGGTGTTGGTAGAGACTGTTGCAGGTCAAAGCATACCACTACGGTATCTGTTGAAAGTCTATGTTTCTCGATGTCGCTTTTCTTCATGTTTATGGCATTTTCGGCACGTTTTTGATGAAGAGCTAACTGAACCTTACTGTTTAAGACTTTAGATTCATCATTCGAATGTTTTATAATATTTTGATGGGAGTCACAGCGGGAACAGGTGTCTGAGTGTGGACGATGAAATCTTAAGTTGAATTCGCTATTGAAAATATATCTATAATAAGAGAGCTTCACAGGAATCTTGTTTTCGTCTTCGCAAGTGGTTTTGTATAATTTATACATAATCTTTATATTCAAATCTGATGACAAGTATTTGGTCTGAGAATTTTCTTTTCTAGAATAATGGCTTGTGTATCTAGGAAACCTTTTAATGTGATTGATTACAAAGGTTCGTTGCTCATCTCCCATCTTTCTGTGAGTTTGTCCTTTTCCTCTCTTGTCTGGCTCAGTTATACCAAGGTGGTTTGTTTTAGCACATACAGATGTAAATCTTTTATTAGAGATATCAAATGTTTTTAGAAAAAATTGTTTGCAAACGCGCTTTTGTAGTAAAAAATATTTGTGCTAAATTTTTTTCAATGGTGCTGTCAAGTTTTTTTCTATTTACGTTGGTTTTTTTTATACATGATGATAAAAAGCAGTCTGATGATCATATGACGGTAAATCATAGAAGGCATTGAAAAGTTGTTGCCTTTTTTCTTCACAAATATTTATATTGCATTTGTATCGACATGTATGCTGATATGGTTGCAGTGATTTATTTTTATGTACCTTGTTGTTAGATACATATTCTTTCCCTTCAGTTCTGGATCGTTTTATTTTGTTTATCTTCCATTCGGATGGACGTCGTAGTCTTTTTCTTGTTTTGGCTGAAGTGATATGAAGCGCCTCATCTACTGAATTACTTCAGCGGTATCAGCGTCAACATTGTCTTCGTTTGAATCTGGTTCGGAAGTGGAGGCTGGAACGTATTCTTCCTCTTCGTCCGTATAGAAAGGGTCTGAAAGTAAAACAATAATTTGTAACTTGCTGGGACACTATTCAAAATAATGAAAAACGATATTGCTCTGAAATAATTAATAATATTATGCAGATATATGATAAGTAATAAACATAACCACAAATTTGAATTGTTAATTTATTTTGATATTGATCATAACTGTAATATAAAATAATACACAAAGATACTTACCTTCGTCGCTTTCCATTTTTATTTAGTAAAAACAGCTCACAAATCAATGAAATAATCAATAAATTACTAACTTGATCGTAGCACGTGTTTACATAAACAGCTCTTTCTGTTGGAATAGAAAGGGTACAAGTGCATTTGCATCCTTTCTATTCCAAAGAAAAGTGCTGTTTCATTCACCTACTTTTTCTACTAGGCAATAGATGTCTCCAGATGTATTAAAAATCACTTATCTCCTTTTTATTCCAATAAATATGCACCTCATCTTTTCCAAGCCGCACTTATCTCGAAATATGTTAAAAATGCACTTGTACCCTTTTATTCTAACCCCTTCAATTATGAACGAAAAATTCTGGTAAGGGACAGTGCACAAAATCAGTGGCGTAGCTACTATTTTTTTTATCTTTGGACAAACCACGAAAGCTAAAAGCCTAAATACTAACGTACCGTGGGTGTCTTAAGCGAGATAAGAGGGAGTTTGTTGACACGGGAGATTTGGGGGAAGGAAAGACCTCCACGGGCAGCAGGTTCCACAACCTAGAAACTCTAGGGATAAAAGAACGAACAAAGTGGGAAGTTCGGGGCCTGTCCAGTTGGACCGTATAGGGATGCATACGCGTGGAACCACGAGTTTCTCTGTTGGGAACCGTAAGTGGAGGAACTATACTGGACAATTCTTCAGAGCAGAAGCCATGGAAATACCTATAAAAAAGCGATAAATCCCCACAGCCCGACGATGTGCAAGAGAGGGAAGCCTTTCTGTAAGTGAAGGATCATTAATGAGACGAATAGCTCTTCTCTTGAATAGAATCAAGAATGCTTAGGGTTGTGGGGGACGCCATGCCCCAGATATGAGAACAATATTCCAAGGGAGGTCGGATTGGGCACACATATCAAGTGTATAAATTAAAAGGGGAAAATACTTTTGGCTCGAAAGAGAAATCCAAGCTTTTGAAGCTGCCGTGGCTATAGATACAATGTGTTTATGCCAGTGAAGGTTACTTTCAAATGTGAGCCCACAAGATTAAAGGTGTCTTTGCTCTGCAAAACTTGGCCGCTCATAAGTAGAAGATGAGTATTTGATGACTCTTTTCGCGACAAGGAACATGATTGTGTTTTGGATGCATTAAAATGGATGAGATGTTTGGCGCCCCAATCCAATATTAAATTAAGATCCTGCGAAAGAGATATCTGCATCGCTCTGCGTTTGTTTTCCAAGTCAGGTTTAGTAATGGGTTTAGGAACCTGAAAACTGAAGTGAAGGGTACTATCGTCGGCGAAACTATGAATGGAATTAGTTGTGGACGAGAGAAGGTCGTTGATGTGAAATTTCTAGATAGTTGCAGCAACTCCAATTTTGATCAAACTTGGTATACGGGGTTTTTTGGGGCGCAGATCACGAATCTGGAAGAATTTTTGGCGGAAACGTTTTGTTCTCGAGATATTTATCATCAAAGTTCAAATTTGAACTAAGCTATTTTTCACTATATTCCCCCTTCTTTTGCACACAATTCTTGATTTAAAGCTAGTGTCACAAAATATTTGATTTTCACCTTTTAAAACCTCGTTTTTCTACGTTTTTACATTATTTTTGCATTAAATTGCGTGGCTTTTCTTTGATAATGCGGCAACCATACATACACATAGGGCTTCATGGCACACTGGGATTGAAATGATTCAAAGTATAGCTATGCAATTTAATGCAAAAATAATGTAAAATTCGTAAAAAAACGGGATTTTAAAAGGTGAAAATCAAATATTGTGTGCCACTTTAGCTTTAAATTAAGAAATGTGTGCAAAAAGAAGGGGAAATATTATAAAAATAGGACTAATTTAAATTTCGAGTCTGATGATGAATATCTCAAGAACGAAACGTTTCCGCCAAAAAATTCTTTCAGATTCGTGATCAGCGCCCCAAAAACCCCGTATACCAAATTTCGTCAAAATCGGAGTTGCCGCAGGTTTCTAGAAAATTACCATTGAAAAAATCATAAAATATATTCCTAAACCAAAATACGGGGTTTATTTGGGGCGCTGGCGGAAACATTTTGATCTTTGCTTAATAATTTTTTTAAACTTGGCCCGGGTATTTAACAGATTGGTCTCTCCAAAAATATATCCTACATTTTCAGTGTAAAATGTACAGGAAAGCCAATAATTAACCCCTAAAATTTACATGGGATTTTCTATGTTCGGCTCGGCCACCTACCACCATGTGATACCACCCGGTTTATACACCCTAATAACACACAACGTTTAGAAAGCTTACGTTTAAGGTACACTTTAGGTCCGATCTTTCAAGACTAAAAAAGCGTTAACAACAAGGTTGGTATATATTCATAAGGTTGCGACATATCCTCAACTTATAGGCGGTTCGAGGTCGGGGACGCAAGGAAGGGCACTTCTCGGAGAAAAGTTGGCAAGACTGGGTAAAATCAAAGCTTCAGTGGCGTCTAGAATTTGCGCATTTCATTTTGCATTGTTTTGAAAGTGATATTTGTTAAAAGATGTGATTCCAAATGTTTTTTATTTAAAGTAAAAGAATTTACAACTTATTAATAATTAAAAACTGTTGTGTAAACGGTTGTTCCAATAATACAATAAACTGTATATCTTCGGCACTGACAGAGGCGCACTTACCGCCTTGCCGCCCGTAGGCTATTTTATTTTCGCCGCCCATTTCCTCATCTTTTTCGTCAGAAAAAGTTTAAAAGAGCGAAAAAAAAAAAAGGTCCTCACTTCCATTTTTGAAGAGCAAAAAAAAAAAAGGTCCTCACTTCCATTTCTTTCGATTGTAGGTACAAAGAATAATTCCAAATCCAACAAATTATTCATCATGAGAAAATTTTGAAGAGCAAAAAAAAAAGGTCCTCACTTCCATTTATTTGCCGCCCCCCAAAATCCGCCGCCCTAGGCTTCAGCCTACTCAGCCTATTGACAAAGGCGCCACTGGGCACTGAACAACATGGCCGAAAAATGGGAGATGTGACGTCATAACACGTCAAAGCAATATGGCCGAATGTCATGACCTCATATAGACCGACTTTGGTTAACCAAACGTTTTATACATATAAACGTATTATAAACGTTTTTTTGAACCTACATGTAACGTGTTTATTGACCGTATTCTGAACCTAAAAAGGCTAATTATGTTTACTCATTAAAAGATTTTTTATCGTACTTTTAATAATATAAGATATAAACTTTTATCGCATAACTCTAAAAGTAGCTCATGGGAAAAATATTTGAGGAGCATTATTCCTTTGGAACGTACCCAGGAAACCCTGTTAGCTAGGAACTATGGATGGTGGAGGGGAGGATAACCTTTGAATGATTTAAAAGTGTCTGTCGAAAAGAGCTACTTAAGGTGGCGCCACAGTAGCCAGAGGAGATTTTTTAACCAATGAGCATTAATTATTAGAGTGAGATACTAAATGAAAAGAGACAGATAGATACAAATAAAAAAGGAAAGAAATACCAAAATCTCTCCACTGGCTACTGTGGCGCCATCCCAATTTGCTACATTCCAATGGCCACTTTTTCAACTTGTTCGCCATAAAAGATGGTTATCCTCCCCTCCACCATCCATACTAGGAACGCAAACTTAAATCTTCTGTCATTATTGAATGACATAAAGGACATTTTATCATTTTTGGTGCCTTTTTGGAAGTAGTAAAATTGTATTTTATTAAATTTTATACGATTAGTCTTCCTTGATGTGGTGTTTTCCCTTAGTATTTTGTGATGTGCTGTTTTCCCTCTTTTTGTAGTATTATTAATAAACCCTACTAACTGATAATTATTGTGCTAGTGCCGGTGGAGTGCTTCTTATTTCTGTACTCCTAAGTGTAAATATAAACACAAGTAATTTTAAAATTTAATATGCACTCTTATTTTTTGGCCATAATTATATATACATATATGTTCAATGTGTGTTTTTTAATATAATTTAAAAAAATAAAATTATTTGTGCCTAACCTAAAATAAAAGTAGTTTGTTATTCAAGTGTCAAAAACATTCACATAAAACATAAGCTGAATTTATAGAGATAAAAACCATAAAAATAAAATAAGAATAACCAATAAGAAGTTCCAAATAAAGGTCACGTGTTTAATCTGTAAATTCTAATTGTGCTATATTTTAATGTTATTTGTCCAAATAAATTCAGTAATAATATAAAAACATTTTTAAAACGTCCCAAAAACTTTGAAAAGCTCCCATATAACATTTTTTGCCGGCAAGGCATTGGCATCAAATGGGCAATTGGCCGTTATTAGGCCACGTGTTGCGGAAAATGTGATGGCATTTATCATTAATAAGTTATGATGAAAAATGCGTTTAGGATGATGGCATCCATCATTAATAAGTTATGATGAAAAAAAATGCATTTAGGATGATGGCATCCATCATTAAAAAGGTTTTGGCAAAAATATGCCTTTTAGATGATGGCATTACATTTTTTTTCCTAATGACAATAAAATGCATTTTTACCTAACTTTTATTAGTTAGTTTTAACTAAAATGTGCATAAATAATGCACATGCATAATGTGTGCTATGTACAGGGTGTCCCATATAAAATTAAATACTATAATTTTGGAAAACCATAAGAGATACAATAAAAATACTAAAAAAATACATTTCACTGAACAACTTCTGCATTTAACTTTTTCTTGTATCTCTTATGGTTTTTCCAAAATTATAGTATTTCATTTTATATGGGACACCCTGTACATAAACAAACATTATGCATGTACATTATTTATGCACATTTCAGTTCCTGGGACGGTAAAAATGCATTTTATTGTCATTAGGAAAAAAATAATGTAATGCCATCATCTAAAAGGCATATTTTTGCCAAAACCTTTTTAATGATGGATGCCATCATCCTAAATGCATTTTTTTCAGCATAACTTATTAATGATGGATGCCATCATCCTAAACGCATTTTTTTATAATAACTTATTAATGATAAATAATGCCATCACATTTTCTGCAACACGTGGCCTAATAACGGCCAATTGCCCATTTTGATGTCTTTTTGATACCTTTTTGCCAATGCCTTGCCGGCAAAAAATGTTATATGGGCTGAACCTATAACGTTTTAGGTACTATAAAAAACGTTTAGTAAACGTATAAAAAAACGTTTTTAAAACGTTGTTTTTGCCGACACAAATCTTTAAAAAACGTTAAAAGAACATTCACGAACATTTCAAAACGTGTATCATACGTTACCCAAAATCTACTTGAATGTTCGTTCTATCAACGTTTATAAAACCGACTTGTGTTATAAAGTCACATTTGCCTATATGGTTCATTTTCTCCTAGAAGGGGTCTGGCCGCGTCTGGGGAGGCTCGGCTTTCCCAGGCCCATCGTACGCCGGTGGCTTACGAATACTTTTTACTTTCTCGTTTTCGATTTATCTGCAAATGGCTTCAATTTTAAATTTTTAAATGGAACACCCTGTTTATTTTATTATTTTTGAATATATGCAACCAAACATGCGAAATTGTTTAGCGACACCTTTTGTTAAAAAGAACAACTACAGCTTCTCCGTTACAGGCATCACATCATGATATTTAGCTTATTTCATGTATTTTATGATAGATGTCGCTCGTCAATCGCATAAAAACATTTTGTGAGGGCAGTCTCCACTGTTGCCAACTTTATTCCCTCCTTTACCTTTTTTAAACTGTCGATGTTTTACCATAAATTGTGAATATATTTCTTTGTTTATTTATTATATTTATATATTTATTTATAGCAAAATCGATATTTCTTAAATACTTTTTATATTGTCATTAACGCATGCCTATTTGGTAACTAAATAAATAAAAAAAAAAAACGTTTTGGCATTGATGCAATAACTGATTGATAACTTATCTTCTTATCAGTATCAGTCGATGAATAATTTTTGGTCTATGCAGGTGACATTTTAGACCAGATATCTCCAAAATACGTGAACAAAATGGAGGCGTCCCACATCCCGATTTTAGCGGTTATTTCTGCTCTTTTAGTGAATTTTTGTTTTGCAGAAGTTAGCCCAAGTAAGTATTTTTATAATACCTATTAACAATTAAAAAAATCATAAAATATATTCCTAAACCAAATAGATCGGCTTAAGCATCATTTTCATATAAAAAAAATAATGTGCATATTTCCCGCTCTAAGATGGATAGCTTTATTTTTACTATGTAGGTTCCCCTTTTTTTCGCATGATGTTAATAAAAAAATTGGAAAAACATACTTTTAAAACCACTTAAGTAAATACTTCTGAAACATTATCGAGGTAAGTTAAAATTTATGTTAGTATTAAATTAACACAAAAAGTACAGATTAATAAAGTATAAACGAAATGTTTAAAAATTAAATTATTTTTGCTATTTAACAAGTACAGTGAGGATATTAAAGTCTCCCCCTTTATCTTTTGAATGGGACAATATATCGAGGTCGAGTAAATTTTGAGTAAAAGGGTGTCACCTAAACTACTTTTCAGCCTTAAAATAACTTCTGTCACGTGACCTAGTATCAAGGAGACACTAGCAACCTTTTTTTTTTGTTCAAATAAAAGGAGGGACTCTTTGTTTGACCTCCGGACAGTGCGGACGTGCGTAGAGGACTACAAAGTTCTTCCCGGAGTGGCGGCTAGAAGTGTCGTACGAACGTTTTTACCTTCGGGGATCAAGGAAAGATTCACGCTAAATTGACGGTATCTTTCTTCTGGATCTAAGCGCTGTGAGCGAAGATTCCTATAAGCTGATGGTATCCTGTTTGGTGGTGAACACGAGGTATTTCTCAAATGGCGGGAAATAGATGGGAGTGCCATGGGAACTGTCAGTAGTGAAAGTGAAGGTTATACGTAACACCAGTAGCAGATCTTGGTTCGACAGCCGACAATTTATGCATTGCATCGATTGTTGAATTATTTGTTTTCTTTTTGGAATTTCTGGGAGCTACGAGCTCGATTATCCAGATTTTCCGCCGACGAAGCCCTGGACAGCATAGTCCGGAAGGGGGAGAGTAGTGGATTGGACCTGAAGGGACCAAAACCAAGAAAAAAATAGAAATAGAATAGAATAGAAATAAAAGGAGGGGTTATGTAGCACCTCGTTTTAAAACTTCCTTGATTCTCCACTCAACGATACTTCGTTTTTGAAAATAGGTCCAGTCGTTCCAGACTTAGAACCGTTTGAAATTTTATTTGACTTAAATAGTGTAAACACAATGCGGTTTTAATGGCATTGGCTTGTAGGTCTGGAGGCCGATTAAAAAAAAACAAATTGACAACTACATGACCTTCCATTTGCAAAAAAAGTGGCTAGTGCCCCCTTGACAGTAGGCTACGTGACCGGAATCATTTGTATACCAAAAAGTAGTTTAAGGGACACGCTTTTACCCAATTTTACCCGATCTCGATATATTTTCCCATTCAAAAGATAAAGGGGGGACTTTTAATCTCCTCACTGTATATTTTAGTTAGGTTTACAAATATTCCTATGTATACAAATATTACCCAATTTTTTTATTTGGCATTATAACTTTTTTTTATTTGAAATCTTTTAAATCAAAGGGTGATTTTATGTGGCTTTATTATTTTTTTCCACGACCGTAAAAAAAGACATTTTTTTAACCTTTAAACATGAAGTTAAAGTACTCCATTCTAGTACACTATATAAAGTGTTAAAAAAGTAACTTTTCACACTTCGAAGCTCTTTTTACACTTTGAAATAGTGTCCTTTTTTTCATCAAAATACGAAAAATACTTGGATTTTCATATGGTAACGCAACTAAATATAAACTGTTGATTAGTCAAAAAATAGTGGCGTGGAATTTTCAAAAGAGTTGGCAATTCAATTTAAGGAGCTGCCGTGGTGCAATTCGGTTAATCAGCTTATAAAAATACTAACGTCTAGCGCCTACCCTAGCATTGATCCCGAATCGCAGCACGACTGTTGTAATATGCAGAAAGAAGGGAAAATATTTGATTATTGTTTAAATTTAGGTTAGTTTTTTAATAAAAACTAGCATTAACTAACCAGAACGTCGACTAAACATTCTTTTAGATACGTAATCAGCGCCCCAAAAACCTCCGAATGTCAAATTTCATTAATTCGGCAACATTCGGGATCAATGCTAGAGTAGGCGCCAAACGTAAATTACTACGTTTATATTGAATAGTTCATGCTGGCTTGAGTTCATGATGTCAAAATTATATATGAAATTGACACTGATGACGTTTGAGGAAGCATTCGTCTGAAGTTAGGAAGTTATTAAGTCCGCTTGAATCGTTTATATCGTGTTGCTAATCGGCTTTAATAAAGTCAACCCTACTTATTTTCAGGCTTGACCCTAACGATTCAAGTCACTTTCAAGCGCGTTTATATCGCTTTTTTCAAGCCGCTTTAACTCAAGTCCGCTTCAACTATTCGATATAAACGTAGTGAATCTAGATCAAAAGTGTCGAAAATATTTACTATATGAAATTATGGATGGTGGAGGGAGGATAACCATCTGAATGTTTTAAAAAGTGTCCGTCGAAAGGTGCAACTTAAGGTGGCGCCACAGTAGCCAGAGGAGATTTTTAACCAATGAGCATGAATTATTAGAGTGAGATACAAAATGAAAAAGGACAGATAGATACAAAATAAAAAAGGAGAGAAATACCAAAATCTCTCCACTGGCTATTGTGGCGCCATCCCAATTTGCTACATTCCGATGGCCACTTTTTCAACTTGTCCGCCATAAAAGATGGTTATCCTCCCCTCCACAATCCATATATGAAATATAAGATTTTGGGTTTGTGCCTCGGCTAGAAGCAAAAGCACTTTTAAAATCAATTCATTAAATTTCAGACAAAATATTAGGCATCATTGTCTAAAAACCTAAATAAAACAAAGAGGAGTTACCAGCTAACGTTCCGCATAATTTTATATAAAGCGACAAAACGGTAGTTCTTGAATATTTACACTTAAACTGCAGGCATAACAAATCCGACTTTGCACCTTTTGCAATGACCTTTTTAACACGCTTTTATTAGCTTGGGTTGTAACTATCTATCTATCTATCTATGTAACGGAATCTTTGAGCCTAATTTTTACCAACTTCCAGCGATTCAATTTCTTTGAAACTTTGCACACGTATCAAGGACCGATGACAATGCAATAATTTAAAAACAGTATCCCGTTATCCTGATTAGGACCGCCAGGATAAATAAATGTCCTAATACTACTCTTGACAAAATGGCGAAGGAATTTTTTAGTGAATAAACTGGAGCATTTATTTTAAAAACTAATTGATATATCGAACTAAAAATGAAAAATAAATAATAATTTTGAAAAACTAAAAAAACACGCTTTTATATGCAACCGAACTAAAAATTAGAAAATAATTTTTCATTACAAAGAGTTTGTCACTTCAGAGTAAAAAGCGTGGGGTGCTTAATATATTAAATGTTATAATTATTCTATTTGCAAATATCTATGAGGGAAAAGTTATGAAAAAATAGTAAAATGCACCCCACGCTTTTACTCTGAAGTGACAAACTCTTTGTAATGAAAAATTATTTTCTAATTTTAGTTCGGTTGCATATAAAAGCGTGTTTTAGTTTTTAAACTATTATTTATTTATTTAACCTTTGCCTCATGACAGAATTTTTCACGGAATCTATGATGACAACCACCAAAACACTTAGCACAAATTGTAGACTAATTTTTCTTGTATTTTTTGCATTTGCATTTATTCAATAAATCATAAAAATATACTCAAAAATACGATATTAACTGCCACAAGAGCAAGAAAAACTTCATGGACTCTTATACTAGTTCAAAATTATGCCCATGAGGGCTTTTTAACAACATTGCAAGCTTAATTTTAATGTCTCAAAGAATACGGCTTAAGCACAAGAATAAATTAATTTATTCTTGTGGCTTAAGTAAAATAATAATTTGCCTTTTTTTCTTTCTTCCTTAAAAAACGGTTACTTGGCAACAATGCGTGTATAGTATTGTATCGAACTTGTCCACACCTGCTTATCATATTTGTTATTGTTATTATCAATTACATAATTATGCTAAACAAAGCAAGAATCGAAGAAACACTTAATTAGCTTTGTAGATATACAAAGAATCTGTTGCGCATGAACAATTCCGTGATTCATAAAGATTCTTTAACGAAACTTTTTATTTGTCACCTGCTCACCTGATTAGTTGTGATTTAGATCCACTTGTGGGCTGTTTAACCTCTTTTAATTTTTAAGGTTATGTTTGTTTTTGTTGACCATGGTTTGCTTTAAATTATTTTTGATTATAATTTTGCTTTTTGTCTGTGGACAACAGGTGTTTACGGTTCAAATACGTAAGTTTTGTTTACTTTTGGGTGTTTTTATGAAAATATTTTGCTAACTTACGGTGTAAGTCACTAATTTTGGATAGTTATAGCTGTTTGTGGTGTTATTTATATTTTATTTGCCCAATTAATTTTATTACTCCTATTTAAACAGAGTAGGTATAGAATATGAAAAAATAGACTTGTTTTTCTACAATCATTAAGTAAAGGGTAAGATAGGTGTAGATATTTTGAGATTTACTCGACTTTGTTCCAAACTGAACATTACTAAATTTTATTTAATACTTCTTGAAACACTTTAAAAAATAATCTGTGATTGGGTCCCTTGCTTGTAAATGAGTATTTTTAAATAAGTAAATAAAAAACTAAAATAAAACAAATTAATTTTTGCATAAGGATTACTTAATTTACCCCCGATTTATGGCTTTTGGCTTTAATGTTGGTCAGCTGCCAGCTCGTTACACCGTACCGCACTTACAGGAGGCCAAGCGACCTTTCTACGTCGTTTAACGCTCGGCATATTTAGTGAAGCCTCTGACGTCTGGCTCTAGACCATAACGGTATTCTTTCGAGAAATTATCAGTGATAGAAGTGAAACTGATACCATTCTTTCAAAACCCCTGTGGCTAACTTTATTTTAAATGTTTCTTAATATTTTAAATGGCATATGTCACGTGATCAAATGATCAGGATCACTTGCAAGTAAGAGAACTAATATAGGTGAATCTAATAACTAATAATAGGGCAGTGCCTACCGGGTGGTGCAAGGCACCAGAAGTGCAGCGCAAAATTCTGGAATAAAAGGCGGGAAGTTAAGAATTAAAGGGGACATTTGGAATTTTGTTCTCATGTCTGGGGAATGGCATCCCCTACAACCCTCAGCATTCTTGATGCCATTCAAAGAAGGACTGTTCGTCTCATTAATGATCCTTTACTTACTCAAAGACTTCCTTCTCTTGCCCATCGTCGAGCTGTGGGAGATCTATCGCTCTTCTATAGATACTTTTACGGCTTCTGCTCCGACGAATTATCCAGTATAGTTCCTCCTCTTGCAGCTCCCAACAAAGAAACTCGTGGTGCCGCACGTATGCATTCCTATACGGTCCAATTGGACAGGCCCCGAACTTTCCATTTCGTTCGTTCTTTTATCCCTAGAGTTTCTAGACTGTGGAACCTACTGCCAGCGGAGGTCTTTCCTTCCCTCCCAAATCTTCAAGTTTTTAAGTCCCGTGTTAACAAACTTCCTCTTACCTTGCTTAAGACACCCACGGTACGTTAGTATTTAGGCTTTCAGCCTTCGTGGACTGTCCAAAGATAAAAAAACATTTGGAATGCAGTATTTTTTAAAGCGACATTTTCTCGTGGGGCGGCAAAAAAATTGCATCACGGCTTCAACACACCCTAGGAATAACGGCCCTGAGAATACTACTCATATGGGTGCTTTTCACTATTCAAAAAAAAATGTACAAAGTATCGAGTAATTCAACCAACAGATTTTAATTGATAATTCTGCAACGAAAAACGTCTTGGTTATTGAACTAAGGGGTGTTTATAATGTCGTTTTTTTATAATAGCTTTTATATCAATTTGGACATTTTTGAAAAAATTGGAGACGCGTCGCCTATGCGACAAAGAGATTTTTGACATACAGGAAAAATAAATTTTTACCAGTGTCGTCCATAAGGGTTTATGTTAAATTTTTTGAGAAAAAATGATACATATGCATCACTGCATTTTTCTAAAACAAAAATCTTTTTTTTAAAATTCTCGTTTAGTTTACAACAAGTTTGATTTCTTAACTTTTTTTGTTTATGTTCGATTTTCGCGTAAATAAATTGAAACCATTTCTTGGCATGTTCAAATCCCTATCTAATTAAAGAATGTAACTTACTAGGTGAGTCAAAATTTCTTAAGGGCCACTGAGAGTGACTTTCGATTTTAATGTAGGTATCTATCAACATTATTTGCAGCCTTATAGTTGAAATTAATACCCAAAACAGTTTTTAAAGAAATTAATTTTTCAAACATTTACGAGTGATTAAAAATTTTGAGTACTATTTTTGTAAATCACAATATATCAGCAAATAATTTCTGGATTTCAACAAAAATTGGTTTGTGTGCTTGGGATTAGTAGAGGAACAGAATAAAAAATAATAATTTACGTTAAAAACGCAATTGCCCTCAAATCATTCATTTTATTACAAACAAATGGAAATTTACCTAACTTCTCGATGCTGTAGAAGCATTTGCATAGTGCATAGTTGCACGAAAAAATTTTGGTGTTCCTTTGTCTAAAAAAGTATATAAACGCTTTAATGTACCAGAGACCGGTTTTATTTCAAGCTCTGGGTAGCTTTGCAGTGACGAAAATTTTTGTGCTTCACGCTCCAGGGCTTGAAGCTCTTGATCTGCTATAAAAAGTTAGTCACTGGAACGCATCCTTAGACAAAGAAGAGAGATAACTTTATTAAATTTAAAAATTTCGTTTTTTAATAATCTCTTTTTAATATCTAATTCCATTTTAAACAAATAATTTTAAAAAATCCATCCTTGACCACAAAACCAAAAGAGGGGCTGGTGCATGAGAGGCAAGGGGAAAGAAAAAACGAAGTAGTTCAGGTGCATAACAGTTTCCGTAACTGGAACGCCATAAAAGAGAACGAAATGCTCCTGAGCTACTCCGGAGCGCTCCAATTGCGTCACTGGAAAGCCACTCTGTTTGGCATAACAGAAAGTTGTAACTAGTTTTAACTTTTTGACTCTTTGTTTAACCTCCGGACAGTGCGGACGTGCGTAGAGGACTACAAAGTTCTTCCCAGAGTCCCTATTTAAGGGCGTAAAATTAAACTTTTACGCTCTAGGGCAAAAAAGTATCAAACACGCCCTCATTTATAACTTTATAAAACAATAATAAAATTTAATAATGCCCCTTTTTCTTTTTTTTTTGGTAAAACACCAGTTTATTTAATTAAACATATGTTAAAAGTATACCAATTTAAAACATTAAAAGCTGGAAAATTTACTCCTAACTACAGAGAATGCTTGTATATTAATTTCAGTCGTACAAAAAATATTGTTTGCACCTCTGGCGTAAAGCACTTTTACGCCGACAATCCTCAGCCGCTTTGGCTTAAAAATGTTATTTTACGTCCTTGGTAAAAAAATAACTATTGTGGAACTATTTAGTTAATAGATTAACAAATATTTAATTAAAAATAAGCTAAATTTTAATTTGTGTATAATAAAATTAATTACTTATAAACAATTATTTTTTAACGTAAATTATTATTATTTTTTTCTATTCTTCTACTATTCCTAAGCACACAAACTTGTGGCGGCTATTCAGGTGTAGTAAGTGAAGTGCCACTTCACCAAAAATAAATAATAAAACATAAAAACATATTACTATTATTCAATTCATTTTTCTCATTTCTATTCCTTATTTGTAAAATTCGCCATGGAAAATCTAGCAGATAAATTAACCGCTGGCGCGAGTCGCTTTCCTCCGCTTTCGGCAACGCGACATCGCAATCCGCGATCAGCAAGTGTATTGCAAATATAAAACGGACCGAAGTATACACCTCATGCGGGGTTTTGTTTACGCTTTGACGCTCCGTTGCCATGACAACGCTATACTTGCCGGCGGCCAGAATCGCGGGTGGGAGTATCAGGTGTATTGCTTGGTAAATCGCTAGCCTTAGCGCCTTTACACACTGACTGTTTTAGAGACTATAAAATAAACATTATCTATTAGGTGGAGTGCACTTTTCCGCGGTGTATTTTTAGTGCTCGGGATTTTGATTATTAATTCTGGTTAGTGGAACGGAGTTTTTCTTGTCTTAAGCGTTTAAAAACTTTCTTAAGAAACACTATATCCCAAGATAGACTTTTATCTTTGGCCAATATTTCAATTCAAAAGGAGCTTCTACAGGAACTGATAAAAACTCAACCATTTTATGAAGATATAATTGATAAATTTGCTGCATTAAAAGATAGAAGGATTGATTTGGTGTATAAAATTTAGGGTAATTTTCTAGAAACCTGCAGCAACTCCGATTTTAACGAAATTTGGTATACGGGGGTTTTCTGGGGCGCTGATCACGAATCTGAAACGTTTTCGTTCTCGAGATATTCATCATCAAAGTTCAAATTTGAACTAAGCTTATTTTTACTATATTCCTCCTTCTTTTGCACACAATTCTTGATTTAAAGCTAAAGTGTCACACAATATTTGATTTTCACCTTTTAAAACCCCGTTTTCTACGTTTTTACATTATTTTTGCATTAAATTGCGTGGCTTTTCTTTGATAATGCGGCAACCTACACATACACATAGGGCTTCATGGCACACTGGGATTGAAATGATTCAAAGTATAGCTATGCAATGTAATGCAAAAATAATGTAAAATACGTAAAAACAGGGGTTTTAAAAGGTGAAAATCAAATATTGTGTGCCACTTTAGCTTTAAATCAAGAATTGTGTGCAAAAGAAAGTGAAATATTGGCAAAATAGAATTAGTTTAAATTTAAGTCTGATGATGAGTATCTCAAGAACAAAACGTTTCCGCCTAAAATAGTGATCAGCGCCCCAAAAACCCCCGTATACCAAATTTCGATTAAAATGGGGTTGCCGCAGGTTTCTAGGAAATTGCAAATTTAGGTAAGTTATAGATATCAATACTTTTTACTTAGACTTTTGATAGTTGAGTATTTTTAATTTTGCTAAAATGGTGAATGACACAAACCAGTTATTATCGAAAACCAGTAATTATTATTAGCTGATATATTTAATTTACCCAGAGTATTCGGTCCTTTATCCTTGGAGAATCTAGAATATCTAGATTATAAAACCTACTACCCGAGGAGGGTTTTCCTTCTTCTACCAATCCGCTGCCCAGTTCCTTGCTCACCGCCGCTGGCTGCTGTCTCATGCCAGATTTTTGACTTCCTTTACACTGGACGTGAACTGTTAAATAGTTTATAATAAAAATAGCTTGTACAATTCAAATAGAACGATATACAGGGTGTTCCATGTTCCATTTAAAATATGAAGCATGACTTCATTTATAAATGTCCCAAAATAAAATAAAAAAAGATCATAAATTTTGTTTAAACTATTAGTTTATCATACGGACACATATTTAATTTAACATTTTAAGGATTATAGTGAAAAAACCCAAAAGTCAATAAAAAATGTATAAAATTTACTATCTGTTAATATTTGGTATTTATCTTATCATTCATGACAGACGTTGATGACAAATGATAAAAATATGGAGTCTATCATCATATAAATTTATTTTTGGCACTGAGAAATAACTGCTTAAAAGTCTTATCAATAAATAAATATTGCATTTCCTAAAAGTAGCAACATAAAGTAAAGTGGGTTGTTATTAGATAATTATTGCACAGTGAAATGAGGCCAGACACTAATAATACGGGCCTTATTTTGACATTTAAGCTTACACAGATGCGTGGTAGGATAAGGACTCGCTTAATAAGTATAGTGCCTGGCTTTATTTATGTCGGTTTTAGGTCGTGCCTTATTTTGGTCTTATTTTAACTTCGGAACTGTTCGTGTAACCGAACATAAAATCGAGAAGTTTTTGGAAGTAAAAATACTTAAAACCTTGCTTTTTTAAATGTGTTTCTGTAATTGTGTTAAAAACCCCTTCAACACAAAACAATAAAGAAAATCCACTAAAATTGTTTCCTCTTTTTTTTTTTTTTTTTTAGTTAATGGTACGACACACAACATGATTTGCAATAATACCCGAGCTTAATAAGGCAACTTGCAATAATTCTGTAATATCTAGATTTAAAAATAATTTCCTGTATTAACGTATGTAAGTCAGATACAGCAGACGCGACTCCTTCATGGGGCCATTTGGTCAAACGTTTATAAGTGATATATAAAGGTCCAAAAGTCGTCAATTTTCACAATAACTAACTGACATAAAGATTAAAAACTTAACCCACTTTTTAGATGACATAGAAAGATTAAATTTTAAATCTAGCTCGGTAATTGTGTGTAAGCGTAGAAAAATAAAATAAAAATTTATAAGTTAACAAAATTTGAAAAAATGCGTTTAGGATGATGGCATCCATCATTAATAAGTTATGCTGACAAAAGTGCATTTAGGATGATGACATCCATCATTAAAAAGGTTTTGGAAAAATATACCTTTTAGATGATTTTAGATGATGGCATTACATTATTTTTGACAATAAAATGCATTGTTTACCGCCCAGGAACTAAAATGTGCATAAATAATGCACATGCATAATGTGTGTTTATGTACAGGGTGTCCCATATATAATTAAATACTATAATTTTGAAAAAACCATGAGATACAATAAAAATACTAAAAAAATACATTTCACTGAACAACTTCTGCATTTAACTTTTCCAAAATTATAGTATTTAATTTTATATGGGACACCCTGTACATAAACACACATTATGCATGTGCATTATTTATGCACATTTTAGTTCCCCTGAACGGTAAAAATGCATTTTATTGTCATTAGGGAAAAATAATGTAATACCATCATTTAAAAGGCATATTTTAGCCAACACCTTTTTAATGATGGATGCCACCATCCTAGATGCATTTTTCTCATCATAACTTATTAATGATAAATGCCATCACATTTTCTGCAACACGTGGCCTAATAACGGCCAATTGCCCATTTTGATGTCTTTTTGATACCTTTGCCAATGCCTTGCCGGCAAAAATGTTATATGGGGTAGTTTTGAGATAAAATAATAAATGCGAAAACAAGCAATAATTATGCCGTAACTCCGCAAATTTTTATTATTTCGGGGTTTCCTTTAGTTAGTATATTTTTGGGTATTATACTTTTTCGAAAATATGTAAAAACAAAAATAATTTTTTCAAAGTTCTAAAGGGATTTCCCCCCTTAAATCTATAATTTCTATCGTATAAAAATATAAATATTCTCATGTTTTTATGGAATACAAAAATACATCTATCATGATTACTTAATAAAATAAACATTTCTATATTATTAGAATTTGGCAACTTATCTGATAAGGTAAGGCAAACACTCAACGTATTTCCAAAAACTAAAAACCGTTAATTTACTTTACACACATACATCAAATAACTATGTACAGGGTCCGTCACGACGAGTTGAGTCGACAAGTATATAGGAAACGCCTAGGAATATTTTTCTGAAAATTTATATAGGAGGGTAACTGAAAGAGCTCTCTTCAACAAAAATATTTTCAACTCTCGACAACTTCCGGTTATACCGGAAGTAGACATCAACTTCGTTATTTTAAATGGAATGTCCTATTTTTTATTGAATTTTTGGAATCTACGTTAAATTTTAATACAACTTTGTATAAAACATCATACACCTAGATCTAGCCATTTTGCAGCAATTTCAGTTTTTTCGAAATATTTGACAGATGCAACCTTAGACAAAAATAACAATTTCTTGAAATTCAAACAAGATAGGCTAACTATTTTCTGACTTTGGATAAATAAGATCCATATCTTACCACTCACATGAAAATTGTCAAAAAAAATATACAAGGTGCCCAAAAATTAACACCGTATTCTGATATTTTGAAAACTCAAAAACTTCATTTTTTAAATGTCAACCTTATTTTTTCTTCACCAATGGATTCTACGCTACAAAGAAGGGCACTTTATAATTACAACCCTATATTTAAAATGAACGGTTTGCGTATAAAGTGGAAAAAACGAAATATTTCTATCTTTATTAGGACACTCAAAAATGTCAGTTGGCTTTGGCATGAATGAATCAACAAAAAAACAAAAGCTATTCTGACAACAAATAAAAATACTAGCAGTTTGACGTGTTTGTGTATCGAAAGTGTTAATATGCCTCGTTTAAGATTCAGTAATGAAGATTATTTCAATTTATTGGTGATTCAAGCCAAAGCCAACTGACATTTTTTGAGTGGCCTAATAAAGATAGAAATATTTCGTTTTTTTCCACTTTATACGCCAAACCGTTCATTTTAAATATAGGGGTTGTAATTATAAAAAAGTTGCCCTTCTTTTTGTAGCGTAGAATCCCATTGGCGAAGAAAAAAATAAGGTTGACATTTTTTGACAATTTTCATGTGAGTGGTAAGATACGGATCTTGTTTATCCAAAGTCAGAAAATATTTAGCCTATCTTGTTTGAATTTCAAGTGAAATTGTTATTTTTGTCTAAAGGTTGCACATCTGTCAAATATTTCGAAAAAACTGAAATTGTTGCAAAATGGCTAGATCTAGGTGTATGATGTTTTATACAAAGTTGTATTAAAATTTAACGTAGATT
The DNA here is from genome assembly GCA_014170235.1 of Listronotus bonariensis. Classification (NCBI taxonomy): domain Eukaryota; kingdom Metazoa; phylum Arthropoda; class Insecta; order Coleoptera; family Curculionidae; genus Listronotus; species Listronotus bonariensis. The sequence goes on from JACEGR010001081.1 coordinate 62,431, forward strand.
CCAAAAATTCAATAAAAAATAGGACATTCCATTTAAAATAACGAAGTTGATGTCTACTTCCGGTATAACCGGAAGTTGTCGAGAGTTGAAAATATTTTTGTTGAAGAGAGCTCTTTCCAGTTACCCCCTATATAAATTTTCAGAAAAATATTCCTAGGCGTTTCCTATATACTTGTCGACTCAACTCGTCGTGACGGACCCTTGTATAATTAGGTTTTTTGTTAGTATTTTATGTTTGGCCACGAGGAAAGCTTAAAAAAACGAAATTTGGCTATAACTAATATCTATTTCATTGCAGTTAGTTTCGCCCATGTATTTACCGTTTATTGACCGATTTTTTTTTTAAATCTTTGGACAATCCACGAAGGCTTGAAAGCCTAAATACTAACGTACCGTGGGTGTCTTAAGCAGGAGTAAGAGAAAGTTTGTGTACAGTTAAAAACTTGAAGATTTGGGGGGGAAGGAAGAGACCTCCGCTGGCCGGCGGGTTCCACAGTCTAGAAGCTCTACGGATAAAAGCACGAACGAAATGGGAAGTTCGGGGCCTGTCCAACTGGACCGTATAGAGATACGCCACGCGCGGCACCACGAGTTTGTCTGTTGGGAGCTGCAAGAGGAGGACTATACTGGATAACTCGTCGGAGCAGAAGCAGTAAAAGTATCTATAGAAGAGCGATAGATCTCCGACAGCTCGACGATGGGCAAGAGAAGGAAGTCTTTGAGTAAGTAAAGGATCATTAATAAGACGAACAGCCCTTCTTTGGATAGCATCAAGAGTCTGAGGGTTGCGGGATACCAGTCCCAGACATGAGAACAATATTTCAGAGAGGGTCGAATTTGGGACATATACAAAGTGTATAAATTGGAAGGAGAAAAATACTTTTTGGCTGGGAAAAGAAATCCAAGCTTTTTTGAAGCCGCGGTCGCAATAGATACAATGTGATTATGCCAGTTAAGGTTATTCTCAAATGTGACGCCCACAAGGTTAAATGTGTCCCCGCTCTACAAACCTGGTCACTCATAAGCAAGGGTGAGTGTTTGATGAGTTTTTCGCGACAAGGAACCTGAATTGTGTTTTGGATGCATTAAATTGAACGAGATTTTTAGCCCCAATCCAATTATCAGATCGAGATCCTGTGAAAGAGATATCTGCATCGCCCTGCGTTTGCTTTCCAAGTCGGGTTGAGAGATTGGTTTGGGAACCTGAAAAGTGGAGTGAAGGGTACTATCGTCAGCATAACTATGAAAGGGATTGGTTGTGGAAGAAAGAAGGTCGTTGATGTGAAGAAGAAACAAAGTTGGTGCTAGTACTGAACACTGAGGCACTCCAGCATTAATTTCGTGAAAACTTGAAGAGTGGCCATCAACAATGACTGATATACGTCGATTAGAAAGATAACTGGAGAGCCAAGAGCAGAGTTTAGTTGGAAGACCGTAGGAGGGAAGTTTATTAAGAAGTGCGTCATGCCAGACTTGGTCGAAAGCTTTAGATATTTCAACAATCTGGGACTCACCTAGAAACTCAAGAAACTTGTTCCAGTTGTGTGAAACGAAGGAAAGATCTGCTGTAGATCTGTTGTGACGAAATCCGTATTGCCTGTCATGTAAAATTTTATGTTTTTCTAAATACCTAAGAATTTGCGAGTTAATGGATTTCTCCATTACTTTACAAAGCATTGAGAGGAGTGGAGATTCTTACTTAAAGCGTTTTCACCACTGATCTCGATGGATTGCCAATGATATTACCTGCGTGAAACAAAAGTTACATTTCATGGACGAAAAAACGGGTTTGTGCGCAAGCAAATCGAGGGTGAACGCGCCTGGCGCAAAACAGGCTAACCGCATTATCGGAAAGAATTTACGACGCCTTCTCAGGGTTTCTCGTTCGGAGTACGTTAACGTTAGCTAATGAGCGTTACGGTCAGAACGCGGACGGAGGGCACGGATTGCCGGTGTTGAATTCTTCCTGTGTTAACCCCCTGACATCACTAACTCACATTTTTAAATACGGTCCCGATATTCAAATATTGAAATTTCAAAGCCAATTTTATTTCAAATTCACATTATGGTTAAACCGTAATACAGCCCTGTATTTCTCAGAATTCCGTAAAAATAGTAAGTTACTACATTTAAAACTAATACATTGGTTTAGTAAAAAAAACATAATAACTTAAAAATACAGATTTATATTAAATAAAAATTTTTATGCCAAACTTGTTTTAGCTTTTTTCTACTTATAAAAATCTAACAACAAGCAACGAAAACAAGTTTCATATAAAAGTTGTTACTTTATAAGTGAATCAGTTGATTATTTATTACTTGTGAATTTTTTAGTTATTACTCTTTACTTAACTTTTTTATTATTTTAAAATGTAGAGCTTACCATTTTTAACAAATTCTAAAAATACAGGGCCGTATTACTGAATAAACCATAATGTGTATTTAAAATAAAATTGGCGTTAAAATTTTAATATTAAAATATCAGGACCGTATTTAAAAAATGTGGGTTAGTAATGCTAGGAGATTTTCGTTAAGTTGCTTGATTTACTAAACTAATTTAATTATTTAAAATGTAAAGTTAATTATTTTTATCAATTTTTTAAAAATACAGGTCCGTAATGAGATTAAACCTTAATGTGTTATACATTATTGAATTTGTATTAAAATAGGCATTTAAATTTTGATATTAGAATATCAGGACCGTATTTAAAAAATCAAAGTTGATTATGGTCCTACGACAACGAAACGTCGCAGTTCAAATAAAATACCACCATTAGATAGAGCAGAAAAAGTGGCAATGCAAAAGTGCAATTTATTTTTAAATCCGATTTCAAATAAGACCAGGAAAAAAATAAAACAAATTTCTAATTTTTCGTGTTTTTCGGTTCGGATATCTCTGGTAATACTCGGAATTTCAAAATTTTCTAAACGGCATATTATTAGGCACATATAACCTCAACTTTGTTCTCATTTTACTAACTTTGTATCTCTTACCATTTCCAAGATGGCCATACTGGCCCTCCTTATCTTGGACACGTTGTATATAACTAGTATAAAAAAAGTTAAAATTCCACTTAAGCTCTTTGGGAGCCAGTATCTCCAAGAAGTAGTCTCATACGAAAAAGGTGTATACCGGGTGTTGCTCCGTCGAGCGGGACATAGGGAATCCCATGTAAATTTTGAAGTGGTCCAATATTGGCTCCCTAATTATTTTAGAAGAAAATATAATTAGGATTTTTAAAGAGCACGAAAAGTTATACCTAGTGTACAAATTTCAGCTCTTCTCAATCCGCCAGCTAAGAGATAAATGCAAAAATAAGTTACGAATCTCCTATCTTCTTACCCGCCTTGTATTATTAGAAGTTTATAATAAAATACTGGAAAAATTATTTAACCTCTTACTCTCAAGTTGTCAGATCAATGTCACATCATTCTTAAATAATGAACTACTTAAATCAAGAAAAAATCACTATTATAAAATGGTTTTACCAGGAAATAGTTATCGAAGAGTAGCGGACATGTTTGCAGCCTATTTTCCCAATAGGCCAATACCAAGTAAATCGACAATAGAACGGACGATAAAAAATTTGAAACTACAGGCACAATAATCAATAATTGCAAATGTAAAGAAAATCGACGTGATCTTACGCCAAACGATTTTTTCTATGGGGACATTTAAAAACTAAGCTACCAATAAAAAATATGAAAATTTAGTCCAGCTAAGGAATGCTGTTTCCGCTGAATGTGCCAGAATATGGATGTACCAACTAGCCAACGTAAGAAATGAGTTTTATAATCGTTTGGGTTATTGTCTGGCAGTTAATGGAGGAATATTTGAGCATTTGATTAAATCCTGATATTTTCGTCATAAATTGATTTCTCAATGTAGAAAAATTTGTTTTATTGTCTTGCGTAACTGTGAGTGCATGTGTTGGAATTAGCTGTAAACTAAAATGAAATGCGAGGATTCTTTTTGAAATTCCCGTATAAAATTGTTCAGTTTTGGCAATGACATTATAAATTAATGATCTAAATTGTCACTGATAAAACGATATGGTGTTTTTATTGTTGATTTCTAGAGTACAGGGTGCATAATGAGATACTACGTTGCAGAAGTATTAAGCAGTTTACTCTTTACTGGTTGGTTGAAAAATGCTCAAATTTTCATTTTGGGTGGAACTTACTGTGCTCTTCAATAAATCCTAATAGCATTTTTTTCTAAAATAATTAGGGAAGCCAATATTTGACTACTTCAAAATTTACATGGGATTCCCTATGTCCCGCTCGACGGAGCAACAACCGGTATAAAGTTTTATTATTCTATTCACGTGTTTGTTTTTGCATGGGAGATTTTCCAAATTTCTTTTGCAACTGCGGTTCAATTATTTTATTTGTTTATTTTTACCATTATTATTATTTTCAGATAAATTGTGCGTTGACAACGACTCCAAAGATGCTTGTCAACAGGTTGAAAGGAACCAAGATATTGCATGTCAAGTCCGTAGCTTCAAAGTAAGTTTAAATGCATTAGTTTTTATGCCGGCTTTACACGTATAGCTTTTAAGCAAGTTACTAAAGCAAGAAACTAAAAATATAAAATATATGTGTTTCTATTAACCTAGTAGGACAAGTACTAAGTTAAGTGGTATACATGCTGCATATACCTAAATTTACTTACTTTTGGCAGCTTGCTTATGCAACATGACACGTGTAAAGCCCTTACTGTTTTTTTTCCGGTTGTTAGATAGTTTTATTATGTATAAATTAATTTAATAAAAATAATTAATAATTTTAATTCGCAATTTCTTTAGGTACATTTGAAATAGTGTGCTTTCCAATTACTTGATTAACACATTTACCTCTTTCATAACGATACAATAAGCGCTCATCTAGAGCATTCCTTGGTCTCAGCTTAATATATTCCTGTAGAAATCTGACATAAGGAACTGAGCCTTCATCGTTGGTTACTACAAAGTTTCTTTTAACTTTAATTTTTAGATTCCACTATTTTTACTATAGCCACGATATTTCTATTAAAACATGATGTTAATGATTATTAAATTATGCGATACATAGAACAGTAGCAGAAAAAATATAATACATTACACGATGCGAAAGGCCTTTCAAGTGTTCGGAGGTTTTTAATGGCCGTCGTTTTTTTAGGCATATTTTTGTCAAAAATACCTTTTTTAATTTAAAAGTTGTTATTCTATAGAAAGTTTAAATTTCTACAACTTTCCTGTTTACTACTACCTGGAAAAAATTAAAATTAGTAATTTTCGACCTAACCACAAAAAGCTGAAAAGGGTATGTTTACACCCTGTTCTCAAAACGCACCCCTTTAAATCGTAGCACTCTGCGGTGTTTTAATAGTTGAGGTCCATTGAGCATATGAAATATTAAACCCACTTTAACGTTGTAGTTCCTTTTAAAAGTACATAATCAATAGCCTATATGTTACTTTATTTACAGGACAGACTGTATCATTGATGCAGATCAGGGACTTCCAACATTAAGTGTTTTAAAACCAGAAGAAGCTCTTCTTGGTGCAGCTTTGGTCACTGGACAGGCTACGGTAATTGGAGAAATTGTAGCAGGTAAGAAACCTTGACCTTGGAACTAAATTATTAATACAATAGACTAGCCGACCCGTACCCGTGCCCACTTCTTTTTTTTTTATCTTTGGACAAACCAAGAAGACTAAAAGCCTAAATACTAACGTACCGTGGGTGTCTTAAGCAAGGTAAGAGGGAATTTGATTTGGGGGGAAGGAAAGACCTCCGCGGGCAGTAGGTTCCACAGTCTAGAAACTCTAGGGATAAAAGAAGGAACGAAATGGGAAGTTCGGGGCCTGTCTAGTTGGACCGTATAGGATGCATACGTGCGGCACCACGAGTTTCTCTGTTGGGAACCGTAAGTGGAGGAACCATACTGGACAATTCTTCAGAGCAGAAGCCATGGAAGTACCTATAAAAAGCGATAAATCCCCCACAGCCCGACGATGTGCCTTTCTGTAAGTGAAGGATCATTAATGAGACGAATAGCTCTTCTTTGAATAGAATCAAGAATACTTAGGGTTGTAGGGGACGCCATGCCCCAGATATGAGAACAATATTCCAAGGGAGGTCGGATTTGGGACACATATAAAGTGTATAAATTAGAAGGGGAAAAATACAGCGGCAAGCGTCGATCTCCGGAGTTAAGCAGTGAAGTGCGCGCCCATAACTTGGATGGGTGACCGGCATTGTGGGTTTTGGGCAGCGGCACGCGGTGTTCTGGTTAGTTCTGGTGGGGGTGAACAAACGGACCGAGCAACAACCATCCAAGTTATGGAATGAATGGTGTGTGAATGGGAAGGAGTAGGGGTCAAGGTACAATAAGCCTTCAGGCTGCAGTGCACCACCTGGGGGCGGTCGTCGGGCCTGGGTGGGATGACCCCGAAAGGGCGAAAAAAAAACGTGTATAAATTAGAAGGGGAAATATACTTTTTGGCTCGAAAGAGAAATCCAAGCTTTTTTGAAGCTGCCGTGGCTATAGATACAATGTGTTCATGCCAGTTAAGGTTACTTTCAAATGTGACGCCCACAAGATTAAAGGTGTCTTTGATCTGTAAAACTTGGCCGCTCATAAGTAGAGGATGAGTATTTGATGACTCTTTTCGCGACAAGGAACATGATTGTGTTTTGGATGCATTAAAATGGACGAGATTTTTAGCGCCCCAATCCAATATTAAATTAAGATCCTGCGAAAGAGATATCTGCATCGCTCTGCGTTTGTTTTCCAAGTCAGGTTTAGAAACCTGAAAACTAAAGTGAAGGGTACTATCGTCGGCGAAACTATGAATGGAATTAGTTGTGGAGGAGAGAAGGTTGTTGATGTGTAGAAGAAACAATGTTGGTGCCAGAACTGTGCACTGAGGGACCCCAGCATTTACTTGGTGAAAGCTTAAAGAATGGCCGTCCACAATAACTGATATACGTCGATCAGATAGATAACTAGAGAGCCAAGTATAGAGTTTAGTTGAAAGACCGTAGGAGGGAAGTTTATTAAAAAGTGCGGCATGCCAGACCTGGTCAAAAGCTTTGGATATATCAAGAGCAACGATCTGGGACTCACCTAGAAACTCAAGAGACTTATTCCAGCAGTGTGATACGAAGGATAGAAGATCTGCAGTAGATTACTTCGTTGGGCGTTTATTATATTTTTTCTAAACTTTTTTTTAATCATGATTAAATATAGCCTATAGAATTCCTGAATAGTGTAATATCGGATTGTAGAAGAATTTTTATGATCGGTTCAGTATTTCCAATAATTAGCCCTTCTTACAAACAATCAAAGTTACAAACTTTACTTCTTTATTTATAATATTAATATAAAAAAATATCGAAAAAAATCTACTTAAAGTAGGCAAATTCGTTGCTTTTTTCTTATCTATTTTGATATAAAAAAAAATCTGCGTCCGCAGAGATCGAATTTTTGGGCTGAACAGGATCAGCTCGTATACCCCGGCAAAAGTTAAAAATGCAACATACTGTTATTACGAAATTTTTAACTTTTGCCATATACAACTAGATGGCGCACTTTTTACCGACCACCTCTCGATGCTATGGCTGGTTGTTTTTCAATTTCTTGGTGAGATGGCACCGGTGTCTGTATTTGTTAGTTCTGGGATACAGAAAGAATATTTACAGTCAATCGGGGCATCATCAAGGTGTCTATCGACCTGAAGCGGTTTGACAAGTCTTAACGAAGACGAAACACGTGTCACCGTCTTGGTCGGGCCCGGGGTATTCCATTTTCTTTTGGAGACTCCGTAATTTTTAAACAACCAACCAACTTACAGGTTATTATTTTATTTATTTATTTTTACAGTCATTAATGAGCCATATGCCCAAAGAACTTTACCTTTTATTAATATATATATATATATATATATATATATATATATATATATATATATATATATATATATATATATATATATATATATATATATATATATAATATATATATATATGTATGTATATAATAAGCGTCAAAGAGAACTATAGGGCTGCAAAGCTTAGATGATAGAAAATGTTACATAATGTATACATTTTCATTGGTGGGGGAAGCGGCTATAGATTTTTATATATGTCAAAAAATACTGGTAATATTTCGGCTTGTGAAAATCGTTTGGATTGAATCGGCTTATATATTTTTCTGATGGATATATTTTTGTTTTTTACAATAGGCCCTGTATACGGGGCTCATATTTGATGGAGGTACTTAACCGGGTAAAGATATCCGCCGGTATATTAATCTGTTGCTCTGTAGTAAATCCCCAAATTCCCTCTTCGGCTCCCTGCCATATGCAAATTCGTTCATTTACAAGACAAAAATATTTCTTTAATGTTTTATGCGATAACAAGCATTTCTGTCACTTTTTACTGTTTTGACAATTCTTATTCTTATTTGGTATTCTTATCCAATTTAACTTGCGAAAAAAATAAATATTTTGAGATACTCAGACAAAGGGTGTGCCATTTAAAAAAATGCGACTTTGTGTTTTAATTTTTGACATATAATCATATGTCAAAAATTAAAACATTCATATTTATTTTAGGTACGCCACTAAATTCTACGTAAAAAGTTATAAAACCTTTTTATTTAAAGTTTCTTTCTATTTCCATAAATGTTTAAGTAATAAGACATAATAAATGACAAATTTGAGAATCACCCCGTATCTTCTAAACCAGTCAAGTTAACGTGAATCTGAGTGGCATTCCAGTGACGCAAATAGAGCGCTCCCGAGTAGCTCAGGAGCATTTCGTTCTACTTTATGGCGTTCCAGTGACGGAAAGTGTTATACACCTGAGCTACTCCGTTTTTCTTTCCCCTTGCCTCTCATGCTAACCCCTTTTTTGGTTTTTGTGCTTCAAACGTGTTTTTTATGGTTAAGGATAGATTTTTTAAAATTATTTATTTAAAATTGAATTAGATATTTAAAAGGAGATTATTATTATAAAGCCAAGAAAGGTTAAAAACAACGAAATTTTAAAATTTCCTAAAGTATCTCCCTTTCCTTGTCTAAGGATGCGTTCCAGTGACTAACTTTTAGAGCAGTTTAAGAGCTTCAAGCCCTGGAGCGTGACGCACAAAATTTTACATCACTGGAAAGCTACCCTGGTTGCGTCATTAAACTAAACACTAAAAAAGAGATCGGGATATTTCTGTTAGTTGTTTTGTATCTCCAAGGCAGTACAAAGCAGGTTCAAACTCAGTTTTACTAAACTGAGGTGAGGCCTTTAAACTTTCCGTAAAATCTTAATATTGCTGTCAGTGTCAATTGAAAGAAATTGAGATTTTACGGAAAGTTCAAAGGCCTAACCTCATTTCAGGAAAACTGAGTTTGAACCTGCTTTGTAAAATTGGGTCGTACTGTTTAGCCTATACCCGATAATCCCAACAAAAAAATCGGTTGTCTGCAAAGTCGCTTTACTGACGATAGTTGAACATGACATCGTCATAAAAAATACTGATGGAATGGTTCGCAATTATCGTTGCTATAAACAATTGACACCACATTCACTTTTCACTGCACTTCATACTTGATGAAATCATGTAAATGTATTATTGTATAGCAGCTGTCCACGCGGAACGCTCACCCAAGTAGGAGAGAAACAGATGTCGAACGCGGAGGCTGATTGTACCTCTTTGTCGCTCGTTCCGCGCTTTCGCTTGCACTTCAAGCCTTAAATGAAACGCTTTAGAGTGAGGTAACGCCGCATGAGTAATGTTTTTAGGTGCGTGCAGCCGGCTCCATCGAATTATACGACCTGGTCACGGTAAAAAACACCTTGAATTTTTTTATGTATTTTTTAGAGCATCCACCGTACCAAACTGCAGTCATTGTTAGATCTAGCTACCAGTCAGGCTTTGTAGGACTAAGAGGTTTAAAGTACTGTCATCCAGGATACGCTCACGATGAACTCGTATCTAAATATGTCCTCGAAGAGTTGGGATGGAAAACCATTGCACTTAGCTGCAACAGCAGTATAACTTTGACTGAACAGAAATTTGAAGCTCTTTCTTTACATTTTGGCAGCTCATGCGTACCAGGAAGGTGGACTTCAGATGATGATTTGGATTCAAGACTTAGTAAGTTTATAGTTAAATTTGGTAATTATTTACCCAGCAAATACTATTTTCCGGTAATATACATTTTTTATATTGGCATTGATGGTAAAGCATTGGCAATTGGTGGCAATATTATGCCAACATCTAATACGCATTAAAAAGTCAACTCTAAATAAACACTCAATTGCCAATAAATTTTACATGCAGGCGAATTGCCGGCAAGCATACAAAAAGGCGACATACCATGTCTTTTTGTTGCAGGCAAATAAATATTGGATTTTTGAAGGCAAACCTTCTACGCATATTCATACTTTTTAAACCATATTATTAACATTGGTATTTAACTAACATTAGAGCACTTTTTTTGATCTGTTTTATTTATAATGGCAGCTAAACAACATTATTTTATTTATTTTTTACATAATATAAAGGAAATTGCCTTTACATAACATTTTATTGTTACAAATCATGCAAATAAAAATTAAGTCAAACAAAATGTTTATTAAGTATTTTTGAGAGAATAAAAATAAAATGATGGTAAAATTAGCTAGGTAAATTTCGACCGAAGGTAACAAATTCAAATTTCCCGCTTAGCCGAAATACAAGATTTGACGATTTTGACAGATAAAGCAAAATTGCTTTTCTTTGACCGCTTTGTGCAATTGTGTGGTTTTCTAGCTTTTTAGTTTCTTAAAGAAAAGAGTTTTTAATAGACATAATTAAGTGTATTCATTACCTAATTAGTGTGTGTTGTGTTAATTGGTGATTGCTAGTCGAGAAGGCGAGTTATTCAAGTAGACTGTTGGGAGCTGTAAACATTTTGTTTAAAACCTTTTAAGTTTGTAGTTACTTAAAAAATTATATGAAATTAGGGAGTTGCCTTATTTAAAGTTTTAATTAAATTAATATTTTTTTGACATTTAACTCCTTTAAAATATTTCTCCCTATATTTTCGATCTAAAAATTGAGTGTAAGTGTCCCTTGAATACTTACAGTTTTAAGTGTTTTCTTTTGATTTACTTTTTTTTTTTTTTAATTACATACCTTTAATTTTTTATGTTTTATTGTTGCTGTATAAAAATGTATATAATGTAATTCTTTTAATGATAAGGTTTTCCTGCTTTTTTCTCATTTTTTTATTACAAAATTTTAAATAAGTTATTTAACTTTCGGGACATTTAACTTATAAAACTTGCAATACTTATTTAATGATAAATGTCATTATCCTAAACGCATTTTTTCATCATAACCTATTAATGATGGATGCCATCACAGTATCTGCAACACGTGGCCTAATAACGGCCAATTGCCCACTTTCGTGTCTTTTGATACCTTTTACCAATAACTTATTAATGATTGATGCCATCACATTATCTGCAACACGTGGCCCAATAACGGCCAATTGCCTACTTTCGTGTCTTTTGATTCCTTTTTGCCAATGCCTTTCCATTAAAAAGTGTTGGCAATGCCAGTAAATTAAATGTACATGGCCGGCAAAAATGTTATATGGGTACAAACCAAACGCATCGCCGATTTTAATAAAATTTGGTATACGGTGGTTTTTTGGGGCGCTGCTGATTACGAATCTGAAAGGATTTTTAGTCGGACACGTTTTGATCTCAAGATATTCATTTTCAGACTTGATAACCACAACTAAAAATTGGTACTCAATATTTGATATCTGTCTCTAAAAACCCCATTTTTCTATTTATTTTACCCGTTTTTTTCCATAAAATTGCAAAGCTTTACTTTCAATCATTTTGATCGCTGTAGCCTTGGCGCCGCCAAGAGATATTGATGGTTAAATACAAAAAGGGCCTTTTTCGTTCAAAGTACAATATCTTAGTGGTCGTATCGAACTTTAAAAAAAGGAAATTAAAGTTGAATAAACAAGTTATTCGATCCATATAGTGGTTAAGTTGGAAATTTTTTTCCCAAGTTTTTAGACCAAAAAAATATATTTTCGGTATTCAGTAGGATTGCGTGGTACACGTAGCTTGAAAACTGTTTTTCCGTAGGATCTTAAAGCTAGAAACTTTAAGTTTTTAAATGCTTTTATTTTAAATTTGGGTTCGATCATTTGTAAGCGAAATACAGCACCTTAGAAAACGTAAAAATTTGGTTTTTTTGTATCTTTTAATTTTTTTATTAATGTTTAAAACTTTACAATTCTCCAGTTAAAATTTGGCCCATTACTTAGAGACCACCCCTGTACAGGTAGTCCCACTGGGAACTGTCGCGATCGATTACTCGAAAAGTATGCTTTAAAATTTTTTGAAAATTTGGTAACATTATAAAGTCAGTGGTGGGCATACAACTAAAATATTTTGAAAGTTCTACTACTTCCGGTTATACCGGAAGTTAATGTCAACTTTCTTATTTTAAATGGAACACCCTATACCGGGTGTTGCTCCGTCGAGCGGAACATAGGGAATCCCATGTAAATTTTGAAGTAGTCAAATATTGGCTCCCCTAATTATTTTAGAAAAAAATGCTAGTAGGATTTATTGAAGAGCACAGTAAGTTCCACCCAAAAGGAAAATTTGAGCATTTTTCAACCAACCAGTAAAGAGTAAACTGCTTAATACTTCTGCAACGTAGTATCTCATTATGCACCCTGTACTCTAGAAAGCAACAATAAAAACACCATATCGATTTATCAGTGACAATTTAGATCAGTAATTTATAATGTCATTGCCAAAACTGAACAATTTTATACGGGAATTTCAAAAGAATCCTCGCATTTCATTTTAGTTTACAGCTAATTCTAACACATGCACTCACAGTTACGCAAGACAATAAAACAATTTTTTCTACATTTAGAAATCAATTTATGACGAAAATATCAGGATTTAATCAAATGCTCAAATATTCCTCCATTAACTGCCAGACAATAACCCAAAGGATTATAAAACTCATTTCTTACGTTGGCTAGTTGATACATCCATATTATGGCACATTCAGCGGAAATAGCATTCCTTAGCTGGTCTAAATTTTCATATTTTTTATTGGTAGCTTAGTTTTTAAATGTCCCCATAGAAAAAATTGTTTGGCGAAAGATCACGTCGATTTTCTTCACATTTGCAATTATTGATTACTGTGCCTGTAGTTTCAAATTTTTTATCGTCCGTTTTATTGTCAATTTACTTGGTATTGGCCTATTGGGAAAATAGGCTGCAAAAATGTCCGCTACTCTTCGATAACTATTTCTCTGGTAAAACCATTTTATAATATTGAATTTTTCTTGATTTAAGTAGTTCCTTATTTAAGAATGATGTGACATTGATCTGACAACTTGAGAGTAAGAGGGTTAAATAATTTTTCTAGTATTTTATTATAAACTTCTAATAATACAAGGCAGGTAAGAAGATAGGAGATTCGTAACTTATTTTTAGCATTTATCTCTTTAGCTGGCGGACTAAGAAGTAGCTAAAATTTGTACACTGGGTACAACTTTTCGTGCTCTTTAAAAAATCCTAATTTTATTTTCTTCTAAAATAATTAGGGGAGCCAATATTGGACCACTTCAAAATTTACGTGGGATTCCCTATGTCCCGCTCTGATGGAGCAACACCCGGTATATTATTTATTTTTTGATTCTGCGTAAAATTCTAAACATAATTTATGTTTATTATTCTATACCTAGGTCTAACCGTTTTTGAGTTATTTTAAATTTTACGTCGTTACAGGCCATTTCATAACCATCAAATCTTTTCTAAACAAAAGCGTTTAATATAAGTTGGGGTTGGGTTCCTTGTAAAGAAAGAACTTCTTTAGTAGACTGTATAAGAGGGCGGTTAAAAATTGCTGATGCAAAATGCTTTTTATTCTTTAAAGAATTTTTAAATGTTTGATTTTAAGATTTTAATATATTTGTATTGTAATGATAAGATAGGTGTGAAATTTGTTTAACTTTACGGATTATTTTATCTGTGACTGTGTATTAGTAAATTTGATTGAATTTTATTATGTATATACGGGTGATGCATCACTGGGCGGAACATAGAAATCCCATGTAATTTTAATGGGGTCAATTATTGGCTCCCCTAATTATTTTAGAGAAAAATTCCATGGAAGTTTATTGAAGAGCATGCAAATCTACGTACATGGTAAAAACTTTAGATTTTTCGGTCAACCCGTTTGCTAGTTAGATGCTAATATATTTTTAAAATTGTTACATTATTATCGCCTCATATTTATAAACAACAATAAAAATACCAGTTAGCGTGACATTACGCTGTCATTTTGAAATAGTACAGTGAAAAGATTAAAGTTGTATTTATACAAACAAATTAAGTTAAGTTAAACTAAACTAGAGTAACAAATTTCAAGAACTTATGACATTTATAATATTTACATGCTTCAATAAATTATTAATATTTTTACAATAAGTAATATGTTGGAAATAAACTTAAGATTTAAGAAAATTTCCAAATATTCCTCCATTGACTGCTAGACAATAACCCAGACGTTCATAAAATTGTCTTCTTACATTGGCTAACTGGTAAATTGAAATTTTATTGGATTCTGCAGAAATAGCATTTTTTAACTCATCTAGATTAGAGTAATTTTTTTCCTAATGTCTGACACCTTTTGGTAACTATTTCCTTGATAGTACCATTTAATCATCAATATTTTTTTCAGTAGTATAACTCATGGTTAATCCTTTGGCTCTATGACTTTTTGATAATAATAAAGCACTAAATTTCAAAATGACAACGTTATGTCCCGCTAACTGGTATTTTTATTGTTAATATGAGGCGATAATAATGTAACAGTTTTTAAAAATTTATAAGAATCTAACTAGCAAACGGGTTAACCGAAAAATCTAAAGTTTTTACCATGGACGTAGATTTGCATGCTCTTCAATAAACTTCAATAGATTTTATCTCTAAATATTAGGGGAGTCAATAATTGACTCCAATAAAAATTACATGGGATTTCCTATGTCCAGCCCGGCGATGCATCACCCGGTATATATTTGACGTGTGTAAATACACTTTTGTATGCAAACATTAATAAAGAATATGAATATCGATATTTTCACAATTAATAAATACAGAGTGGTCAAAAATAATCGTTAAAAATTATAACGACAAAAACCTTAAAAGTCGAGTATTAAAAATAAGGATAAGTTTGTATAAAGATGTCTATACCAAAAAATTATAGTTTTTGAAATAAGTACGGGTAGGTAGGGGGTAGTTGGCTGTGACGCCGCATTTTGTTGTCAAGGCCAACTAGAAGCTCAAACTAAGCCGTACTCAAGGAATATAAACTTTTTAATAAGGAGCGCCTCGATTTTTATTTTTGTCCGAATATATAGGTTATGGTTGTGACGTCATCTTTTGCCATAATATTTTTTATCTGACAAAATAAACCAATACTTGCAGAAAATAAAATAAAATCACTTAAAGAACATTAAAAAATGGTACCTTACCCTTAATAACGATTTAAACGTAAATTTTCTTTAAAAATACCAAGGTCAGTGACCCCTGTTTACAGGTTTTAAAACTCTCTGTAACTGCAGTACTAATAACTACTCAATTTAACTATAAACAGTAAAACTAAACATATATATATATATATATATATATATATATATATATATATATATATATATATATATATATATATATATATATATATATATATATATATATATATATATATATATATATATATATATATATATATATATATGTATACCTAATACGCTGTTACCTCCGGGTAATAAGATAGGCGGACTACCCTCCACGTAAAGCATTAGTCAGAATAAAATAATTTTTTCTATATATGTATTGGGGGACATCGCAAACCCATTTTGCAAAAGAGGGGTAGTGATTTTAGTTTTTAATTTTTACATATATTATTTATAAAATTTATAGTCTCTGTTACCTCCATTTCATATATAAATTATGAGAAATAATCTTGGCTTTATGACCTCCAGCGGCGTTGCCAGATCCGTGGAGGGCACTATGTTTCTTATATTAATTTGAATTATTCTGATATATATGTTATAATAAACTTAGTGTTATAACAAAGACAAAAGAATGCAACATCTTAATAACAAAATGGATTTTTTAATGTACAGAGAGATACATTGCATAGACAAGTTATATTGCTTTTTTAAAAGCTTTTATTTAACTTGCAATGTATGTATGCATGTATGTATGTACGAGTCAAATCTTGCAACTCTATTTTAAAGCATTTATTCTTCCGATTGAGCAAAAATTTGGTAGACACGTTAAGTTTGGATGACAATTCATTTTTAGCTATGTAACGTCATTCTAAATCCAACATGGCGGACTTTTAAAAATAGCGGACTAGTTATTTTTCGTGCACTTCTACAATATGGGTATATGATAAAAGGGCTTACTGAGAGTTACTCGAAAAATAAAGTTACGTTACTCTTAATCCAATATGGCGGACTTTTAAAAATGGCGGACTAGTTATTTTTCGTGCACTTTTAAAATTTGGGTATTAAATGAAAGGGCTTACTAAGAGTAATTTAAAAAAATAAAGTGATGTCAATCCAAATATGGCCTACTTTTAAAAATGGCGGACTGATTATTTTTAATGTAAGTACTTCAACACTATGGGTATCAAATTAAGGGGTTTGCTGAGAGTAGCTCGAAAAATAAAGGAACGTTACTTTTAATCCAATCTGGCGAACTCTTAAAAATGGCGGACTAGTTATTTTTAATGCACTTCTACAATATGGATATCAAATAAAGGAGCTTGTTAAGAGAAACTCGAAAATAAAGTGACGTTACCCTTAACCCAATATGGCAAACTTTTAACATGGCGAACTAGGTATTTTTAATACACATTTGCAATATGGGTATCGAAGTAAAGGTCTTGCTAAGAGGAACTTAAAAAATATAGTGAGTTATTTTAAATCCAATATTGCAAAGTTTTAAAAATGACGGACTAGTTATTTTTAATGCCCCCTACATGAGACTACAGGAAAAAGCACAGAAACGTATAATTTGATGGGTTTGAAGCGCTACCGACGGTCAAGCAAAACTGACACATTGGGGGTCATGGTTAGTTCAGGTTGGTTAAATCTTTTTTTAATGTCTTAAAAGATCGCATAAATATGGTTTCGTGTAAAAGTTACATGTTTGTATGATCATCTGTGGCGCTTCAAACCAATTAAATAACACATCCCTGTGCTTTTTACACTAGTCTTACAATGTGGGTGACAAATGAAAGGGCTTGCTAAGAATAACTCAAAAAATAAAGTAACGTTATTTTTAATCCAATATGGCAGGATACTCAAGATAGCGAACTAGTTTGTTTAATTATACTTCTACAGGATGGGTATCAAATGAAAGGGCTTGCTGAGAGTAACTTGAAGAATAAATTGACCTTACTTTAAATAGTGAACCATTTTCTTATGCTTTTCTACAATTTGGGTATCAAATAATAGGACTTACTGAGATTACGATGTTAGTTAAACTTTGTTGCTGCAATTCGTCTGAATTTTTAGTTGACTGGAGTTTTTGGAGTCGAATACAAATGTATATTCATTTTACAGCTAGACTGTTTAAAATAAATCGGCAAACGACCTTGTAACAATAATGCGTACAATAAGATAAACGGACTAAGAAACGTATCCAGCGATAGCGAAAAAAAATTTTAAAGCAAAAAAGAAATTTTAAAACTAGTTTTTATTTAACACTTTGAATGCCATATGTAGATATATTTGCGTATACACATGCGGTGGGTCAAAAGCGTCACGTGTATATTCTGATATACACAGTCAAATTTATATATTTTGCTTCGTGTGTACTAAAGTAGCACACTTTTAATGCATTTTTAAATGGAATTCACCCTCGCGTGTCGTAAGGTACTGTAGAAAATTTCTTAGCACAGTATTTTTATTTGAAGTTAGGTGGGTTAGGTTTTTTATGTTAAAATTGTTATTATACTAAGGAAGGAATATCAGTACATTTCTGTGTGGCCTAGAAGACCCATTAATAAAATTTGGCGTGGCGGTCAAAGTATTAAATAAACTAAAAGAAAATTAAATAAACTTTTTCCTTAAAACTCAAATATCAACATATCACCTTATTACACAAATTATATGATCTAAAAGCTTGTCGCGAAACTTAGTTACTCGTATTTTTTAGTTTAAAATTGATTAAGTCATTTAATTTATTTGTTTATCTACAAAGAAAAATCTCGCGACAAGCTTTTAGATCATATAATTTGTAATGAGGTGATATGTTGATATTACACTTTTTTTTTTAATTATTTCATATTTAGACATAAAGTGCATTTCCTTAATGTCCCCCTCCCTTTTATTTTTTAAAAAATTAAAAGTCAAAGACATTTCAGAATCTCCTAAAAAACATACAGATTTTAAAATTTAAAACCTAATAATAGTAAATTTTTATTTTTATTATTTGTATTCAATTTTCCTTGACAACAGTGGCAGATTTGCCACCGAAACGTCGATTTTAAAGTATCTTTTTACTTGTTTTAATTTTTTTTGGTTTTTAGTACTTTTAATTTCAGTTTTGGTGAGTACCCAACTAATTACCATCCATTAAATGAATCCGCCGAACTACAGAACATATCTTCAATGCATCAATTTCATATCTCAAAGTTTACCTTTTTATAATTAATCCGTTTGAGAAATACAAGATGGGTGGGGGATTTTAAAGCAATGAGGGAAATGCACTGTAGAAATAAGTGCGAAAATCTAGCCAGTCAGGGAGAATTTTCTTCTTTTACTTAACAGTTTACCTTTATAGAAGTAAACACCTAAAAGACTTATTTAAATAGCCACTGTTATTCATTTTTTATTGAAAAAGCAAGAAAATTTTTAAATCATACCGGGTGGTGCATCGGCTTAAGGCATAGAGGGAATCCCATGTAAATTTAAATGGGGTCTAGTATTGGCTTCCCTGTTAATTTTAGTAAAAAGTTTTAGTAAAACTTTTAAAGGGCCCGATAAGACAAGGCCGTGTTTTAAATTTAAATTATCTGTATTAAGCCGTATGTAAGTCATTTACAAAAAGTTTTGCAAAATTGCCGGCTTCTTACCTGCTAGGTAGATTTTGAGGTAGTTACATACTTGTCAAAATCACGGTCAAATTGTTTTGCTTGATAATGATTTTCAAATTAGGTAAGCAGAAAATCTAAATTGACAAAGGTGAGTTGTTAATTAATCTCCTACTTGAAAACGTCAAATGGCAATCGGAAATAGAAAAGTCAATCCATAAACCTCAGTTCACCGTAAAAATGAACTAAGTATTCAGTATGCCCTTTTAAGTGGTGAATATGATTATGCGCTGATCATTTATTGATGGGTTTAACAGCACAGCTGCGGTTACTTTACTAAAAAATATACATGGAGAGTACAAAAATTAGTCATCTCGGAACAATAATAATTATTATCCCATCTAATCGGTATAGGAGCGATAAATAATCTTTCCTAACACACTAAGTACGATTATTTTACAACTTGTATTTTTTAAACAATAGCGAAATTGAAGCTTTTTCTTTAGGACGATCGAAGAACAGACCTACACGTATGCCGATAATTTTCCGCAATAGTTTTTTTTCATTAAATGTCGTTTGGCCTAGATGACAAATTAGGTATAAATTGATTCAAGATTGCTAATTTTTGCACGCATTAGGTATATTTCCTAGACAAATGATCGAAGTCATACTGTAAAACTTATCAACAAACAGTCAACTGTAATAATGTATGAACAAACATTTATTTATACAAGTCACCGTGTATCATGAGAACTAGAAATTTTTTGGACCCATGTTTAAGTAACTTTTTTTTAAATAATATTCAATAGTTAAATCTGCCTATAAAATTGTCTTAACAAATAAATTTTAACACAAAAAATAAAAACTGACGTGTTTCAGTATCTTTTTACAGGTGTACAAAAAACGGAATTATACCGGGTTGCGTCCTCTAAAAATGTTACCACTAATGCAAACAAAATGCACAACTTTTTGTGACACACCCTGTATATCTAAAGGTTACCCTTCATGGCGTTATAGTATATTCCCTTACAAGTGCTAACAGTGCCACTTTTCCTCACGCGAGTATAAAAATTATCATTACGAACAGAAGAGTTTCTGTGAAATTTTTTGATATCTGTACTTTAAACGATAGTTTTCATTATATTTTTTTATTTTGGCAATAACAAATGTTTTAAGTAAAAGTAAAGACTATTAATTTTAAAAATATAGGTATAGCCGACGTCTTTTATTAATTTAACAATAAGTACTTTTTAAAGCAGCCTTGTACATTCAACATACGAATATTTTTGTTAATTTTATTTATTTTCTTACTAAGTAGAACCTTTTAGACAACGGCACTTTTTTGTAAGGTTACTATATAAACAAAAAGGTTTTTAATTTACGTAGGGTGTTCGAAAAGTTTTGAGATATAACTACATTTATTTGATTTTTTCAAAATAATTTTCACCACATTGAATTCACTTTTCCATTCTAACAAACCAGTCACTGAAAATAGCTTTCCACTTTTTATTTGAAATTTCACCGCATATTTTATCCCAGACCGCCAGTAGCGTGTCTTCAGTTTTAAACTTTGTCCTTTCAGTTGGCTCTTGACAAAAGAAAACAACCCAAAGTCACACGGCGCCAAGTCGGGGCTATAAGGCGGATGTTCCAAAAGTCTCAAGTCTGCATCTGTCAAAAATTGACTGGTAAGTTCAGCTCGATGAGGTGGGGCATTGTCATGATGAAGGTACCAGCTAGCGAGTTGCGAGTTTGGGCGAATTACTCTAACTTTTCTATAAGTTTTGAAAGGCATACTGTAGTGTACCAGAGAGCATTTACGGTCTTCTGTTCTAGGAGCACAACACGTTCAATTATTCTTCTTGAACCAAAGAAAACAATTATCATTATTTTTTTTACAGATCTTGATTTGCGAACTTCGGTCGGAGTTTCTTCACCTTCGAAAACCCATATCTTATTCCGTTGTTTTGGTGGGACGTCGTAATAATTAAGATAAGTTTCATCTTCTGTGGCGATCGACACTATGTCTTTAGATTTACTCCTCCTGGAATCTGACATCATTTTATACACTAAATTTACTCTTTGGTGTCTGCTGCTCGGGAGTTTAACTTGTGTGGAACCCAAAGAGTACAAATTTTTCTAAAACCCAAGTGCTCATATATGATTGTGTGTGCAATGTTGCTAAACTAATGTTCAATGTCTCTTCTATCTGTCGATAGGTAATTCGTCGGCTTGTTTCTATAGCTTTTTGGACGGCAGATATGTTTTCTGGGGTAACTACTTCACATCGGTCGACCTGAGCGTAAGGCGTCTTCAAGCGAAAACGAGCCCCGCTGATATTGTTTGTACCATCTGTATATGGTCGCACGAGATGAACAGTCATCACCAAGTATAGGCTTGATTTCTTCTAAACACTGTTCTTAAGATAACCCACGTGAAAAGTTGTATTTCGAAAATTGCATGGCACCTCGATAGTCGTCCACGACGCCATTGCGCTAAAAATCGCTGGACACAGGCTGCCAAAACTGATAGCTTACTAATAACTATGTAGGACTACGACATGTCATGACATGTACAAACAAAAAACATCAATGTTACTTTCCTACACCGTTTAGTTACAAAGTACCTATCATAACTTCACTGAACACCCTACGTATTAAGAACTTCCGAAGACTCGGACATACTAATTTTGTCCAGCAGTCCCATGAGCTCAGCTGCACTGTGTGCTGTAGATATTAAATTTAATTTTAACGTATTAAAGAAACTTCTTTCTCCTTTAATCAGGTCCCTAACAACGTAGTTGTAATTTGTATTATAGAAAACAAAAATATTAGTGCGAAAAAACCATGGACCAAGGTGGGAAACAACATAAAAGATATCTTCATTATAAAAGCATTATTCTATATTTAATTTAGGGCTATTAAAAATATTCTAAATGAGCGATGTTTAGTACAATAGCTGAAATGACGACTAAGTATACCACAATTAAGTAAAATAATTTACAGTGATGCCAAGTTTTAAAAATACTTAATATAATGAATTTATAATTGCTGAATGCTGATGTGATTGTAACCTTTCTTGTTGTATGTAAAAACAGTTAGTTGATAAAACATTCAATATTTTTTCCAAATTTAAGAATAATAAATAATAAACCAGAGTTAGTGACTTCACGTTTTGGTTTAAAGGAAAGGTGATTGCTTTGTGTGATTATTAGCGATTTAGGTTAAGCGCCTCTTCCAAATACATTTTGAGCCCTTTTAGTATGGTAAATTTAGACCCCAAACTAGGAGTCAGGTTACAAAAATTCACAACCGGCTGAAAATTAGTAGGGTTATTTGAAACACCATAATAAATAAAATGTAAAATGTTCGTATTGTTCCGATCCAAGAAAAAAATGTACTCGGAGTCAAAGGTCACAAAAACGGGTTTGTCGAGGTTTTCAGCAGAACGGTGGGGTTTATCATAAAATTATATTTTACAAAAATTGTAGAATAAAAAATTATCTACAAAAATGTTTTGATATTTTTTCCTTAAAGTCGCCGTTAATTAGATATCAAACGATTCAAAACGTTAAAGAAGTTGTAATCATCATAATGTATAAGTACACCACGTATGTACATACACCACCAAAGCTGTTATACAAGAAAACATGTTATTTTATTTGTCAGCGTATTTTATACATAAAAAAATATTATAAATATGGAAATGTTGATAAAAAGAGACCACTAAAACGACGTGCTCAAATAAATTTCGATATGCATGTTTCGTTAAAAGCATTAGAAAAAAAAAACAAGTGCGGTTTGCTGATGTTCCTTCAACCTCAGCGGCTGCTCATCAATATCTTTTTTAGGTATATTGCTAAGTTTGGGTGTGGCTCAACCAGAACCAAAAGGCTGGGGTTGTAAGTGGGTAAATAAATTATTAGAACTAGTTTAAACTTTAGATCCACCTGCGCTGCGCTTGAAAAGCTTCTGGGCATAATTTTTGCAATTGTAAAAGGGATCATAATAAAAATTTTGTTTGTCTTTTTAAAACCTAAAATGTAGCTTTTTTCTTCTTTTAAATAAAATGCATAATTTTTAAGCTTTTCGCAAAAAAACCACTAAAAACGTCGATTTTTCCTTCGAAAAATTGTTACGAATCGCGAATAACTTAAAAATATTACTTTTACAAAAAAATATTTTTGCTTAGAATAAATGTTTTGATCGATGTCTGTGGTTAAGATGTAATAATTTTTTTCTAAGAGGGGTGGCAACAAAATATAAATTTTGATCTTTAAACTGTTTCCTACCTTCAGTTTAAATTTCAAGTCAATCCATGCAGGACCAAAGAATTGCAAAGTTTCACCCTTTTTTAACACGCTTTTATTAACTTGGGTTGTAACTATCTATCTATCAATCTATCTATCTGGCTGCCTATGTAACGGAATCTTTGAGCCTAATTTTAACCAACTTCCAGCTATTCGATTTCTTTGAAACTTTGCACACGTATTAAGGACCCATGACAATGCAATAATCTGCAAACAGTATTCCATTATATTATAAAAACAACACCTAGGTTGCCATCTGTTGGCAAAATTTCAAACTTTGCTATTTAATGAAGAAGAAATTTTTAGTGAGTTGCAATCTGTTGGAAAAATTTTAAAATTTGGTACTCTTGTTCATTAAACAAATTTTTCGCCATTTTGTCAAGAGTAGCAAAAACTAAAAAACGAAAAATAATTAATAGTTTAAAAAACTAAAAAACACGCTTTTATATGCAACCGAACTAAAAATTAGAAAATAATTTTTCATTAAAAAAAAATGAATTGTCATTTCATAGTAAAAAGCGTGGGGTGATAAATATATTAAATGTTATAATTATTATATTTGCAAATATCTATGATGGAAAAGTTATGAAAAAATAGTAAAATGCACCCCACGCTTTTTACTATGAAATGACAATATTTTTTTAATGAAAAATTATTTTCTAATTTTTAGTTCGGTTGCATATAAAAGCGTGTTTTTTAGTTTTTAAACTATTAATTACTTCTCCTGTACTATATGTGAGTAATTTTCTTTTGAGCAAAACATTTAGGCATAGGCGCAATTTGCTTCGGTTTTTTTTTCTTTGGACAAACCACGAAACTCTAGGGATAAAAGAACGAACAAAGTGGGAAGTTCGGGGCCTGTCCAGTTGGACCGTATAGGGATGCATACGCGCGAAACCACGAGTTTCTCTGTTGGGAACCGTAAGTGGAGGAACTATACTGGACAATTCTTTATAGCAGAAGCCATGGAAGTACCTATAAAAAAGCGATAAATCCCCACAGCCCGACGATGTGCAAGAGAGGGAAGCCTTTCTGTAAGTGATGGATCATTAATGAGACGAATAGCTCTTCTTTGAATAGAATCAAGAATGCTTAGGGTTGTGGGGGACGCCATGCCCCAGATATAAGAACAATATTCCAAGGGAGGTCGGATTTGGGACACATATAAAGTGTATAAATTAGAAGAGGAAAAATACTTTTTGGCTCGAAAGAGAAATCCAAGCTTTTTGAAGCTGCCGTGGCTATAGATACAATGTGTTTATGCCAGTTAAGGTTACTTTCAAATGTGACGCCCACAAGATTAAAGGTGTCTTTACTCTGTAAAACTTGGCCGCTCATAAGTAGAGGATGAGTATTTGATGACTCTTTTCGCGACAAGGAACATGATTGTGTTTTGGATGCATTAAAATGACGAGATTTTTAGCGCCCCAATCCAATATTAAATTAAGATCCTGCGAAAGAGATATCTGCATCGCTCTGCGTTTGTTTTCCAAGTCAGGTTTAGTAATGGGTTTAGGAAACTGGAGTGAAGGGTACTATCGTCGGCGAAACTATGAATGGAATTAGTTGTGGACGAGAGAAGGTCGTTGATGTGAAGAAGAAACAATGTTGGTGCCAGAACTGAGCCCTGAGGGACTCCAGCATTTACTGGGTGAAAGCTTGAAGAATGGCCGTCCGCAATAACTGATATACGACGATCAGATAGATAACTAGAGAGCCAAGTACAGAGTTTAGGTGAAAGACCATAGGAGGGAAGTTTATTAAAAAGTGCGGCATGCCAAACCTGATCAAAAGCTTTGGATATATCAAGAGCAACGATCTGGGACTCACCTAGAAACTCAAGAGACTTATTCCAGCAGTGTGATACGAAGGAAAGAAGATATGCTGTAGATCTTTTGTGGCGAAATCCATACTGCCTGTCATGTAAAATTTTGTGTTTTTCTAAGTACTTAAGAATTTGTGAATTAATTAGTTTTCCATTACTTTACAAAGAACTGAGAGAATTGAAATTGGTCTATAGTTAGATGGAAGAGATTTAGATCCTTTCTTGGGAATAGGTTGAACACGTGCAGCAGAAAGATACCTGGGTTGTAAGAAATTAGAAAGAGCCGAGTTAAGATTGGTGCAAGTTCTGGAGCACATTTTTTAAAACGATTGCTGGTATGCCATCCAGCCCAGACGATTTCTTGGTGATAAGGGAAGAAAGGAGACGCTTAATGTGTTTTACCTTAAAAATAATATCGGGCATTTTATGAGGATCTGGGGTAACCGCTGGAATTGGATGATTTACGGAGGGTCAAGGGTTGAATTGGCAGCAAATTGCTTAGCAAATAATTCTGCCTTTCCTTTAGCGGTGGAAACAATTTCATCTTCCAAAGCTAGTAGCGGAAAAGAACTGGTACAAAAATTCCTACTTATGTTTTTCGCAAAGGACCAAAAGATTTGCTGCCATTTGAGCAAGAAAGAACTTTGTTTTTAATACGATTGTCGAAGGAGTCTTTGGCTTCAGAAATTGTTTGATTGTAGCAGTTTCTTGCTTCAATGCTGGCCTGTCGGTTTTCTGGACTAGGATCCTGTAGAAACTTTTTGTGAGCATGAACTTTTAAAATTCTAGCTTTATCACAAGATTTGGAAAACCAGGGTTTGTTATTGGATTGTTTGGGGTTCTTAATGGTGTGTGGAATATAGGTTTCAATGCCCAATTGAATTGATTCCGTCAGTTGATTGCAAATTTTAGAATGATCACCAGAAGAAAAGCAGATGGAATTCCAGGGGTAAGTGGCGAAGAAGTCCCTCAGGCCATCCCAGTCGGCTGAGTTGTAGTGCCATACGGTGTGTGGTGGCATGTATTCATTTACTTCGGGATGTGCAGGGTAAGATATAGTAACTAAGCCATGATCTGAGCGACCTAGGGGAGCTGTGATAGATGTTTGATAGAGTTCGGGGTTGGTAGTAAGAAAGAAATCAAGAGGATTTGAACTATGATTTGGGACTCTAGGAAAGTAGGTGGGTTCCATAATAAGGTTGGTAAGAGAGTTACTGACTGCGAAGATTTCGGCTGCTCTGCCTTGGGGGTCAGTTTTTGAAGAGCCCAGCCAATCCTTATTATGGACATTCAAGTCGCCAAGCACGATTATTTCAGCCGATGGAAACTGATAATTTATGCTATCGATCTTTGTTGAAAGAAAGTCAAAAAATTCGACATAGGAATTATTAGATGGGGACCAGTACAGACAGCAGATAAATTTAATTGAAGACCTAAGGGAAGACTAAGCCAAAGGATATCGGACCTACCCGATTCAAGATTGGAAACTCGAGCACAAGCCAGATCGTTGCGGACGTAAGCACATACGCCACCATGTGGGCGAAAAGACGAAATAAGTTCGTAGCCTGGAAAGAGAAGATTTAGAACTTATTTGTGTTTCCGTTAGAAACAGTATGTGGGGCTTAGATGACTGAAGGTGATGGTGAACGGAGTTTATATTGATGTTAAGCCCACATATGTTTGCAAAAGAAATTAAACTTCTCGATGAAGGCCTCCCGGATGCTCCCCTCGCCCGGAGATCCGAATGGAGGGGTATTTTACCTCCGGAACATTTTACTTCCGTGTGTGCCGCCATCATTTGTACAGTTTGGGGGTTAAAAGGAAAAAAAGAAAAGGGAAAGAAGGAAAACTGACTCACACACCCAGAACCCGAAACATCCGTTAAGACTTCACGGGTCCTTTAAAGGGTGGTGGGGTGGTACCTCCTCAGGCGAGGAAAGCTCCTCTACCACCTAGGGGGAGCTGGAGTCTTTGTAGTCCCGAAAGGTTTAAAGGCAATTTTCAAGACTTTGCAAAAAATTAGGAAAAGATAAAGGGATTTTTTGTTATTACTGCCACAAAAATGACTTACAGTTAGGTAAAAGTGGCACTATTGACATAAAAATCGCTTTCTCTTATCGCTGTTAGGTGTTAGTCACATAAGTTTCGGCTTGGATACTGGGAATTTTGGGAGGGCTAATTTTGTCTAATTTTTTTGTGGTGGGGCTAAAGACCCTCTAGTCCCCCCACAAATTGCGCTTATGCATTTAGGCCAAACCTCGTAAATAACTCGAACAATTTGATATCTGATGGTTGCTTTTTAGGTTTTGGACTATGCAAAACTTTTATAAAGGAAAAAGTTTTTGCAAAACTTTTAATAAAAAAGATTTATATATAACGCCAAATTAGGTAGACACACTGTATACATTAGTCTAAAGTAACATTCTAAATCAAATATCTTACAAAGTATGTTAAGGAAAACAAATTATTTCGTTATTTATTACTATAGATTTTAAACGTATACCGGATCAGCTCTAAATAACACATGGGCAATCTGAGGAAAAGAGACAGTCTAATGTGAATACCGGCATGTAAACATTTCGGATTGGATGACTTATCGTACATCCTTTGTTGTTGTGCCAATATACCTTTATCCCATTGCTTATACAGTATGAAGTATTCGAGTTTATTAGAATGGATGTAACAGATGTAATTCTTTTTTTCTAAAATCATTATTAATCTTTTATTTATTTATAAAATTTGGGTGTACCCTGTATATTTATACTTCTTATACCCTATATTATTAAAAAAACAGTAGTTGTTTAAATATAGGAAATTAAAATTACAAAGATTCTTTATAAAACTGACAACAATGGTGACCACTGAGGGCATGCTTCAGAGAAATCAAGTAACTCATTGGGTGCTATAATTTTATTTCTTTAATGTCCAAAGGGGGTCATTAGAAGAATTAGGTACAATTGACTTGAATCACGATCAGCAGCTTTTAATTTCATTCTTTTTAGATGTGGTACAATAGGTATTTAGTTTATTTTAAAACATTTATAAAATTTGCGATAATCGATATTTTCAATGATTTGAATATTACACAAAAATAGGCTCTTAGCCATGTACACCTAAGGTAGCAAATTTTCGATGTAGATAAATTGGATTATATTCCTTTCCTTCAAATTTTCCCGAAAATTGCAAGATTTTTTGTAATAATGCCAAAATTTGCATTTTTGTGAAAATGCCCGCGAAATTATTTGAAAAGCCGCATAGTCCGATGACGTAGATGGAGTGTGCGCACGTCACAAAAGATGCAATCTACGACATGCCTTTTCTACTGCTTGTTTCTTTGTTAGCATATTTATTCTATTGCTTGTTTCTTTGTTGGTATATTTATATAACGTGACGCTTTTCACATAAGCACTGGCAACATTGTAAAGTTGATTAAACTCGCAAATTGTGAAACTAAATCAACTTTAAAAATTATTTACAAAGAAAAACTACATACAGTTAAAATTTAAACTTTTTCGAGTTGATGACGTATTTAATTATTCATTAAAGTATTTTTTTACCATTGAAAAATTTTGGCCAAGAGCCTATTGTAGTAATTTAAAGTGTTTATAAAAATAACTTTTTGTTTCTTCTTGACTAAATTTAATTTGAGAGGATGATTGTTAATTGAGTTCAAGCCAACCCAAAAAGAGCACAGCTATTTTCTTTTTTAGGGTAATCCTGTATTTATATATATATATATATATATATATATATATATATATATATATATATATATATATATATATATATATATATATATATATATATATATATATATATATATATATATATATATATATATATATATATATATATATATATATATATATATATATATATATATACAGGGTGTTATTTAATAAGTGTCCGATATTTCAGAGAGTGATTTTTCAAGTATTTTTAGGGTAAAAGTTCCTATGAACGTGTGGTCTAAGATGCTTCGCTTTCAAGATACAGGGTGTCAAAGTTTTATTTTTATTTATGTTTTTCTGCATAATTTCCTAAATAATGCCGATTTCCGAACGAAAATTGGTACCTGGGGGTTTTTTGACATGAGAAATTTGAATTTGTTCTTAATTTAGCTCTTACTTGTAGAGGGCGCTAGCCACATGTATATTCTCACTTTCAAAGGCTCATGACTTTTTGTACAACCCTGTATTTACATTTTTGTTAAAAGAAATGAATTCCTTAGTCATTTTTACGTAAAAAGGTACTCTTATTAGATGACGCTAGGAGCAACCGTTTTCGAAATATTTTAGTTTAAAATAATCGATGCATACGCTTAGTAATAAATATGCTAAGTAAAGACCGCCGAAAATGACGGTTTTATCAAGCACCCTGTAGATATATATATATATATATATATATATATATATATATATATATATATATATATATAAATACAAAATCTATATATTTGGTATTTTGTATTTATATATATATATATATATATATAATGTGAACAGTGATTGCCAGTGTTGCAAGATATTTATGAAAATGTAGTGTCATATCTCGCAACTGGTAAAGATAAAATTTTAAAAATTTGACATTAAAATAAAAAGGGCATTCCATTTAAAATATTAAAAACAAAATACTTGTAGCGCAAAACTGGGAAATATAGCAGCAATACCGATATTACAGTATTAAAGTTCAGTTCTACCAGCCATGCAATTGTAACCTACACAGTTACAATGTGTAGCACAGTAGGCCCCAGGGACACATTGAAGTAAAACTCGCTTCGTTTTTGTAGCAAATAATGTGTAGTAGTAATAAATACTATTGTAGCAAAACTTTATGTTACCGTTTTCAATACTACTATAATGTAGACGAGATTCATATTTGGTCACTGTTGTTAGCTACTATCATTCACTTACAAAACGTTAGGACTTGTTGATTTTTATAACAGAAAATTAATGATAAAAATTAAACTTAGAACGTGAATAATAAACATATTTAACACAATTTTTGCGCTGCACTCTTATAGCACACAACGCCCTTCGCTTTTTTCCGTGTAAAACAAAACTGGGACATTCGGCAACGGTGTTTCCATAACTCTTAAACTTTGCACGTCCAACACCTTCCATATACCAATTTTTGTGAAGGTAACTTTAGCCGTTTAAAAGATATTAAAGAGTTATTGTACTTTTTACTAACTTAGTATGGCGGAGTGGTCAATACATTTAATGGCTAAATATTGCCCTAATAAGACAATTGCAAATTGTTTTTTATCGTTGCTTTTGTAACATCCTAAAAAACAACAATTTTATTGGCAACTTATGTGGTAAGCCAAAATTAAATCGCTGAAAGTTATATTTAACTTTTTCCTTTACCTAAATAAATTGAAATCTATTTTTTTTTGCAAAACATTTTAGAAAAAATAGTGACATGACACACTAAATATTGTTTCCACTTTTTTGTTTCCTTTTGCATTTTTAAAGTAGCAAACACCAAGTTACATAAAGTGCCCCTGCTCGCCATCGAAATTTATACTACCCCGGCAAAATATCTCAAGCATCTTTAACAAGTCTCTCTATACTTCCAAATAGCTAGTTCAAAAAGCTTCTTTTGACGAAGTACGTGAAAAGCATTTTGTTAAGTGGCCACGTCAGCAGGAAAATTCTTCCTGCAAGTAGAAGCGAAATTAGGGCCTTTGTCTGAAATAAGTGATGGCTATAAGAACCGTGCACTATCAGTAATCTGGGAGAACAAGGGGTTTATCTGCTATGTAGTGTGTTTAAAAAGTAACCCAATAGAAAAAATACTTATGGGTACGTTTTTTGTAAGTTATACCGTAATACAAATTTTGATTTTAAAATATTTTTGGTAAATATGCAACATAAACTTTATACTTCTTTAATGAAGAAAAAATGTCAATTTTTGTAACTTTTATTTAAATCAAAGGGCAATGTTGTGTTGTGCTGAGCTATGTTAACGTACCGTATGCAACGAACATTAATTTTTAAAAACATTGGTCAATTCAAAGTGTATTTATACAGGGTCATCCAAATTAGGTGTTTGTTCTGGGCAACTTCGGTATTACGAAAAATACGTTATAGTTTAAATAAGCAAACTAGTCAAATTTTTTAACGCACATTAAAGTTAAAGATTTAAAAAAACAACTGACAATTGATTTTATGAGTTATGCAGCAAAATGCGTTTTTTTATGAAACTTAAAAATACATATGTGATATATCCAATTTTTAATAGTTTTCAAAATATGGCAGTATAATAACCCTGGTAATTTTAATGGAACACCCTATATATGTCTTAAGATTTAATTTTTTAAGCTATACCTGATATAAAACCTATAATACACCCATAACCTATTTTTTTAGTTTTAGAGAAAACGGCGTTAAAAAAGGTTCAGAGGACGACACAATATTCATGAAACTTTTTGTTGTGAGGTCGTTTGGACCTTTTTAAACGCTGTTTTCTTTAAAACCAAAGAATTTTTTTCCATAACAAATTATTTCTTTACTATATGTTACACACACCACTGTATAATTCTGGTTTAAAAAATGCTTCTTCAAAATTTCTAAAAATGGAGTTACGCACTTTGCTAATTACACTGACGCATTGTATACTAAAGAAGGTTACGAAATAAACCCGACTTCGGGTGGTTCTTGGTTGGTAATACGTGAAAGGAATATAACAGGAAAGAATTGACCAAAAACTGAATTAGTCACTTTGCTTTGTCAGCTGATAATTAACATAGTACCTAATGCCTATAGTTGGTACTTTTCGTTTTGCGTTATTTTTAAAGACATTTTTGTTAAAAGGTGGTTTCAAATATTTATACAGGCTGTTACAAATTCGAGGAACACCATAAGGATCTCGGACACTGTAAGAGATACAGGGTTGGTTGCGTATTTCTATGCCTAACAATATTCCGTTTTAAAAATTTAAAAATTTGCAGCCGTTACGGAATTATTCGAAATAAACCGAAATTTTGCAGAAACAGTTTTTATTGTTTTTCGGATTATTTGAAGAGAAATTTTAATACTAACGACACATTAACATTGCCACTTTTTCTGTTCTATAAAATGATGTAACTAAATTTAAAATCCGACGTTTCGTTTTTGAGCCACCATCATCAACTTTGTTTTTTTTAACGGGCGAAATATTTGGTTTGAAACTTAGTAAACTCGTAATTTATTTCTAACGATATATTATACTATACATTTGTGCGTCGTTTCGAACCAGCCCACTAACCAAAATTAATCAGGTAACGTTAGCGAATGGCGGCAGTATGGCGGCTATATTATAACTCTTTATATATAAATATAAAATAGACGTAAAATGAATAAATGTTGCCTTTAAAGTAACAGATCTTTCAAAAGGCATCATTATTTCACGCGTTTTTCCATATGCGTGATTGTGGATTGTGTTTGTGTAAACAATGCCAGCTTATAAAGGGTTGCCTTTTAGTTAACTAACCTTAATAAAATTTACAGCTTAAAAACCATGAATAAAATACCCATAAAATTTTTACTGGCTAAAATGTTTTACGCTTGATAAAGCCTAAAGGCGGAGCTTTCTTATCAGCGATTTCCTTTTGCATGTAGAACTTTCCTTTTTCCTTTCCCTATTTCCACACATAATCGCGCGTTACTGTATATGCGGGATTTCCAGATTTCTATCCTAACGTTTTCCTTTTTATATATTTCTTGCATATGGCGGCCATTTTAGTTTTAGAAAGCCCAATAGGAAAAGCGAATTTTCCTCGCAGGCGATAAATAATTTATAGATCGTCACGAGAAAGGAAAATAAGGACGCGCATTGGGAAAATGGAAAATTTAAAAGCGGTGACACGTGAAAATTGCTAATCTGAAATGTATATAAAGCGCGCGACAGCGATATATAAAAAAGATAAAAAGGTATATAAATGAAAAGAACACAACATTTTACTGTATTAAAATATTATTTACAACTGAAAGTTTCTCAAAAATTTTTAATTTAGAAAATCCAGGCTTAACACTTGACTTAAATTTACATGAAAGGTTTATTTTTAATATTTTTTTTATTAAAAATTTTGTATGCAAAAAATTTTTTTTTTAATTTGTCAAAATAGTGCTTTGATTTTGGTTTTAAAATACAATATGACCAATAAGTGTACCTATTCAAAAAATATTATCATGCTACAAGTCAGTTTTGAAAAGAAATTTAATTTTAGAAGCTACTGTGGGTAAAAATGTTTATAAATTTGCATTTTTTTAATTTTGACAAAAAGTCTCTTACGATTAAATTATTTTTAAATTATGTTACTTACCTTGGCTGCTAATTTATGAAAGACCAAACACTTAGAGATAAATTTCATAGTAAAAAAGCCACAAGCGTCATACAAGTAAGGACGGCAATCAACTATCGCTGTCTAAACGCGTCGTTTAAGTAGTGTGCGAGTAACAAAAAGGAAATAATTGAAAGTGAGACAGAAGTGATGACCGCCTGGCATTTTTACTATCGACGTTTAGTCAAAAAAATTTTTTTGCGTGTGGATTGTTACAATTAACTATATTATAAGCTTAAAAAATGGGTATAGAAATTTTGGATTTTAGTAAAACGAATCTAATATCTTCAGCAAAACTATAAATGGAACAGAGTTGGGTCGAATTCGAATACTCAGCATTCTGAATAGTATTCAGAATACATTTTGTCGGTATTCGAATACATTAGTGTGTTTGGTATTCAGTATTCGGTAGAATACTTATTTGGTTATCATTCGGGATTCTGTATTCAAATATTTTTAAAGTATTGGATAAATACTTTTTGTGAGTATTTGAATACCGGATCGCAGTCAGTGGCGCAACTAGCCTCTGGCTGTTTATGGAGTATAATTTCGAAAATCACGAATATATATTAAATGTTCCATAATTTTTGGGAAGGGGCTAAACACCGTCTTGGGGGGCTAAGCCCCCTAGCCCTTCTCTAATTGCGCCTATGATCGCAGTATTCGAATACCGAAATTGTTATGACTGAAATACCAACAGGTACAAAAAAAAATGAAAAATGAGAGTGGACCTTTTTTTCTTTGCTCTTCCAATTCCAATCATCGTTTTTTTATTCTAGAATTCGAACATTCTTTTCTTTCAGTATTCGGATACCGTTTCCGAGTATTCATGAATACTAAGTATTTAAATGCTTTTTATCCGAATACTTTTTTCTTCCGAGTATTCAAATACTTTTGTTTTCGGCATTCGTATTCGTATTTGAATATCGATTTTTAGTATTCGACCCAACTATGAAATGGAATTATCATGATGAAAGTTTAAATAAAAGCTTAAAGAAAGATGCATAAAAGTGACCATTAGCCCTAAAAGATATAGGATAATATTTTAAAAAAATGTTACATACAATAACACAAAAATAAAAATCATACCTATAGCGGTATTTGCTTTTGTTTTGGGTTTAAATTTTTATAATTTATTTTTTTATTATAGGTGTATTTTCACAATATTAGGATAGGGGTATTTTAGAACGTAAAAAATACGAAACTGCTTTAATTTATTTCTGTATTGTGTCTTGCAGTATTAAAAACAAAATAATTAAATTAATCCACTCTGTAACATATTTTACTCAAAAAAGGTACACAAGAAAAAATATGATTTCTGGTGCGGTCCCTAATGGCTTAAATTTTAAAATACCGGGTGGTAAAGTGTTTAAAAAGTAATCTTTTTTACAAAAGTTAACACATTTAGAACAAAGGTTTCTATTGTTATTCTATTCGTATGACATACAGGGTGTCTCTAAAAGGTCCGTACAAAATGCTACCACAAATTTCATAGACCAAAATACAACGATCTAACGCCATTTATCTTAGACAAAGATTTGATCGTTATTAACATATACAGGGTGTCAAAATTTATTTCTTATTTTTAAATATATTATTTTTTTATTAGTAATGTCTTCACGAAATTCTGTATTGAGGGGTTCTTTAGGCTAAAGAATCGAAATCTGCTTATAACTCAGGCTTATGTTGTAAAATGTAAATTTCAATCCTTTATTTATGTTTAAAATGTCATAACTTTTTGTTCCTCTGTATATTATAGCTGCAGAGAAAAAAAATATTCTTTTATATTTTTTAAACAAAAGGTACATAGTAGATATTTCAGAGAAAAAGTTTTATTTTACAAATGAAACTAATTTTTTGTATTTCTTCAACTTTTCTTTTGGGCAACCCAGGTTTTTCTAAAAGGTCTGTCTATCGTATTACCATAAATTATCTGCGCCAAATAAAACGATCTAATACAATGTACCTTAGTTAAAAAACGAATCGTTTGCGAGAGACAGGGTGTCAAAGTTAAACATAAAATAAAAACTTTAAAAGCCTGTATGTTGCCAAGGATCAACTTTGTGACTACGGTAAATAGCATTGAATCGTTGTATTTTGGCAAAAAGAGTAAAAGCTAGTTCATACAGACGCGAAAAGCAAATTGCGAAAGCGAATATTTGGCCAAAAAATCGCACTTTTTCGTGTTCATACAGCTGCGAAATTCGCCGAAATTCTAGGCAACAACATAACCTACAAATTTCTATATTGTTTTTATTTTGGTGGTGACGCTACGCTTGGGTTCTTTTGTTATTTTCTTAGTTTCTTTTAATAATATAAAATTTCTCTGTTGCTACAAATTTATTATGAATGAAAAGGGCTATAAAAGTTACTATAAATTTAAATCAAAAACCACAAAATACTTAATAAGAAAATGAACACAAAAATAACGTTTTAAACAGCTAATAGAATGACATAATAATAACAATAACAAAATTGTTTTTAAAATGACATATGACAAATAACCTCTTGTTTCTACGCATGTGCGCACGCGAATATCTGCCAGAAATTGAAATGATCTCAAGTTTCCCGCCCACTAGATTTTAAATCTTGCGAATTTGCAACGTCTTTAAACTATCTTAATATTAAATTATCTGCCTTTAATTTTATTTGAAATTGACCAATGAGAATAAAATTCGCGTATCGTAATTCGCTTTTCGCGTCTGTATGAACTAGCTTTAAGTCGTAGCATTCTGTAAACAACTTTTAGAGGCTGGCAGGTGGCTTAGATAGATAAAGCGTAAAGAAATGTGGTGGAACATTTTTGTATGAAATAAAAGGTTTATTTAAAAAAAAAAATAAAAGCGTTCGCACCATATGGTTTTATTATTAATTTAACCAAAATAGTATTTTTTAATAATAAAATCTGCACGGTCCTAAAACCCAAAACGCATTTTTCAGATATTAATTTTTGCAGTGGTATACGAGGTATGCAAGTAGTAACTTAATTTTTATAACATGAAAATTTTTTATTAAGAAAAAGATGTTAGGAATTAAAAATAACATTTAAATATGCAAACTTGTTCATTTTCAAGAAAAACTTTTTATACGTTAACAATAAAAATTTAAGTTTTTACATTAGATAACAGCGAAAAATTACATTAAAACTCATTATCGCAGAAAAAATGTTAAACAAAGTTTTTCTTTTTAATAAACACATTTTCGATAACATTAAAAATAAAGGACCTTTTCTCTTTAGCAAAATTCATATTTTTGGGTGTACCTCGTATACCACTGCAAACAATTAGTATCTGATAATTGTATTTTTGAGTTTTGGACCTTGCAGATTTTTTAATAAGGAATATTTTTTTCGTAAAATTAAATTTTAAAAAATTTCCATATGGTGCGAACTTAAGTAGACACCCTGTAAGTACCAGGTGTTAAGTTATAAATTTACACCCTCCTTAAATACTTTATTTTTTATCGTACAAAATAATTTAAAATATTAAAAGATTTTTTAATAACCCTTAAAAAACACATTTCATTTACCTATCTCAATTAGTTTTTGAAATAAGGCCATACAAATTTGAAAAATAATTTTTACTTCCCATTAGAAACGTAATAAACTTACAAACATCTCCCTAACTTTTTTAGTTTAAAAGTATTAAAGAATAAAACACCATTTTGTTATGATGATTTTGTAGCATTTGTATATTTCAACTACATTCTTTTTTCTCTTAAGATATACAGGGTACGACAAAAAGTATGATTTGTTTTAATAGTACACCTTGTATATTAAATCACCATTTATTAGATAATTTAAGGAGCGTTACAAAAATACAATTTTTATGGGTCAATCTTTAAGCTCTTTAAAAGATCTTTTTATTAGTAATATAATATACTTTACAGTATGTTTAATTTTATAAATATATACTTTTTGTCCTAACCTTTAGGGAATATTTGAAGTCTAATTGTTTATTCAGAAACTACAGAATTAATTTAACAAACATTATTTTGAACAATAAAAAATAATTAAGTTAAGGGGGATGTAAATTTATAACCTGACACCCGGTACATATATCAAAAACGCTTGCTTGTAGCGATATATAAGAAAATGAAAGTTTTTACTGAAATCAGGATACACCAAGACAAAGAAAGTTAGTTCATTTAAATATAAAAAGAAGTGTAGGTGGCTCCCTACACTGGCTAGAAACCTTATTAAGGAAGGAGGGTTGATAATCGAAGATTTTCGGCCCATCACACACTCGAAAAATAAAAATTCAAAGTCAAAATAATGTCGGGAGTTTTTATTTACTTCAGGATGTATATATTTTCTTTATTAAAATTTACGTATTAAATCATACAGCAAGTGTCAGATATTTAAATTAAAAAAAGGTGTTTCGCTATTTTCGTATGTTTTTGACGTTTTTTAAATAATTTGAAAGACATTTCACATAATAGTTATTTATTAGATAAGTGAGTTATATTACATATAAGTCACGCAAGAAAAGTTTAATTAAAATTAAAGGTAATTTTCTTAAGTGACTTATATGTAATAACTCACGTGTCTAATACAAAATTTTATCCAACACTTTCGTATAAATCGTTTTTAATATCGAAAATAATTTGAAAACGTCATCCATTATTTGTTACTTGTCATTGTCAACACCAGCAACAAAATTTGAT
This sequence comes from Listronotus bonariensis, assembly GCA_014170235.1. NCBI lineage: Eukaryota > Metazoa > Arthropoda > Insecta > Coleoptera > Curculionidae > Listronotus > Listronotus bonariensis. The sequence continues at coordinate 100,687 of JACEGR010001081.1, forward strand.
GACGTTTTCAAATTATTTTCGATATTAAAAACGATTTATACGAAAGTGTTGGATAAAATAACTTGTATTAGACACGTGAGTTATTACATATAAGTCACTTAAGAAAATTACCTTAAACTTTTCTTGCGTGACTTATATGTAATATAACTCACTTATCTAATAAATAACTATTTGTAAAAGATATTTATTTTGACTATTTTAAATACTACTCTTATTAAGCTTGCATTTAAATACAATTTAGATTTGGTTCATAGGGCTCTTCTATTTAATAAAAACAAATAGCTCTCGCCCGAGACTGCTGTGCTGCAAAACGAAACGAAACATATTCATGTTGGCAACATGTTCAAAAATACCTAATTAAATTAAAACTTTTATTATGTGCTCTTATCCCATTGCTTTTGATACTAAAGTGGAGAATAAGAATGAGTTTGTATCAATATACGTTCATATGACTTATATTTTTTAAATTTTATCAACTCCATTAAAAACAGATTTTTTTACTTAAAATAATATTTTTTGTATTTGTCTTATGATGTACTATAAAATAAAATATAAGTCGCGTTAAGAGGTTGATGGGCGAAAATTGGGCCTTATCGACTCCCTTTGAGTCCTTACCCTGAAAAATCCGTTACGGCTAAATTTTGTAAAAAAATTCTAATATTGGCCCAAGAACTATATGGTGCATTTTGTACAGACCTTTTAGAGACACTCTGTATATTTATCCTTACGCGTCCTATGATTAGAGACTAACCTTAATTTATTTTTGCCTAAAAGTGGACATAACAAGCTTGCAGGAAATCATTAAAATTGATTGGTATTATATTGGTTTTAGGTTATAACCAAATTATTGATTTTGGTAAGCTGGAGTGGCATTTGAGTGTAAAAAATAATTTTATCTAATGGGATGTGAAAGTAGATAAAAAGCAAACGGTGCAATTAATTTTGTTAGAAAAATAAATAATATGTGTATTGAATTTTATGTTGCTGGCTTTATTAGGTTACACTCTGTATATTTAGCCTTACGCGTATATTTATCCTGTATATTTTTTCTTACGCGACTTATGATTAGTGACTAAACTAAATTCATTTTTGCCTAAAAGTGGACATAACAAGCTTATTGGTATTTCCTGCAGGAAATCATTAAAATTTATTGGTATTATATTGGTTTTAGGTTACAATCAAATTATTGATTTTGGTATGCTCGAGTGGTATTTAATTGTAAAAAATAATTCTATCTAATTGGATGTGAAAGTAGATCAAAGGCAAACTGTGCAATTAATTTTGTTAAAAAAATAAATAATATGTGTATTAAATTTTATTTTGTTGGCTTTATTAGGTTACTAATTTGTAAATAGTTGATATAATGTATATGTAACTTTGTATGTATTGTAAAGATATATCAATTTTATTTTAAACTTTAAAAACAGTTATAAAAATAAAATAGGTTTTGGTAAGAAAAAAAAAAAAGAAATAAATGCTGCACTATCAAGACATTTTCATTTTTTTTGTAATGTTTAGGTTTAGCGGCAATAAGAAAGTGTACTATTTTCATAAGGATTAAAAAAAAAACGTTATTCAAAAAAGAAAATGTAAACAAATACATATTAAATGTATAAAATATAAGAATTAAGTTAACAAGTTACAAAAAAAATGTTGTAAATTTAAACCCTAATCTCTCTCTCTCTCTTTCTTTCTCTAACCTATTTGTTGGTATCATACCACTAATTGTACGGTCTACTGACCACACTAATTGTAAATCGGGACTTGTCGTTATGAAATTGGGTCATTGGGAGATAACGCCCAATAACGACGACAGTCTCCTCTAACATTGCCTTACTTACCAGGGAAAGGGTTCAATTTGTTGAATTGAATTGAATTTGTGGCAACCACCCCCAGGGTTTTGGCGCCCTTCGGTTCAATATAGGTTTTGATCCTTGGGCTATTCCTCAGCTTCAGTTAAAATTTTAAGTCCATGCAGGACCAAAGAATTGCCTGGTAAAATACTTCATTTGCTGTACTAATTTGGTTGTTATAGTCCGTTAATGGAAGAAAATAATGGCCGACTTTCCAATACTAATTAATTTCAATTTTCTTTTTTTAATGAAATACAATGTATATTTTTTTTACAATTTTAAAATAATAGAAAAAAAATACGACATTAAGTTATCATCAAAATAATAGTTGCAGTAAAGCTGGATAACTTTTTTAAAAACTTTTGTTAATATTGTGAATAACCTAAAGCTTTGTTGCCGTATTTTTTTCTGTAAAATAATGCTCTTATTTTTATTCAGTCCATTTTTTAAAATCCATTATTTCGTAATTTTTGGGAAATATTCTTACCTTATTTACATTATTAAAAAAAAAAGAATAAATTTTAGGATTGCAGAAAACCTAACATGCACATCCCATTTAAAATAACCAAGTTGCCCTATATTGGATAATAGGCTATTTTGTTTCTCTGTTAACCAAAAGTCACAACCAAATGGTAACATATGATAAAAAAATTAAAGCTTTCTAAGAAAACCTTATCGGGGGTAATTACACAAGTGCATCAAAATTATCGATAACTTCGCTTGAAAGCGTATTGATTTAAAAACTTAATTACTTGAAGAAAGTAAAACTATCAAATAAAGGAATAATAATTTTCATACAATTTAGTTAACAATACAACAAAACCCAATCTTCAAAAAAAAGTAAATAATTAATACTAAAGACACACAGACATTTTTATACAAAAATAGTTGCAAAATTTATGAAATGCCAAACTCACATATTAAATAAACAAAGCTATTGTTAGGATGTGGTTGTCACATTCAACAATAATCAAGCGATAATTGTCGAGTAGTAATTTTTAACTTTATTTATAATACATTTATTCGCGGTCAAAATGGGTCAAAGTATATTCGAAAATGTAGATAAGAACATTTTGTGGATCTATTTTTCTTTAATTAGAAATAGGACATCCGCAGTTAGAACTAAGAAAGTCTTTTATCTTATTTAACTATCAATCTTACTTTCACAATTACCATAACGCCTTATCCATATAAAAAATGCAACCAATAATTAGACAAGAGGAATGTGTGCCCTTATACGTATGTCACAATTTAGATCCGGAAATATAATTAAACTAAATAATGGAAATGCTTAGGATTCTTTTAAGCGAGACATAAAATAACACCTGTGGTTATTTTGGTGTCTTAATTATAAAACATATTTTTTAAATCCAACCTGCAATTTTATTCTCTTATTTTATATTATTAAAATTATTTAAACAATAAAGTCAAACATAGCTAATATATTTTATTATAAATTCATCTCAACTTTTTTTTTTTAAATAATTAAAATATGGTAAAATTATTAAAACAGTGTTTATAAGCGCCTTGAATTTTATAATATACATATTCGTTTTTCACAATTTTAACATATTTTTATTATTTTCTCAAAAATGCCATTTATTATTGCATATAATATAAAATGCTAGTATGTCTGTATTTAAATTGCGATTTAATAAAAAACGACAAAAGATATCGATTTAAATTATGTATACGCCTATTCTGTTAAAAAAAAATCTAACAGAAAATACAAAATTTTTACCCCTATCAAAAAGGTAAAGTAAATAAAAAAAAATGTCTCACACTGTATTAACCCAACTTACTAAACAGCAATTTCCCTACTGAAAAAAAAACATTAGTATGAGGTAATTTAGTTGTCAATATATTATCGATACTGTAGCCAGGGCTTAAAAGTTATAAATTAAAAATATATTTTTTTAATACAAACTTTAAGGATCCAAAAAATAATACCACATATTCTCAAGGCTAAAATATGACGAGTTAATCCAACTTACCTCAGTCCAAAAGTGGATGATTTTGGATATTTAGGGTGTTTATTCTGGTTTCAGTTTTTAAGTATACAACAAAATAACTTTTAAAAAGATTTAATGACCAATACCTAAACTCTAAATATAAATAATAAATTAATTTTATTAAAAACATTTAATTTTCGTGAATATGATGGGGGCAAAGTTGCTGATCTTTACCCACCTCACTTCGCGTTGTGTTGGTAAATCCAGTAAATCTTTGTTCCTTAAAATAACATTTTGTTTGCTTAAATTACTAAGAAATGATGATTTTACACCCTTTTAGATGTGCAAACTTAAGAATAAAAGTCTTTTAATTATCAAACAAAAACGTCGTTTGTTCAGCAATGGGAATCAAACAACCTAAAATTAGGGAAGCTTAGTTTTGGTTATGTGAATAAGCAAAGCTGTGATTTTGACAAGCAAAATTTTATTAGGATTAATAGCAGGATGGTATCATCAAAAGGTTTTAACTAATGGTAAATGATTTTGATTACCCCAGTCAAAAGAAATTAATATATGACATTGACTTACTAAAGAAAAGGTTTTTTTTAATATTGATTTTAGCCTATGCAAAGCTGATTACGGTTGTATTAAGCCATTGGTTATTGTGTCTTTTTAGAAACAACAAAAACAAAGATAAAACATAAATCAAAGATGAACAAGCTATAGTGACATTGGTGTAGGTTGATGTATTCCCCAAACTCAGCGGAAATTGGGGTTTATTAAATTTGATCATGGTATGTGGTGCCAAATACATTTAATTGATATGTGACTTATTTAAATTTAAAATAAATTTACTTTTTAAAAAACCCTTTGTCTGATAGCTTAATTACAATACCTTTAGTTAAATTCTCATCCTTATAAGTTGCAAATAAAGTAAGAGAAAATTATTTTACTTTGAGTCTCATCCCCCAATATATGTGAACGAATAAAAGCGGCAGCATCCGTTGGCATCCTTTGTATTATATTCCATTTTTATTAATCTCGCTCCACTTCCCGTGTGACGCGCAATATTTCAGATATTACCCGTTTTCGAGACAGCGGATGTAATTTCCGCAGAAAGAAGATGCTGAGAGCTTTCTTATATTCCGTTTTCTAAGGCGTCGCATCGGCTGTTTTGTGAGCGATAAGAGATGTAGTAAATTATAAAGAAATTAAATTGCAGATATTGAATATGCAAAAGGAAAACCTATAAATCATCATTCATCATTACTCAGAACGTTTTTAATAAATATTAGCGTTTTAAACAGGAATGATTACCAGATGTCTCTATTAATGTTTGCGCTGTGAACTGTCTAATATTTTATTACAATATATTTTTTCTACGACCACATGTAAAAATAGCAGATAGCAAAAAGCACACTTTTTTTCATACATAGGAAATGACCTATATCACACTAGTGTTAGAAAGTATAATTTAAAGCTGACATTGCTGACAAAGTTATTTAAAATGACTTTTGGCTGTTAATCGGAATTATATTAAAAAAAAACATGCAATATGTTTTAAGTAAAGACCTTTTTAACTTCTTAAATAATAAAAGTTATACAAATCTACTAGGTAGGTGATTGTTTAAAACAAAAATATTGTTAAATAGTATAATATACCGCAGTAGTGAGGAAAAGGAGAGTATATCAGTATATAAACCAAACCGTCGACCATAGCCAAATCATACACGGAATCCCTTCCACAAACTTGCTATGTACTTTCCTAAAATTTACGCTGCAACGAGTCCGTATATTCAAACAGAACGCAATCAGGGGCTCCTGGCTTACCCAACTTCCCTCTGCCGTTCTCCGTATCGGACGGCGACGAGATCCCACCTCGAATATTTCCTATGGTTTTTATTCCCTATGGTCGACCAGTTGGTTTCGAAACCTGTATTCTCCCTAGTATTGCAAAGTTATCAATTGTTTTCTTATTTTCCCTGTTAAAATTTGAAGGTAAGTATGCAATGTATGCATACACTTTTTCATCACTACTCATTATTCTCACTTTTATTTATTTATTCATTTATAAGTCAACTAACAAGCTGCAAGAATTAATGTAATTTACATATATTTACTTATGTGTATTAAAAAAGCATTTAATTTAATCAAATGCCTCTATTTACTGTACCGTCATGAAAAATGGATGCATACTGCGGAAATTATCTCGAACGCTTGGGAAATGGTTACTTGTAATGGCGAAACAGTGAATGATGATGATGATGATGACGGCTCAACGATGAAACGTCGGATCTTTAATGTCATGACATGATTTTGTAGAACAGAAAAAGTGGCAATGATATTGTGTCTAAAAAATAAAAACTGTTACGCAAAATTTCGTTTATTTTTTTAATTGAAATTAACTCAATATCTGATAGTAAAATCCTGGGAAAATAAAAAGAACGCCGCAAATTTTAAAGAGACATACATGTATTTTTATTCTTTTTAAAATAAATCAAACAATAATAAATTAAAAAAATATATTTTGGATATATGTAATAATAACAAATTATGTAGGTAAATGCATTATTTCCAAGATTTAATTATGGGGAAATTTGTCATTACTATTTATTGCACTGGGAGCTAATTAAGTCTAAATGTGATAAAGTGCAGTGGCGTCCTGAGCGGCACCTGAAAAAATAATTCTAACAAAAAAAGTACGCCACTTCCTTTTAACTTTTTTTGTTTAAATTAGGCAAATAAAAGAAAGTTTTTGACTTCTTAAATTTTGTCGTACTTTGCTCTTATTTTTGATAAAAAAGCACCTAATTTTGTAAAATTTGTTGGTTTATATGGTATTGTGATTTAGTTTAGTGCTTATGGATTTTGTTACATAATAAAAAATAAATATAATAAAAAATATTTTTCAAAAGAAAGTTTTTGGTTTGGGGATATGTAATGTACAGAATTTTATTTTTTCTCGAAAACTAAGCAAGCAACAAACAAATATAAGAATATAAAAAACTGTATTTTTATTTGCCTTGAATACGAAAAATACAAAAATTGCATTAAAGTTAGTAGCGTACATTTTTTTATTTAACAATATTTGTTAAAATAGCGCACAGGGCACCACTGGACTCTTTTTTCATTAATTAGGTTAGGCGTGAATAACTCTCTTACCACTGTTAAGAACACTGCCAAATTCTATTAAAATTATAAAATGAATTATTAGAACAAAATCGAAATTTAAAAAAATAATAATACCATGTATCTAAAAAACAATGCATTTGTCGACCTATCTTTATAAAAACTTTTTTTCGTAGAACTGGCTAAGAAAATTTAAGGCCCGGTCAAGTAATAAATTGGAATTTATAATAAAACCCCTTTTGAAACCTTTGTGGAGGGATTCCTTTTGACGAGGCTACCACGAATATTTAAACCGCCATACATGGAAACGGCGTTTTAACCCAGCCTTTCAATGTCAAATGTTTCGGGTGTCGGACTGGGCAAACGAGTAATTTTTTTATCAGACAAGTTAACCACAATGTCCTATATGCAATTTGTAAACATTGTGCGAGACAGGGGGTTTTGGCCCCCTTCCCCTGGTGAGATTGGGTGAGATTTTCTTTACCCCCTATCTAATCTCACCTGACAATATAAATAGAAAACGAAATTGTTTTGGTCCTCAAAAAATTTTTGAAGAACAAAAAAAATAAAAAAGGTCTTCATCCAAAAAAGCAACAATACATTACATTTTCCTGGGGGAAGGACTGCCCCAGAATTTTGTCCCCTTTCTACCTACACAAAAATCACGTAAGATTGTCACAGACTCCTCTCCCCTCATCGTAAGATTTTCCTTGACCCCTCCCCCGTGAAATGTCTCACGTAATTTATGGACGCCCCCTTAGAGTTACAGTCATGAAACCATAAGGCTCGAACACATGTTTTGGGTATCGGACTAAACGGTTTCGTGACTGTAGCCCTACGATTTTTGGCTCAATGTTTAAAAATTGTATGTAAAACATTCTGGTTAACTTGTCCGACAAGAAAAGTGACGCGTCCCTAAACATTTGACATTGACAGGCTGGGTTAAAGCGCCACTTCCATATATGGCGATATGAATATTCTAGACGAACTTGTCAAAAAGAACCACCTCTAAAAGGTTCTAAAACGGTTCTTATCATGAAATCCATTTCATTACTGGCCCAGGCACTATACGTTTTTATTTTTTTACCACAATTAGCAATTACTCTGTATAATACCTTTTATTTGATTCCTTAGAGACAACTTCCCTCAGAAAATAATTGTTATTTTAAAAAATGTTATTAAGTTTTTTTAAAATAAATCCAATTGGGTAAAAGTTTTTAAAAACCTAATTTTTATCTAACAAAGTTTCTACATACGTTTTAATCTAAATAAAGCATCATCTTCTTGATTTTTGGTTTGTAACAATCATAGCAGCGCTACTGAAAATGTCTGCAAAAGAAAAGGCTGCAGTCAGCGAGAAATATACTTCCACTCTGCAAGACCGGAGTTTTGGGATTTGATTGGATTTAGCTTGGCGCGACGTGTGATCGTTCGATTTGTGCTGTTTTGTCAAAAAAAAAAAAGAGAAAATAAATGGTATAAAAAAAAGAATTTTTTCAGAGACGTGCTATAAGTTTAAACAAAATGTTTTTCTAGTTTAAAATGTTAAACCTGAATAAAATGTTTTTAAACACTTATAGACGTCGTGCCAGTTCAATGCATTCGAATTGACTTTCAGTCTGTTTAACAATAGCAAGTAGGGATTTACCAAAGAATGCCTGCTTGCAAACATTATTTTTGTTAAAACTTTGTTTTTATAAGAGAAATGTTTAAAAAAATGTTAGGCAAGTTTAAGTAGTTGTAGGGTAGGGAGAGGAAATGGCGTTTCCTTAAGGAAAACAGGGTGTATTTTTAAATTATTTATGATGAATAAAAATTAAGAAAAGTAACAAAGTCTTTAATTATCAGGTTATCAATAATTTAACAACAAAAGCCTATATCTTTGACCTACCAGTAGTAAGAAAAATATTATAAAGAAAACGTGTTTGAGCGGCATTGCCCCCGACTTTGGGTAATGCCGCTTGGGGCTACAGGGTAATGATTCTCAAATATGTTTTTTAAAATATAACAAGTAGGTAACATACAATTTATTTAAAGAAGTAATATTGGGATCAACCTTATACAAGCTCAGTTACCTTTCCCAGCGTCCGCGTCCCTTAGCAAAATAATCAAGGTTAAGGCTATAAGAAACTTTTTGGCAAATAAAAACTTGTAGGCTGATTTTTTAAACCAAAAAATTATTTGAAGCATTTTATGGACTAGTAAGTTTAAAAATAGTAAAAACAAATTAAGACTTAGACTAGCTTAATTGGTTGGATATCTAAAATTCATGTAGAGTGTGTTTTTGCAGTCTTGTCAACCTATTAATATTAGACCAAAAGTTCATTTCGTTTTACCATATAAAGTGTTTAATTTTTTTAAAAACTTTAAATTTTAAAATCACCCTTTTGATTTTTTTAACACGCTTTTATTAACTTGGGTTGTAACTATCTATCTATCTATCAATCTATCAATTTGGCTGGCTATGTAACGGAATCTTTGAGCCTAATTTTAACCAACTTCCAGCTATTCGATTTCTTTGAAACTTTGCACACGTATTAAGGAAACATGACAATGCAATAATCTGCAAACAGTATCCCGTTATCTTTTTTGGATCGCCAGGAAAAAAAATTCCATTATATTATAAAAACAACACCTAGGATGCCAACTGTTGGCAACATTTCAAACTTTGCTATTAAATGAAGAAGAAATTTTTTAGTTTTTACACAATTTGGTTAGTTGCACCATTGGTGTTCAATTTTTATGAACAATAAAAATATAGGGTTAGTTGCACCATTGGTGTTCAATTTTTTGAACAATAACAGTTAATAAATGCCGTTAACACGCTTTTTATTAACTTGGGTTGTAACTATCTGGCTATGTAACGGAATCTTTGAGCCTAATTTTAACCAACTTCTAGCTATTCGATTTCTTTGAAACTTTGCACACGTATTAAGGAAACATGACAATGCAATAATCTGCAAACAGTATCCCGTTATCTTTTTTTGGATCGCCAGGAAAAAAAATTCCATTATATTATAAAAACAACACCTAGGTTGCCATCTGTTGGCAACATTTCAAACTTTGCTATTAAATGAAGAAGAAATTTTTTAGTGGGTTGCAATATATTGGCAACGGTCCAAACATTGCCTGGATTGCCATCTGTTGGCAAAATTTCAAACTTTGCTACTTAATGAAGAAGAAATTTTTTAGTGAGTTGCAATCTGTTGGAAAAAATTTTAAAATTTGCCACTCTTGTTCATTAAAAAATTGTTTCGCCATTTTGTCAAGAGTAGCAGAAACTAAAAAATGAAAAATAATTAATAGTTTAAAAAAACTAAAAAACACGCTTTTATATGCAACCGAACTAAAAATTAGAAAATAATTTTTCATTAAAAAAATATTGTCATTTCATAGTAAAAAGCGTGGGGTGATAAATATATTAAATGTTATAATTATTATATTTGCAAATATCTATGATGGAAAAGTTATGAAAAAATAGTAAAATGCACCTCACGCTTTTTACTATGAAATGACAATATTTTTTAATGAAAAATTATTTTCTAATTTTTAGTTCGGTTGCATATAAAAGCGTGTTTTTTAGTTTTTTAAACTATTAATTATTTAATAATAAATTTTCTTTTCAGAATTGTCATATGTTTTCTTTGTTTATTTAAAATAGAAATTTTTTAAGCACATTTTAATTGACGAGATTTTTATTCAGGTAAAAAAACAATATTTCTTAATTTTTAAAATTGTGAAAAATCCTTGCAAAAAACCTGAAGTTCGTGGTTAGTTAAAAAATATAAACTTGGTTACATTTTTAAAATAAACTTTAACTTAACAAAGAAAAAGTTTAAAAGCAAAAAAAGGTGTATCTACTTAAGACATTATTTGAATAAAGTAATAAAAAATTACTATCTACAGGAACTATTAGTAAATGACTGTCTGTTATTTTTTTTTAATAAGGCAGTATAGTTTTACACCGTTTTGAAATTTTTGACGTACCCCGTATATTCTTGGAATTTTTTAATCCCAACTACTGCTGTTAAACGTCCGTCCGTTTAAATGTGGTAAACAATAATTCTTTATCAGTAATACCAAAGAAATTTTGGACTTATTGGACATATTTACACAATCAGCCTTATGCTGTAAATACATTGATTTATTTTAAGCTTAAAATTATAAAATTAAAAATGACATTTGACAGTAAAAGTAAAGAGTTTGCGTGAATAGAGTTAAAAATAAATAAAATAAATAACCCAAATTACTTTAGCATTACCGCTATTAATGTTTAGGAGCATGTAACACCTTTTGTAAAAATAAAAATTTCGAAAAAAATTAAATTAAAAAGATTTTTGTTTCTCAGTTAGTGATTTACTTTAAATATATTTAAAAGTGTTTGTATTTTATTTATTAGTTATTTTTATTTAACATTATGTTCTCGAGACACTACGGCCGCATTGTATTCATTTTGGGGTTTCGGTCATATTATTATATATTAGGCCCTTCTTTTTAAGTTAAATTTTCCTTTGTTTCCTTTACATCCTTCAGTCTGCGAAGTATATATTCCTGACGTTTTTCATGGTATTTCACCCCGTGCTCACTTGTCACAGAGCACAATCCTGCAAACAAGATTCAAGGACCCTTTTTAGCAGCCATGTTGTTTTCCAAGGATCATACAGGATTTTTGCTTGTTTTCGTAATGCTTGTATTCTGCTCTTTGTGCGAATTTTTATTATTCTTTTTTCTATTTCAAAAGGATGTACAGCGCAAACTTAGTCTGAAGTATTTTTATATTCCTAATCTAATTTTTAAATTTCTTTTGAAAAAGTTACTCTAAGCCACTTCTTTTTCTCATAAAGTCAGTCATTTTTATGTGTTTATACAGGGGGTCCCAACTCTATACACAAAATATCTTAGCCCCTGTACAGGGTGGCGCCTTTTCGTTGACGTTGAGCGTATAGCCAAAACTAAAGAGAGAGGACCTATCTGATTGCACAATTTCGATTTCAATTTCAATGGTAAAAGTAAATCATGGCTAACTTGATTCGTTTTAATTTTAAAGATACAGAGGAGTGTTTTTCAAATTTTGTCAATTTGGTCAGGTACTTGTTACTCGTTTGATATTCGATATAGAAAACAAAATGTGGACTTTTATTTTGAAGTTATAACACAAACTTTGTTTTTTTTTTAATAGAATGCCCTATATATTTCATCACCAATAAAAAGGTCTTTTTAAAAGCCGTAAACAATACTTCATTTGATTTATTTAATTAGTCATATTTATGAAAATATAGCCATTTTCAGGAGTTTGATAATAAAATGAAATTTTTGAATAAATACACCCTAAATATTTTATCACCATTAAAAAGACCTAATTTGTACGTCCAAAATTTACTTTTGGGGACCTCTATTTACTAAGCCCAAAATTTACTTTTGGGTAGCTCTACTACTAAGCTCAAAAATTATTTTAAGGGACCTCCATTTTGCGAGCCCAAAATTTACTTCTAGGGACCTTCATTTAATAAGCCTATTTTTTTTGGGACCTTATGTAGTAAGCCTAAAATTTTACTTTTGGAGACCATACCATGCCCAAATTTACTTTTGGGGACCTTAACAAGCCCAAAATTTTACTTTCGGAACTTAACAATTATCTTATTTTGTACATACCTTTTTTTGCGTGCACAACTGCTCATGTGCGGCTACTGTAGTTCTTTTTTAACTACCAACTTTTCTTAGCGCACTCTCTGAGCATCCTGTAGAACCTTCTCGTTATTTTAAAATCGGTTAAAATAAAAACCAACGTTAAAAGTAGCAAGTCTACTTGCGATTAATTTAGAAATGTCATAAGCCCATTGAATATCATGTCTCCGTCGTATTTTCCCGTAGATTTATGGCTCTGTCGGACCCAAATTATAGATCGTGGGATATTTATAAGGTTTTAAATGAATATATGTTAATATGACAGGCAACCCTTTTTCGCCGTATTAGAGATTATCGATTGCACTTGATTTATGTAGCGAATCAGGCAATACGGATTTATGGCTGGTATCGAGATTATTTGCTGAATATAGCAGTAAATAGTACTTTTTACAGAGTGTTACAGAATAATGTTAAAAAAATTTAAGGGCAGATTCTACTATTAATAATATGAAAGAAAGTTTATATAAACAGGGGTCCGTAAATTCCCCGTTCTTAAGATACAGGGATTTAAAAAATGTATTTTTTTATATATCTAGAGCAATGGTATTTATTGAAAAAACACTTAACGAGGCTGCCAGACGTGAACTGACCCCTTGGACGCGCCTCAAAAATGTGAAAAACTTTTTACTAAAAGACTGATGATCTGACTTTAACATTACTTTTGTAAAATTAATTGATAGGTAGAAAACACATTTAGGTATCATAATCAGTTAAGAAAATAAATTTATGGCATTAAAAAAATAATTCATCACGAAACCCAATGGCGTCTCCCAACTAAAGGAATATTTAAAAAAAAGGTGCGCCACTTAATGTGTAAAATTTGTGTACTTTTTTTAGTTTAAGCAAATAAAAATACAGTTTTTATGTCTTTAATTTTGTTCGCATATTGTTTAGTTTAAGAGAAAAACGGGAACTTCTTTGTTTAAAATTTAAGTTTAATATAATTTTTATTAGCAATTATGCCAGTACCTATTTAAATAAGGTTTATATCTGATCTAACAATTTTGACTAAAATGTGTTTTTAAATTGTTTTTGGTTTTTAAAAAGTTTAACACTCTGTATCTTGAGAACGAAAAAAAAATTGCGGACCCATCTTTAAATAAACTATGGTTAATTTTTTTTAACAGCATTTTGTAAAGTTCTCGGCAGTAGAGAAGATGTCACGGCGTCACCACTTCTGTCCCACTTTCAATTATTCTCCTTTTTGTTGCTCGCACACGATGTAAACGACGCGTTTAGACAGCAATAGTTGATTGCCGTCTTTATTAGTATGACGCTTGTGGCATCTTTGTAACTGGTTTTTAGTCCTAACATCCTTTATATCAAATAGTTTTTATTACTCTTTTATTATTCTTAGTATATAAAATAATTAAAATTGCCTAAATTAATATCTACATTTAACTAACACCTTTATTGCAGTTGCATGCTAAATAAACACTAGAATATACAAAGTGTATCTAAAAGGTCCTTACGAACCCTGACACAAACCTAAAAATAACCACCATAATAAAATTATCTAACGAAATTTACCAGTCAAAAGTTATTACTTATTATTGTTAAATTTTTACATATAAGAAAGAAGCCATATTAATATACAAATAAATACATATAACCTACAAATAAGTTTAATGATCTGTAAAGTAAATGCCTTTTTTATAAGACAAAAGTGTTGTTAAACATTATTCTTAATGGACTTTTAAATTGCAGCTCATTAAACAATAAAATAATCAAAAATTTGGGTTTGTTTTTTGAAGTGATTTAAATGTCCTCAAATGCTTTAAGAATAACAGAGCTTTATCATTTTTTCGAGATTAAAAAACAACAGGGATTCTATGCGACAGTTAACTAATTTCGATCTAACATCCATACGGGGCTGAATTTAATATTTTTAATAAAGCATCCAGTATATTTTTAATGATTAATGAATAAAAAATGGCAATCCAAGTATAACTACACTACATTTTCTACTTTTTGCCATATAACTTATTAGTTTTTAATTAATAATTTTTAATCTAGGGTAACACGAATACAAATGCAGTGTCCCTGGCTTAAGACATCGGTATTAGAAGTGAATTTTTATTAGAAAATATTAAATCGATTTTCAAAAAACTAAAGATTTTTAACCCTTTAACGACAACATGGGGTCGCTTATGACAATGTACCAGGAATTTATTAAGTGTGATAACGACCTACCCTATCAAAAGTGATTTTATTTATAAATTTTAACCATATTTTACCCACCTATGGACATGAAAAGAATTTTTTTATAAAGTATGAACCTTTTACTTGCTATTTACTCACATATAAAATTTTAAAAATACCTTTGCATTTTTTAATTTTGTCCCTCAAGTGCAACATTGTGCCTCGTGTCAAATTTCAAAAAAATTAATAAGCGAATCTTAAATTATTCAAATAATGTATTTGCAAAATTACCAAATTTGTAGTTCAATAAATCAGTGACAGTCATTATTTAAAAAATATATGTTTATTTGCTGGTGACTGTCTGGTTTTACCTGAACCGAAAATTTGGTAATTTTGCAATTACATTTATTTGAATAATTTAAGGTTCGCCCAACAAATTTTGTTGAAACTTGGTGCAGGTTTTTGGATAAGCCTAACCAGAACTAACCAGTAATTAACCCCATAAAAATTTACATGCGATTTTCTATGTTCCGCTGGACGACACATCACCCGGTATAATACTATGATACGACAATGTATGACTGTGTAGTGAAAATAACATATTTAATAATATATATTTATCTTAATTGGACAAACAATACCACCCAGGTAATTAATTAATGGATCACAACTAATTAGCATTCCAAAGAGACTGCGTGTCGTCCGTAAGACCCCCTGGGGACCGGAGGTAAACCGCACGGGCATAATATGATCCTCGATGACACATGTGGCCGAACGATCATGCATCTTGTCCCCAGTTGTGCGCCACACCTTCCTCGTACTTCGTGACTTAATCCATTTATTTGCGACGTCCGTCCGTCGTTCGCAGACCAGTCATGCCACGAGGACATTTTTAGATAGGTAAAATGATATGTGAAATAGATGATAAAGCTATTAGGTTCTAAAATTGAGTTGCT
The DNA here is from genome assembly GCA_014170235.1 of Listronotus bonariensis. NCBI lineage: Eukaryota > Metazoa > Arthropoda > Insecta > Coleoptera > Curculionidae > Listronotus > Listronotus bonariensis. The sequence goes on from JACEGR010001081.1 coordinate 116,404, forward strand.
TGTTTCACAAATTGTGTTGGCGTATTAGGTGTTTTCTTTACTCCAGGAAAATTAAATTAATTTTAAGGTAAATTAAAAAGGCACTTTTTCAAAGTCTTATGATCAAAGCTTATTAAAAAAAAAACGGTCAGTTAATGAACACGTATTTTTATTTTATTAAATAGTATGATGATAATTATTATAACTTACTCCTTATCAGACCGATGAAAAAAGATGTAAATATTACTAAGAATTTTAAGTTGGCGAGTCTTCCTTATTTTCCTTTCTCTGATTTTTTTAAAAATACCAGAAAAAATTGATTATATTATTTATAATTGCAAACACCCTTACATTTCAATACTTGAGCAAAACCTCTTCATGAAAGCCACCATCAAAAAATAGGTTGGTAATCTTTACAAATGCATACGTATACAACTAGTCAAGTCGAAAAGTAAACGGGATTTTTATTAATCCCCCACCTAAATATTGCAATTGTTAATAACAAAAAAGCAAGTAAACTTAAAAACGTTTTCGTTTTGTAGGTATAACTTAAAAACTATTTAAGCTAGATAAAATTAAAAAAACAATCCTAAAATAGGAGAAAATTCCAGTCGCACACACATCCTATCTTTCGGAGTTAGTAGCTGCATTATTTATAGTTTTAACTTTGTTAATGCCGCACGATTAAAAACTTCTTATAAACTAGTGTGGCCATTATTTGAATCCATAGCTTAATGCCAGAAGATACTGCAACATAAGTTTTAATTTTCTAATGATTTTTAAAAATATTTAGCTACAGCAAATAAGGCGATATGTCTACATTTTTTATTTAATTTTTTTCCAATTTTTTTTACCAATAAGTATCTAAATATGAATGGTTTGTCCTGGTTTAAATTATAAATAAATATGTGGTTTTATTGACGAAATTATTTCTAAGATGTAAATCACGAAGGGGAAAGTGTGCACACGTATGCGCTCCTTTACCCCGCACACAGATAAATGGCAGTTTTCAAATTTTATATTATTATTTATATGTCTTAAAATTATACCAAATATCACAACAATTTCTTATTCTTTCAAAGATCTCTAAAAACATTAAATTTAATATAAATGATAAATAAAAAATATATTAAAGCAGAGAGACGTTTTAAGGTACACAAAAATTACCCCTTGGAAATAAAAAATCAGAAACAGAAAAACTTAGTTAAAAGAATATATTTTGCTACCAGCCATTTTTTTTTGTTTGAGTCCAAATGGACTTAGCCGTCTAGCTTTTTGGTACGTTCACGAAAAAAAACATTTGCAAGAACTTTAGTAGATATAAGGGATTAGTTAAAAGAACTAATTATACGGATCTTAAAAAAAACCTAAAACTATGCTTTGACACCGTAAAGGAGAAAGAGAAATATGCGCATAATTACCCATTAAATGCGCACAGGTACCTACCATATAGGTTGAGAAGTCGTGCGCAAATACATTTGGTTGCATTTTTTAATATAATACATTTACATGTTTATTTTATCAACTTGTCATTGTGTAAACGCAAAATAAAATAATTATCGTTTTTCACTGTTTTCTCAAATTTAGCTTTACTTTTTTATTTGGAGGAAATTGTAAGTCTAGCTCAGGTGCACACCATTTCCCCACTCTTCCTTATATAATGAAAAATATTCCATAAAAGTTAATAAAAGTTTTTTCATTTGTTTATAATGAATTTTCTAAGTTAACAAAAAATAAAACATCCGAAAAATGTTGGCTAAGCTTTTAAACGCAATATGTATGTTAACACAAAAACAACTTAAATTAAACATTCAGGTGTAAAAACAAATTCAATAGAAATTTTCGGATTTGTTCTATAATTGGCCAATGCAAAAGATAGAATAAGATAAGAAACCTTAAATAAAAAATGTTTTTCTTGATTACAATGAACACAATATACCTACAAGGGGTTTAAGAAGCAGAATTTTTAGTGTCATGTATGTATTTTTAAATAAAACGCCCTGTATATTTTACCAAATTGTGACTTCATTGTATTCCACAATAAAATAATATCTATTTTATACTTTAATTATTGCTCATTTTTGAGATGGGGAAAATGGCTTAAAATATTATACTTTATAAATTGTTGCCTACATTTCAAAAAATAAAAATGCGATGTATTATATCAAATTGAAAAGTGCCTTTAAAACCTATTCTTTGTCATTACTTAAGCCCGCAAGGTTCACCAAATTCAGTATAGCAAAAATATAACGACTATTTTTTACAATGTCTTAAGTATGTCATTTTAGGCATAGTGTCAGATAAAATGACACAATAGTTTAGGCTAAAATGGCATATACTTTTAATAGACAATTTCAATCAATCAATTTCAATGATTTTATAAAGTTTAAACATATACATTAAATAAATTTAAATATAATTTACAATTAAAACATTTCACAATTAGGTATTATAATATGATAAGTTATGTAAATATTCTTGATTTTTTTAATATAACAACAAAGTTCACGGAAAATATCTTCGTTCTAGGAAAGACTAAGCGCATTCAACATGGGCCCACTTTGAAACTTGAACCTTGACGTGTAGATTTCATTTTATATTTACAAACCATCAAGATTTGTTTTTTGAGTTAAAGAACACGTTAAAATAGTATGTCATTTTACACTTATTACATGTATGTCATTTCACCCAAAAACGCCAATTTAGCAAAAATGCTTAAATTTTAAAAGTATAAAATAAATATGCCTATAGTAACCAAATTTATACATAAACATAGCCAAATTATTCTGTTTCAATACAAAGATAACAAAATTTGTTACAAAACTATGTATGTAACTTCGCAAAAATTCACAAATTATAAATTTATTAGAATTAATTTGCGGTTAGTGAATTAAAAATTGAACTTGAAATGTCGTGGAACATTAGGGACATGAACTTGTTCGGTATTTTCAATACTAACTGCAATGATCCTATTACACGCTCAAATACGTTTAAGAAGACGCTGCCAAGGCCGATTTATAAAGTGTGTCCTGTTTACCTTAATATGCTATTTTAGGCCAGTTTCCTCTCCTAACAGAATGTTATTTTACTCATTAAAGGTAAAATGTAAGAAAGAAAATATTATTTTCGTTTTTATTTTTAAAAATTATTCTGTTACTGTCAGTGTACCAAATACCATGATATAGTGATAAATTATCTTTAATTGTAAGAATTACTAAAACGTTTTTTTAATCCTTAAATCGGCAATATTTTACGTATTGCTGATTTTTGGGCAGAAGAACGTAAATATTTATTTGAGGTGAACTAATATGCTGACCTACCTATTAGTAGTCCTTACAATAGAATTATATTATTTACATATAGTATTATATTATTTGTTACTCTGACAAATCTTTACTTTATACAAACACATGGTTTATTTAAGTTTTACTTTTCTTTTTACCTTAAATTTGCGCCTCTCTTGATATGACGCTGAAGCGGTCGCTTCATGGATTCACGCTAGATCCGGCACCGGTAAACATATAAAAAACGCTTCTCAATATTATTGTTTACAATATTTGCTTACAGTTAAGGTACAACACCAACAAATACTTAATTAAAAATATTAACATCTTAACTAACAAGTTTTTACCTAAACAACTTTAAGTTTTATAATTTTAATTTTATGTAATTCTGTCTTGGGTAAAAGAAAAACATTTAAAATATATTATTTAATTTTTTAATGACTGCAATATTTTTAAATTCTACGTGTACTAATTAGTCTACAAAGATTTAATTAAAATAATATTCATAAAAATAACGTTCATTGTACCAACTAATAAAATACTTTTTTGTTATAAATTTATCCTTATTGAAAGCAGTCAATCTTTAGGACTACAAAATTTTAATTTTTCATATCTCTAACGTATTTTTGGTCAACAAGACAATACCGTCATAGCATGGAGCAAGATCTTCTGATACATTTGCAATATTTCAGAAACGCTCAGTATGCGGTGAAAATGAGTCCACAAACATTCTTCCTATAATTTGTAAAATGCTATTAGTAATGGTGGTATTTTATCTCATCTTCAAATATGGTATCTTTAATTAAGTAGGTTTATAAAGCTTTTAATAAAAGCTAATTAAGTATAACTAATAGTTCAAAATAATATTTTTTTGTGCAAAGTTATTAGAATATTTTACCGGATACAATAAATTAAAGGCCTACGTTAAAATACCTCGAAAACCGTAAAGGATATAATAATAGTCGCATCAATAAAGCATTTCCTTCAGTCCTCAAGCCAGCTCCGATTTAGATTTTTTTTTGGCTTTTTGTTTTTTGTTTGTCATTAAAAATCACATACCTTTTAAAGAAACAAAAATGATAATTTGTATTTTTTTAAACAATATACGGGGTGTTTTTTAACAAATGCAAAAAAAATTAAGAGGTGATTGTCCACTAAAAATAGGAAAAAAACTTCACATCAACATACGTCATAAACGTCTTAGTTTTTGAATAATGATATGTAAAATATTGTTTTTTTTTGTATTAACTTTTATACCCTTTCAGATAATTTTAAAATAATTGGGAGACGCACCCTTTGCACCAAAAGATATTTTTGGCATACAAGAGAAAAAAACGAATTTTTACTGATCTGATTCATCAGGGGTTTAAGGTAAATATTTTTTGATACACAAAAATGGTACGCCATAGCATATTTTCAAACTATTTTTTTAAATTTCCGTTTAGTTTGGAACAATTTTGATCTCTAGACTTTTTTTTTTGTTTGATGTACGGGTTTCGCGTACTTAAATAAAAACTATTTCTCGGCATGTTCAAATTCTATAAAAATAAAGAATAAATGAAGAAGGTTACTTTTTAATGTAAAATGTTATAATAGGAATACAAACTAATCATGCCAAATAATGGTTTCTATTGATTAACGGGAAAACGATACATCAAAACAAAAAAAGAGTAAATTTGTTCTAAACTAAATGGGAATTTAAAAGAATATATTATTTTTTTTTAAATGCAGGGGCGTACTATTTTTTCTTAAAAAAAAATATATTTTTTTAAGAAAATTTTATTTATAGACAACACTGATAAAATTATTTTTTCTTGTATGCCAAAAATGTCTTCTCGTACAAAGGGTGCGTTTCCAAAATATTTTTAAAATATCTGAATGGGTGTAAAAGTTAATATATAAAAAAACAACATTAAAAATTAACACCCCGTAGTTCGAAAACTAAGACGGTTAGGACATATATTCATAAAAGTTTTTCTTATTTTTTGGTGGAAAATCATCTCCTAAGATGTATGGGTTTGTTTAGAAACACCCTATATGAGTATGTTATTTTACAGGGTATTCAGTCTCTTTACCAACAAACTTTGATGGTGATTCACCATAGAAAAATAAGAAAAAAACTTTATATGTCCTAAACGTCATACTTTTAGAACTACGGACTGTTAAAATTTTTAAATAATTATTATTTTTATATAATAATATAAAAACATCTTCTAAGCATAAAAGGAATTTATAAAAGTATAAGAAAAGCAGTTTTAGTTTCGTATGGTACGTCGCTACATTTTCCGAAAACATTAATTACATTATTAATTTTCTCTTTATATTTATACAATTTTTTTTATTAAATGTACTGTTTCCCGTTATTAAATATAAACCATATCTTTTACTTATTTAATTAAACAATACACCCCATTATAAAAATATCCTCTTTCAATTACATATACTACTGACAATAATAAAGAAAATAAGGAGGTAAAATAACATAAAATTACTTATAATAACATAAGTCATAACAAATTTACACTTATATTTACTATCTAATAGTAATCTAAAACATTGCTTACGGAACACATTAAGTGAGCTTCCAAAAGAATCTAAACTAGGGTAAGTATTCAAATGTGTAAGAAAGCGCGATATTGGAGCACGAAAACCATAGTTAGTCCGATAAAATGTAACTGAAAATACCTGATTACTTCTAAGTGATCGTGTGGAGATTTTCAACTGAATTTGGCCAAGTAGAACAGGACAATCAATGTTTCCATTATTTAATTTGTTAATAAAACACAAATCTCCCAATTTTTCTTCTAACCTCTAACGGAGCTAGGTTGAGATAAGAGGACACTTCCTCGACTCTATCAAGCATGTTAAGTTTAAATGCACAATACTTCACATTTTTTTTTTTTTAAATTTTCAACTGGATTATATGGATATTGTAAAGAGGGAACCATTTCATAGAGGCATATTTAATGTGAGATCTCACAAGAGAACAGTACAGTAACCGCAACGAGATTCACTCATAAATCTGCACCTATCCTCAAGATAAAACCTAACATCTGTAAAGCTTTCCCCGTAATATGTTTTTAATGTCCTCTTAATGTAACTTGTGAGAAGTCCTTGATGTTTTCTAGTTTTTCAAATAAATTATTTCCCACTCTATATATTCGTTTAATTTTCTTGGTATTTTTATGAAAACTTATAGAGCAACATTTTGCAACATTAAGTGATAAATCATTTGTTACTAACCAGTTATAAAAGGATCTTAAGTTTTGTTGCAATATGTTGGAATTTGCCTCATTCTCAACCACACGAAACAGTTTCAGGTTGTCAGCATAGAGGTAGAAAATTGCAGTTATCCAGATTGCTTTCTAGATCACTCAGAAACAGATTAAATAATATTGGAGCACATTCACCTCCCTGAGGAACACCTGACGTTTCATCAATCCACCTCGATTGATTCAAAACTATTAATCTTTACTTTTTTGTCTTCTTCCTACAAGCATACTCTTGAATCAGCGTACGAATCGATCTGTTAAACCCTAGCGCTCGCAACTTGGACATAAGTAACTTATGATTCACCCTGTCAAATGCCTTGGAGAAGTCAGTATGGATCGACTATACCTGAGAACGCTGCTCCAATGCACCCAACAATATGTTCTCATATAACACCATCGAAAAGCTTTGGAGTTGCGGACTGTCTAGATACTTTTAAATTTTCAATATTTTTCTTGTTTTTTCGGATTAAATAAAATTTACTGAGAACGACAATTTTCAAATGTAAGTTTTGATATTACACCTTTTAGTTATGAATTAGGTTGATAAATACCTTTTCGCAAATTTTTATTTTATTTTACGACACAGTAAAAACAATCTTCTCCTTTTAAAATGTAACACCAGCTGTGATCATTTTGAAAAATACCGGACTTTTCCAAAATACTCACAGCTGGTGGTAAATTTTTTAAAGGAAAAAAATTGATTTTTAATATGTATATTGGTTCCATTTAAATAGTAATGTTGTCCTATATCTAAAAATTTACTTTTTTGTGCTAGTAATATGTCATACCAAAAATGCAAAGATATAATAAAAAACTTTAGAATTTTCAGTAGCGTAGCTAGAGCAGCCGAGGCCTTTTCTTAACAACATTTTTGTATATAAATCATCAGCACGTTTGCAACACTGTTTAAAATTTAATTTCTGTACGAAACAATTAATTATTCTTACCATTATTTATAAAAACTTACTTTCTTAGATCAAACCTGCTGCCATATACGAATTAATTAAACCCTATCGCGTCAGGCACGACTGTATATAATACACATTTGCAAAGCAACACGCCATTTTTATGCAAATTTATAGTACCTATATTTTCTGTTTATATTTTGTGTTATAACTGATAAATTGGCAGGAAACTGTCGGTCATATGCTTTTAGTTGATTAAATTGTGTTGTTTTAAGAGCAAGTTGACTGAAAACTAAATCATATTGCTAATTTTAAAAAATATATACAGAATGTATTAACATTACTTATACACGAAATAACTTCGCCCCTGTACAAGATACAAAAATAAACTTAAAAAAAAATGCTTACACATATACACTCTTTTTTATTAACAGCACTATTAATATACAAGAAGTCCCAAAAACGTAATTTTTATTGTCAAGTAGTTTTTAGACAGAAACTCCCTGTATATTTTACCAAATTTTGAGTCTGCATTAAATTTTACAGAAAACTGTCTGGTGTATTTAAGAAGCGTAAAAGCTCTAGTACATATCTTTCTACTCTGAAAATTAATTAGGGGCCCAAATAAAGTAGAAAATAATAAAAAACAAAAATATTGTTATTAACTTAAAAATATATATATATATATATATATATATATATATATATATATATATATATATATATATATATATATATATATAATAATTTATTATAAGTTCTCACTTTCTTCAAAAAATTGCTCTAGTCAAAAATTTACATTATATAAATAATTTTCTTGTCTTTTTTTTTCTAAAATTGATCTATAAAATAATGTAAAGCTGAAGATGATTTTAATTTTTCTGAAATTTTTGCATCTATAGATAAAATTGACCCGTCTGATAGCCAAGCATATTAAAGTTCTTAGGTATTTTTTTACTTTAATTTTAAAAACTTTAATTTTTTTGCTGTTGTGGTTGTAACTGAAACGGTCAAGTATAGAAAGCATGCTGTTACCTTCGAAAAACTGGATGCAAGACTATTGAATTTTATCAGCAATAATTTCATGAGTTTCTTATTAAAATAATATTTTTGATTTTAGATTTTAAGTTGTAGTGTTTTTAGAGAAATAAATTGATCATAAAGGTTAACTGTATTAAACAGAAAGTTTTTCGGCAGCGTTTTTTATCAGTTCTTTTAAAGATAAGAATTTCTCCGGTTGTAATATTTCTAATATATTACTTAGATCACAAATGCCTTGAAATTTTTGTTTCGTTTGAGAAATTGATATGTATATCTAAACAGCAATAGTATACATAAACTATTAATTTGAGTCTGAGTCTAAAAATTTTTTTATCTCTCATCATAGAAAATACGCATATTTCAATTATTAATTTTTAAAAACAGTTGTTACCTGCCACTCTTTTTCCTAATCTTTGGCATTTTGGATTCATTTAGCAAACCGTTGAATTAATTTTGATTTCTTATTTCGCTTAGTCAATAAAAAAGAGCTTATTATAATATTTAGAAACAGGATTCATTATTTTAAACACTAAAAAAAAATGACAAGCAATCAAAAATCTAAATGTTAATAATATTTTTACATTCTTTTTACGTAATCGTTCATATTATTTCAGTTTTAAGTCTTTTCGTACTGAAATCGGATACTGCTATAAATCCTAAAATGGACTTGTGCATTCTTAATTTTTTTCGAATTAAAAGAGATAGTTTTTTGTCACTTTTGTCACTTCTGAAGCGAAAACTTTATAGGCGTATGAGAGCTTTTTCATTCCTTTTAGAAAAAAATGAAAATTAGTAAAATTGTGTATGAAATTTTACTTATTTATACACACCTTTGGGGACCCAAATAGCCCGGGCGCCCCGTATCATTTATACGGAAGATACGAAGGTAGCTACGTCCCTTCAATAATTCCACTATTTTTGGAGTAACCATTGCTTATGGCAATTTTTTAAAGCTAAAAGATTAAGCTTCAAGATTGTAAAAAAACATTTGGTTCCATTTGAAATGGAAAAAACAAAGTTGCCCTATATCGGAAAATCGCCAATCTTGTTTTTGTGTTAACGAAATGACACAATTAAATGGAAAAGATATAATAAAAATCTTTAAAAAATATAGGGCATTTTGCCCAAACCGCATCTTTATAACTTTATTTGTTCTAAAGTTATTTGCAATCACAATGGGCCACCCTATATTTTAAAAAGTTATAAATTCATGGTGATCAAATAAATGGTAAATATTAATTGGCAAAAACTTTTAAACTATTTCTTTTTCAGTTTATAAATGTTACAAAAGTGCCTTTGAATTAAAAGTGCTTTTGGGTTCATTATTAAAAAAAAAAAACATCAAGTGCAGAGGCGCACTTACATTTTCGCCGCCCCTTTCTTTTCTTTTTTCCTTCAGAAATATTTTTGAAGAGCAAAAAAAAGTCCTCACTTCCATTTCTTTTAATTATAGGTATAAAATTGAATTCGAAATCCAACAAAATTATTCATAACACATAATCTGCCGCCCCTAAAGAACGTCTGCCGCCCCCTAAAAATGCCGCCATAGGCTTCAGCCTACTCAGCCTTTTGGTAAATGCGCCACTGATCAAGTGATTCATATTTTTAGCGTCGTGACACCAAGAAATAGCGGCAATTTAATTTTATCGGTAGAAACGCAGTCTAACCATGTTAATCAACTTACGTTGCAAAACTATATAATTTCTACTTTTCAAAGAAATTGGCATTGCAAGTCTTCGAAGAAATACCTCGTATAAGTGTGATCAACAACCACTGTCATAATAAAGATATAACGGTGAATTTGATAAATAGGTAAAAAATATTGCACCACAATATTACCATTAATACTTTAAAAATGTCATAAATTGTCATATGATAAATACGTTTGCAAGTCACTATAATAGAGGCTGTATAAATCATAAACAAATATAAAACATAATGTCTGTGGGTATTGACATTGCTAAATAGCTCTCCAATTATTACATTTAATACGTAGAATAATCCCAGGGACACAACTTTTAAAAGGATTATTGATATATATATTTTACCTGAAAAATAACTACTATTGAGTAGTGGTTTATAGCAAGGGGATTCTGGTTAATATTACATGATATTACGAGGGAGTGATCTCTTAAAAACAGAAATATGATAGAAGTCTTTATTCTGCAGTTTCTATTATGGTTATACAAATAATTGTAAGGAAGTCAACTGTAATAATCAATTTTTATTTATAAATTCAATAGTTATTAATTAATACGGCCTTTACACACTTATATATTTGCTAAAAATTGACATGTTTACGTAAAAAGCCACCGGCAAATATCTTTAATAGGAAATTTATTAATGAAGCCGCAAGCATTAAAAAATATTAGTTTAAGATTCGAATTAAACGCGACCTTTACTTACATGCTTACATCTAATAAGCCAACACCCACGGTTCTCTGGTATTTAGGCTTAAGCTTTCGATGGCTGTATATAAGACGGGAGGAGTAAAGGGGGCAATTACCCCCCTAGGAATTGGGAAATGTTTTAAGGGTTATTACAGATGAATGCTGTGATGTAGCGTTTGTAACTTTTTTGGTTGTTTATGTACAATAATTGTACATGTTTGAGTGAAAATTAAGAGCCCACAGTAAAAGTACATACAGGTGTAATTTGATTGATTTGAAGCGCCACAGGTGGTAATACAAAACTGTCACATTGGGTGGGTGATAGTTTGTACTGGTCAGTTTTTTAATTTGTTTTAATAAAAAAAAAAAAGAAAAGATTTAAGTAACCAGAACTAACCATGACCACCTCAATGCGACAGTTTTGCATGACCGTGTGTAGTGCTCCAAACCAATAAAATTGAACGTGCTTGTGCTTTTAACTGTAGTCTAAAATAAAGTTTGTTATAATGTATTTTGGTGGGGACCTTTTTTTGATCTTCAAATTTTTTGGGCCGCTTTGGATTTTGCCATAGAAAACCAGGCTTAAACATACTTTGTTTATTTCAATATTCCTCCCCTAGAAAATAAAATTGTCTACGTCACTGCTGTCACAAAGATGGAAAAAATGTATAAAAATTCATCTTATAGTTTCTAAGTCAATGGTGATGCAATTATTTTGATATAAAGGATACTTACATTTCCTTTATATCAAAAGTACAATTAAATATTTTTTAATTTTATAATATGGTATACAGTTAGAAAATGTACTCAATACTTTACTACACTACCTTAGTTCCAAATTTTTGATTCAAATACGTCAAATCTAATACGGCAGAATTAGATTAGCAAATATTCAATAATTAGTTTAAAGAAATTCAAAGCAACGCCGCCGGTCTAAAATTGTCGTTTTATAATAAGGTGTTTCCTAATTGCGATAAGCTCGTATTTCTTAGCCATTAAAAAAGAGTTTATGAGTTTTTAAATTTTTTTCTTAGATACAGGATGTTAAACTTTTCGTTAAAACTTAAAAATTTCTAAAACATTTTTTTTAGTTAAATTTGTTAGACTAGATGTAAATGTTATTTAATTAAGTATTTTTTGTTGTTGTTAACTAATTGCTAATAAGAAGTTATACCACTTAATTTCTCGATTTTCCATTTTAAGTTTTTCACCCTGTATCTTAAAAACCAAGCCTTTTTGAACCCATGTTTATATGAAGTTTTTTTTTCAAAATTGGCTCAGGAATATGCCCTTTATTTTTACAACCACTTTAGTAATGTTGACATTTTTGACTTTTAAAATGTTTGAAATTGTCACTTTTCGGACTTGAACTTTAGGCACAGGAAGGAAAGTTGAGTTTTCTCCTGCGAGTCGAAAGTAAAAGTTACTCTAGCGACAGTAGCAAAAATTCAAAAGTTTGCCAACTTGACATCGTTACGCGCGATAAATGTCTGTTTGCGTAAAGGTTAATGCGCACTAGCAGCTCAGGTCTCGATTTGCTCCCGGTCCGGTCAAGTATCTTAACATGCTATTTAAATGTTATTTAACGTCATTCATTTAAACAGCAAATATTTGACCGGTCCGTGCGCGTACGGAGACCTGAGCGCTAATGTGCATTGACTTTATATATTTACCAAATTAAAAATCATTTTGTTGAGCTTGACACATTTTTTAGTTATAAATAAATTTAAATAAGAATTTTAAAAAAATCTATTGTAAATAAAATAGTATACATACCTTTGTAAAAGTGTCATAACTGTCTTGAGAAATGGTTTACAACAAACAAATAAAATTGCATTTTTTTGTAGAGTTACTGGCATCTGCAGTCATGGTCACCTTAAGCCAAAAATAAATTTTCATGTTTTTTAACCATTCAGTAGTATTCATTATTTTAAAGGGAGGAAAACTTTATTTAAAAATGTGCCAAAACCCAATATGGTCGCCATAAGAAAAACAAAAATGATGATGATATTTTAAAACCAAAAAGTTAAAATTAAAATTTGAATGCGGAAGTGCATTGCTTTTAAAAGTTTGGTCAAAAGACCAAAGTTTTATGATTGAATTTTAACAAAATTTTCTTTGTTCGTTTTTATTGTCCACAAGTATGAAATGCACATTTTTGTCTTTTTTTATTATCTTAAAAACCAAACAAATACAGCTGTCATCACAACGGCATAAAATACGTAAATAAATGTCTTACAACTTTTTTTATTTAACATACTGTATATTGCTTTGCGCAAATGTAATAACTCATACCAAATAATTGGCTTTGTATTACTCGTGCCACTTTACGTGTCTTCCTAATGAAGCACTTTGAGATTTTAAACCTAATGGGACACGATTTAGCCATAATAATACAATTGTTTCTGTACATTTGCTTTTAGATAATTTAAAGTTTTATACAGAAACACGTTATGGTTTCTTTAATATAAATTTTTAAATCTTTTAAAATATTTACACCAGTGATGTATTTTTAGTGTTTCAATTAAATAATTTGGTTATATCTTACTAATCGCTAATAGACTAGTGCTGAAGCCTTTAAAAACGTAAGAAGCAAAAAAAAAATCATCAAAATTAAACCCAAAAAAAGGTAGAGGAAGTAACAAAAATAAAGAAATATATACTTTTTACATTATTTTGACTAAATATTAAAAAGTACCTACCTCTATTTTTAATTGAAAATTTACGTGTAAAAATATCGGAATTTTTCAAAAAGTAGGTAGGTAATAGTTTTGTTCGTTAAATCACTAGTTTTATGTAACTATACATAAAAATGGTAAATGTTGTCAGAAAATGTAAAAATCTTGGATCTGGAGTTTTTAAGGGTAAAAACGGTTTTTGTCGATTTTCAGCAAAATTACTAGTCCAGTGGGAATTCATTTTCTTAGAAAAGTTACCGTGGTTATGTATATCTTTTACCATCATCTAAAATTAAAGATTTTAACCAACAAAAAGTTTTGTTGGCCAAATATCATTGGTACTGTGGCAACAAATTAAAAGTTATAAATTTTAAAAATTATTCTAACTTTTAAGGCCACTAACTTTGTAACGAAGAGCGATAGAACTTTTATTTTTGATATAAAGTACTAACATTATTTTTCTTACTTTATCAACGTTATTATTTACGGCTTCATCTTTCCGGACACCTTGTATTTTATCCAATTCATCCAATCATTCCTCTAGAATCTACGCTTAATACAAAATGTCATGGAAAGAAAAAGTTTAGAGAAAAAAGGAAGCTAAAAAAAAAGTATATCAAAGTAAAAAATTGGTTCTAAAAATTAAAATGATTTAAAGTAAGTAGAAAAAAAATGGTATTTAAGAAAATTAGATTCAAGCAAACTAGACCAAAGGATGATCAAAAAGATGGTGTATTAATTATTGTGCACGGTATTTAAAAAATGATGTTAAAAAAGCAAACAATTTTGTAAAAAAAACAATCTATCAGATTCGGGTTGTATCTTTCATGATGAGTATCTATGAGAACCTATGTTTAGGGGTTGCAACCTTTTCTGTAATAGGTTTTTTAATGTTTTATATAACCTAAGTAAAAATTACTATTTTATATTATACAGGGTGTCCCAGCTCTATTTATACACGTAATAACTTCGCTCCTGTACAAGATACAAAAATAAACTTAAAATAAAAAAATTATTTGGATATACTTATTTTATTGACAGTACCAGTTAATATACATGGTGTCCAAACAACAGACATTTTATTGACAAGTTGTTTTTTTTAATAGAACACCCTGTATATTTTTAAAAATTTTGTCTCTGCATTTAAGCCTAGATCAAAAATTATCAACACACTATATGTCAATTATTACTGGTTTCTTAGAGATCAACGGAATGCTGATATAACCAATAACAATTAAAAGTAAGGAAAGAAAATAATAATTTGGTTTTCATAATTTTTTAATTATTCTGTGAGTGTCAGATTGACAAATAATATAATAACATGCAATTAATTACTTTCCATTGCAGAACTACTAATGGATATACCTATTTAATTAATTGCACTAAAAAACAGCATCATGTCAATTATTTCTTGATTTTAGGTAAATCAAGTAAATATGTATCTAAAATAAACAAAATAGCTGACTTACCTATTAAAGGGTATGACAATGAAAGGAAATTAAATACATGTTATTATATTATTTTTCACTCTGACAGTGACAGAATTATTTAAAAATAATTGAAACCAAAATATTATTGCCAATCTTTACTTTTAACCGTTATTGGGTATGTCCGCATACTGTTGATATCTCAGAAACCAGCACTAATTGAGGTATAGTGTGTTATACCTTTTATGTGTAAAATTTAATACAAAGTTAAAGTTTGTTAAAATATACAGGGTATTCCATTTAAAAAAGCCTACTTGCTATTAAAATGACTGTTTTTAAGACACCTTGTACAATAACTGGTACTGTTAATAAAAAGAGAGTCTCCAAATAAACATTTTTTATATTAGGTTAGTTCTGGTTTTTGTATCTTGTACAAGGGCGAAGGTATTTCGTCTATAAATAGAGTTGGGACCCTGTATGTGTGTGTAAATTATTATTATTTTTTTAAGGTAATCTTAATTTTTATTATATTATTGCAAGAGCAGAATAGCTCTTCATAATTTACAAAAAGTTTAAGTTTCTTAAAATATTTATTAAAAATATTTGTTTTAAGGAAAAGCCAAATATTTTGTTTTTTAAGTTATAATCTTAGAAAACAAATAAACTATAAAAATCCAAGTACCTACTAAGACAATAAATAAATTCACATTCTAAATATACTGATTTTTTTCAGAAGCTATAAAAGTTTGATTTAAAGTTGACAACAAAAAATTAACAACGCAAAAGAAAAACAAAAAATTGTAAATCAATAAAAGAATTATAAGCAAGCATAAACTGATAGTTTTTGTCCCTTAAGTTTACTCAGAGAGCGTATTATTTTACAAATTTAGCCAACATTTTAATGTATTTAAACAGGTAAATGTTTTATATTTGGTTCACTGTTTTAAGAGTAAAAACTATCTTAAGCCAGATGTGGCAGTTTTTTAATATACACGGTCAAATTTGCGCGCGGCTTTGGCTTTTTGATAGATGTGACAGTTTTGCATGACCGTGTATACCCCAGTAAAGATGGTTTGCCTTTTTAACACGTCTGGAGTAATTCGCTACCATATTATTATATTTATACCATCTAAACAAAGAAAATAAACATTTGTGTCATTAAGGAATTTTTTATCTCTAAGATCAAGATGAAAAGATATACGTTTATACCACAAACCTAAGAAACTTATTTGGCGTGGGTTATTTCTCTTGCGACAAGCAAATTTACTATCTTTGACTTTTAATTGACCACGCAAAGAATTTCTTTGGCAACGCACAATAATTGCCGTTAGTTGTTTCACAGAAATGCGAAAAATTTCTTCGTGTGGTGTCGAAGGTTACATAGAACATGCCTTTCAATTATGACCACAAAACTTTCTATTGTATTGGTAAATGGAATGCTAAAAATTTAACAGTGGTGTAAATTCTTTGCTTTAATTATAACCCATAAAATATCTAAATGTTTAGGATATAAAATGGTGGAAAAATGGTTTTAAAACATTGACCTAATAGTAACTAGCTGATGGTTTAACCGCAGAATTTTAACCCTTACACATATAGTTTTTCATACATAAACGACAACATGGGTCGCATATGACCCCATGAAGAAATATTGGTATTTTAAATTTCAAACAGCAAAAACCTATCTAATTTTTTTGGTTGGTTGTTTTGTAATTCAACCAATGTTTTTGTATAGGAATAGAAAATTTATTTTTGCACGTCTTTGTTAGATTCTTATAATTATTCTTCAAAGCATTATTTGTATGCAGTAAGGCATTAAGTATTCCAATTTTATTTTATCGGTCTCTCTTGTATATTTTTGGTCTTTTAAAAAAGTGTATCTTGTTTCTACGCAGCTTTTCGTTTGTATGAGTAACAATTTTGTGCAGCATGGTGTCGTCAAAATAAAATCTCCAAGCTTTCTACTAAGTTTTTGTCCCTATAGGTTTAGGAAGATGCAAAATCCTTTTCTCCCTATCTGTGTATATTACAAAAAGGTTTAAGTGCCACCTGTAACCACTGTTTCCATAAATCACTTTTTGTAGATGTGCTAAGGGTATTTCATCATCAAGATTCATTTTTAGTTGGTTTATACACTATTTCGGCTACCTCCACTTCTTTCTCTTCTTGTTCTTTAGGATAATTTTTATTCTTACTCAAGTAATAATAATTATTGTCAACATCCTTATGACTTTCTTCATGTCGCCTCTTAATCTCTTTTAGTTTCTTTTAAGTTCATTATTTTATTTGATAGACATGTCTTTTTTGTTACTTAAACAACAAGACGGGTCACCGGTGACCCCAAACATCTACAGTTTAGGCAATTAACTTCTGCGGCATACGTTTCTTGCTGTGGTAATAGTAAAAGTCAAGCTACAAAGGTAGGCGTGGCAGCAATTGTATAAGACAACTTTTACAAGAAAAATGCAAAAAAAACATTATTCACTGGGGTCACGGGTGACCCCGTGTTGTCGTTTAAGTGTTTAACACACCTTAGAATATTTTAAATGCTATATTGTAAAAGTTAGTAGTAGTAATGAAAAAGATCTACCATTAGAATCTAAGGTCTTACCCCAGTCATCTTGGTCAAATTAAAGGGTCAATCTCGGAATCTCACGGAATAAGCTGAATATCTGTACATACCTTACAAACAATGCTCTCCTAAAAATCCCCTATGATATCGTGTAAGGAACTCGAAATATGACAGGTCAAATGTCAAAAAAATTGTTTTTTTGCGAAAATCTTGTTTCTTTGACTTTTAATTGCATTTATATTTATTACAAAAGTTGTAGAACACAAAAATTTTTACAAATTTGATTCTAAGCATTTTTTGCCAGACCAACGGATCCGATAATAAAGGGCGCAGAGTGTAAAGCACTTTACTGTATGTACATACCTTAGCATGCAATTAATCGTGATTTTTAGTACAAAATGTCATCTTTTTACTTAAGTGTTTTCAAACTTTACTTGACATTCCTAACATGCTGTGTTGCCAGATTTCGCCACTTCACGGCTTGATAGTTTAGGATGGCTGTGTATTATTGTATTGGGAATGCCACATTCTATGGAAATAGGATACAATCTACCGGTGATGCCATTTAAAACCTAAAAGCAGCTGTCAGTTTCGGTTAAACCGAAGGTTATAGAAAACACAAAATTAAGTTTTTTATCTTTAAAAGTTAAAAACTTTTAGAAAGGAACCATCTAAAAGAAACACCTAGTATAAAGATCGTCTTTGCTAAGCGTTAAAAAAGAAACAAAACCCTTAATTTTAAATTTTTTGTTTTAAACAACGTGTGTTCACAAATTTTAAAAGTAACCAATACTTTTGCTTTAAGGTAATGATATATAAAACCTAGTTGAAATTTATTGCAAAATACAAAAATGCAGCAAAAAAGTAAATAGGCATCCCCTATTTCTAGAAACTCCCCGTATTCCGTATACATAAATTAACCGTAAAATAAACCACAGTCAAAAATAAACATAAACGTTTCTACCATTTTTTCCAAACAGTGCTACTAGGTGTAAAATTAATTTGTTTTAACCTCACTGCCGTTGCAAATAATAATTGTGGTATTAACATTACATATAATAACTACTTCTGGCTAGTTTTCTTCACTGCATACAGTTAGTGGCTGTTAGAAAGATTTACAGCTCTTTTTATAACCACCCGTATAAATTATTTAAAAATGCCTTTTTAGTTAAAGTAAACAATACGCAATGAGGCTCTTGTAATTAGAAACTGTTTACTTAACAATAACTCCTTACATGCAATCTTTAAAAGATAAACTATGTAACCACATAGTATTTAATAGCTCTTTTCAACGCGGGTTTATTTTTATTTTTATCTTTAAATACTACAATTATTAAAAGCACCATTTTACTTTAAACCTTTAATGATTAATATAGATAATTTAGTGAAAGACATTTTATACCGTGTGGTTTATCGCCAAACTGGCCATAGGAAATCCAATGTAAATTTTAATACCTTTAAATATTGGTCTCCTTATTGATTTTTCAACAAAATTGTATAAGACTATTGGAAAGGCGTTCATAAGATAGGCTCACAAACCAAATTTAATTATTTTCTAATATGCCAACTAAATGTTGTTTAAAAAAAAGAATTTGTAAAATCGTTGCTTAACGAATAAAGTGTTATTCAATTAGTGCTTTAGAATTCTAAAATTAAATTAAACGCAAGCATTGCTACAAGGCAAAAACAAAATTATTCGGAAGACCAAATTATTGCAAATATAATTTAAAAATAATGTCGGCTAAATGTCCTTTACGACTTTGTTGACAACAGCGAATTCGATCAGTACAATTTAGCATGACGTTTTCACACATCGTCGTCAATTTTACTAAGTGGCGTATATCTTTTTTTCAGTTTTACAAGGGTGCTTTTTAGGTATTTTGTAGCAAGACTTTTTTGTTAGTAAAATAAAATAGGGTAATTATCATATTTTTATTATATAGGCTTTCAGAATTTAACTTGTGCCAATTCGTATTATCAAGGAGCAAGTTTTTTAAGCAATAATATTGACCCTAGTCAATTTTCATATTTTTGAGATACTCCACTTCGTGATATTGCTGACGACATCTTGGCCGATATCTCACAAATATTATTTCTGATGTTGGTTTTAAAATCCTTCCTAGTTCTTGGATGTTAGCATAAACCTTCGATTTCACGTCGCCCTATAGGAAGGAGTATCACGGCGTTAAATCATATGATCGTGTATTATCACCAATTGCAAGGGCAATAACGCGATGGTTTTATTGGCGTTATGACTGTGCTATCTTTTCCTTTAAATCTTTGCGGTACAAAAAAACGTGTTATAAAAAAACCCTTCAGGAAAAAAAAATATTGATATTTTTAACAAGGCATGTTTTACCTTTACGTTTAAAACATACAAAAAAAAAATTCATAACGAAAAATTAAAAAAAAACTTGCTTATATAAAAAAATGGAGCTATACATTTTAACCCACCATACAAGAAAGGTCAAATATGATGATTAGCATTATTTTCTATAATATGTTTAAAAGCATTGTTTGTTTTTCCCAAACATAACGGGACATGACAAACAATGCACATATTTGTTCTTGTTATTAAACCCTTAAAAAATCAAAGGAATAGTGAGTCTGTATACTTTTTATAAGATCTGTTTCACCCGCATTTTACATGAAACCTACTTGGGCCGACTTTTGCACCATAAAATTTTATTTCGTTTTCTTATTATATCGCTAAGGAAACCAGATCTTCTTCATCCCAATCTTCTAGCTGGTAGTCATCATCAGATTCCAATATGGCTGCAATAGATTTGGCCCCAAAGACAGGTTTTCCTTTTTAGGAACAAATTTGCCTTCAGAGTCATTGTCTGAACCTTCAGAAGAAATATCCTTCTTATTACTCTCATCTCACATTTTGTAAAATCTTTTCTTTGTCATGTTTGTTAGCCTGAATGACAAGGGATGGCTTACAAGCTTGTATGGGCCAAGTCCAAAATTAGCACACCTTTCATGTACGGTGGAATAAAATTTAAACGTAGAAAAAAGTTGTAAAAATAGGGCAGAAATTTTGATATTTTTTTAGTTTTTCTCTAACCATAGTTAGAAGGCTGTTTAATGGTGTGTAAATCATTATATTTATTGAGCAAAATATACCTAAAAATGTTTAGAACTTATTCTAACTACGTCGCAAAACACCATTAATCAAAGAACTTACCGCCGATACTAATAGGCAAACATTTTTTAGATATTTTTATTATAAACACGTCTTAACCTGACATTTTAGCAGCGCGGGACAAATAATAAACCGTAATACTAAAACACTAATATCAAAAAACTTGGAGGGCTAAATTGCACACCAACGTACCGGATAGGTCAATTTTACACACCCTTCCCCCCTCCTTAAATTTATTTTTTATATTTAAATGGCAAAGAATTTAATGAGGCAAATCTTTAATTATTTAGGCCATTTTCTTAAAGTTAAAAAAATGTACATACGGTGTTTCTCCCTTGGATAGCAGTATTGTCAACAGAATTGTAAAGCCAGTGGCGTAGCGGGGCAGTGTCCCAGGGCCCCCAAGCTTAGGTGGCCGTTCAGACTCCGACTAAGTATAAATAATAGGACCAGTGAAAATTACTTCCACATTTAAAATATAAATAATTTTAAACAAAATATTATTTGGCTTTTCTCCAGAATAAAATTAAAAGTTTATTTACCATTTTAAGAAAATTAAAACTTTTATACATTATAAAGAACTATTCTGCTCTTACCCAATAGAATAAAAGTTATGGTTACTTTAAAAGAAATAAAATAATGAAATATTTAATATTAGTTACTTACAATACAAGAGGTTTCAATCTATAAACGAAGGTTCATTAGCACTCGGTTGAAATTATTTTATTTCAATAAAATAAAATCTAAATTAAACTAAACTTCTTTGATACGCCACTGAATAAATTTTCCTGGGAATTGTAGATATCAAAATATCAAAATATAACATATAATTACGTTTTCCCATAATTAAGAGACTAACCAAAACTAAATGCAATATTACGGTACTTGAAAACAAATCCCATAGATAACCTCCAATAGATATGCAATCGGAATATCGACTGACCAGAGTAAAATATGGACGATGGAGGAGCGCCAAACGGGCAACAGGTTAATTGAAACCGAGGGCAATACCGATAAATAACGTTATTGGGCGCAGTGGCGGTGTTTTTGGGGTTAAAGGTCAATGCGTGAAGATATCAGACATGAGTAATGGTATTGGGCTTTAAAATATTAATAATACAACTTATAAATATATAGGTATCAAAAATTAGTTTGCAAATCGTAATTTTAAAGGCACGAATACTAAAGGGTATACAGGGTGAGTCAGAAGTCTGAGAAAGCTCATTTACTGGTTAAACGATAAAACTTTTGTAATTTCCTTTTTTGTAGGTATACAGGGTGTCATTTAATTATTGGCTAAAAATTAAGGATCCTAAACGTTTTAACTTTTTGAGTTACAGGGTGTTTAAATTTTTAAAAAACCAAAAAAAAAAAAGAAAAAAATCGCACACTAATTTTAGTAAAAACTGTTATACTGGATACAAACCCTATTTAAATATGTATTTAATATTTTTAGTTACATAATTGCTTATTTAAAATTATTAAAACTAATTTTAAAAAGAAAAAGATACCGCAATGCTTCTTTCGTTGTCTTAAAATATGCAATTAAATGAATTTTTCTTCTTAAAATTAACAAGTTAGGAAAAAAAATTAGGACACATAGGTACTAAAAGTATTTTTATTTGCTTAATTCAAGAAAGCACAAAAATTTTACACACGTTTACACAGTCAGTGGCGTGCCTTTTTTCTTTGTTGGAAATATACTTCAGTTGCCTCTCAGAGACGCCACTTGGATTATTAAATGTATTTAAGTTTGTGATAAATTACCGCCTTAATGTCATTTATAATATTGCCACATTAAAACAAAATTGATTTTTTGAAATTTTAACACTTAAGATATCTCAAAGGTTAAGAGGTTTAGGACATACGTTTGTATAAACTTTTTTCCTAAAATAAGCTAAGGAATTATACCCTTATGTTTTAGCCATCAATTAAATTACACCCTGCATAGCCAGGCATAAACTTCATATTTTAAAAATAATTTGATGTATCTAGGATTTCTCATACAAGCATGACGGTATAAAGATGTGATTTCCTAGTATATCACCTTGTATTTTATATTTGTCCTAAATTTTTCCCTACATTTTAACATGTTTTTGTTATAAATTATACATATAGGGACTTTTGCAAAAATAGAAAATTCAGGACATTTTCCATAACCCTATCATTTTCCCAATTTTGTTTTTAAGGTGCCTGGGCAGAAACTTACCTAACATCATATTTGAAACTTTTATTAATAAAATGTATATTAATTAAACATGGTATCAAAAAAAAAAAAATTGGTAAACTTAGAAAAATTAAAACCTTTACTAAAACTTTCCTATTTTATATGAAACTCCATCTGTTTTTATTTTATCATTGGTTTAGGTTTCTTTAAATCTATACATTTCTTTAATGCCCTATAACTAAGTGAAGTAGTTTTTTGATATTTTTGGTGTTCTCTTTTTTAAATGAAACATCCTGTATTTTCTTTGATTATCGCTTCGAACCTTTTAAAATGCATACACACAATTTCACAAGATGTATTTTTATGGTATCATAAAATTTTTGCAGTGGGGTAAGCAAATTGTAGGGTTAGTAATTTGACAATTTTAAATTC
Source organism: Listronotus bonariensis (assembly GCA_014170235.1). Lineage (NCBI taxonomy): Eukaryota > Metazoa > Arthropoda > Insecta > Coleoptera > Curculionidae > Listronotus > Listronotus bonariensis. The sequence goes on from JACEGR010001081.1 coordinate 139,699, forward strand.
GTAGATATTTTTAGAATTTCTTAACAAGTGTATTTTCTTGTTTTAAATTCCCAAAAATCTTTGCTCTTTTTCTGTTCCATATAAACAGAAACCAGTTCGGCCAGGTGTATTCGAAGATACCACTACACCTACCTTAGCCGCGACACCTTAGGGTAGCTGTTGTGATAACCTTGGAACTCACCAGGCCGGTCTGGGTGCTATTTCTATGGATACCATATTTACAAAGAAAAAGTGCAAAGATTTTGGGTACCAAAAACACGAAAATACGCTTTGTTAAGAAATTAAATAAATATATCTAGGAAGTTAGAATTGTCAAATCGCTTCTCCATGATTGTTACAAAAGGTTCAAGGAATCTATAAAAAGATACATCCTCTTAAATTTTTTTATTGTCAAACATTACTTAAATGGTAAATTTGAGCCTAATTGCTCATTTTTAGTTGTTTAAATGATTGATAAATATGTATTTTTGAAGATATGTAAAGATTTGTTTTCAGTTAAAAAATAATCAAAAATTTAAATAAATTTATATTTGATACAAAAAAAAATATCTTAACTGTTATAACACTTGTGGTTTAAAAAACTCTGATCAAAATTTGAACTTGCATCATGAATCGTCGTAATAGGCATTTTATTCTAAAGCATTCTACAAAATTCCATAAGAATAATTTTTGATACATTGGCGCCCATACGTCTAGTTTAATAAGACTAGAGAGCGCCCCTGTTAAACTGACATTTACAATATTTTTCTACTAGCGTGTGGAAAGCAGCACATTTCTGCACGCAATTTGGTTTGGAAAGTAAACCCTTGCAAGTTTCCCACTTAAACGGGTACATAAAATGTTTTTAATTCTGAAGTTTGATTTAATTATAGGCATAGTATTGTTTTATTTGTACAAATTAGGTGTAAAATCAACAAAATATTCAATAAAAATTTTTATTGTTTTAAAACATTGTTTCAAAAGTCTTGGTATATATTAAATTTGCTTGTTAGATTTTGGTTTTGACAGGTGCCGGTGTCCATATTATAAAAGATCAAAGTCAATAAGTCATTGATAATTAAAAGTGTCTTTAGTACATTCTGGTCAGTATCGTCGATTTTGAATAAAAAACGTTTTCCATGGAGGCTCCTGACGAGGAATTACCTGAATTCGTTCTAAAAGCAGCCGAAATAGCAAATTTAAATTTGTTGCCGTCCAAGTCGAAGCACAGGTACGAGAAAAAAATTTATAGCAATTACAAGCTTGGTGTGGCGAGAAAAAATCGATTAAATTTATTGATAAAAAACAAAGCACCCTTTTTTTACTAAGGGTTTTGATTATCCAAAAATACTTCTTTTATTCTTTTATTATGCACAATGTAAAAATAATTAGCACCATGGTGTAAGGGTAAAATCTGCTCCTGGCATCCTAATGAATGAAAATGTTTTAAGTGGACTTTGTTTTCAGGAGTGCTTACTAATATTTTTAATAATAAAATGTTATTTTATTATACCTAGTATATAAAAATTATCCAAGGGAAACAGATTTTCAACGGCGTTCTTTAAGGACACATATCTTTGTAATGAGGGTCTTTAGATTTTTTTTATTAAAACTATATAAATCCGAGAAATTGCCCAGATATTTTGGGACACCCCGTAAACATAACATTATACATACATAGTTTAAAATATAGCTTTTATTCGCTATATTCTAGGCCAAAGTTTATTCTCGAATGTCTAATCGGGTGTGCCGAGAAAATGCTTTTATTGTTAATAGAGAAAATCCTAAAAATTATTAAAATTGTAACCATTAGTACGTATTTATGATAATCATAATGTTTTAAGAGGAGTGTTTCTAGACTTTAAGAAGGCATTTGATGTAGTAGATCATACAATCCTGCTTGAAAAATGTACAATATTGGAATAAAAATCGTTGTTGGGATTTATTTGAGGACTATCTAAAAACAGATATCAAATAACGGTTGTTGGAAAAATAGAGTGAAAAAAATTGATTAAATATGGAGTACCGCAAGGAAGTGTGTTAGGGCCTTTTGCTGTTTTTGATTTATATCAATGATATTGTAAATTGTGAACTAAAAGGTAAAATTTTACTATATGCAGATGACGTAGCACTTTTCTATAGTGGTACTCATCATGTGATGGATAATAATATATTACATGACTTATTTAATATTCAAGAATGGTGCCATAAAAATAAATTTTATTTAAATGAAAAGAAATGCTGTTATATTGACATTGGCAGGAAATATAATAATATGCTTCCTCAAATAAATTATAAAATAAACAATGAAATAATTAAAAAAGTTGACTGTTATAAGTATTTAGGAATAATGATTGATAGTAATTTAAATTTTAAAGAACATATAAATTACATTATTTCGAAAATAAGTAAACTAACTGGTTTATTTAAAAGATTTTCATATTTTTTAAATCTTCATACTAAAAAGTTATTATATAATAGTTATATTGAATCGAATTTAATATATTTAGCATCTGTTTGGGGAAGAGCAAACAAAAATGATTTAAATCGCTTACAAAAATGTCAAAATAAAGCAATTAAGTCATTATACAATATACCATATGATACACATTTTGATGAGTTATATAGCATGACAAAGATATTTAATGTAAATGAAATAATATATCAACAAGAAATAAAGTTAATTCATAAAATGTGTATCAATGGAATTGTCACCAATCTAAAATTAACGGAAAGAAGTTCAGTTCATAATTACCAAACTAGAAATTGTAATGATCTTAATTTTAATAAAACAAATACCGCTAAAGCAAAAAAGCTCTTATGCACCATGGAATAATTCGTTATAATGAAATACCCAATGCTCTTAAACAAACTCAGAATACAATAAAATTTAATAGACATTTAAAAAAATTTATTTTTCAAAAAGAGATTAAATTTATATTTAAACATAATAAAATAATTCGCTGTAAAATTAAACATATTCTCAATTTTTTATTTACTTAAATCTATAATGTTAGTATAAAATAAACTTATTATTAAGTTATATAATAATTATTATGTAGTAACAACTTATATTAAAGTATTTAAATGAAATATTTAAACTAGAAAGTAAAATTAGAAATGAACACACAAATTGAATCCTAAATAAAATCTTTGTATTTTTAATGGATTCTGAATAAATAAAGAAAAGCAATAATCTTTTTATGTATTTAACAAAAAAGGATGTAAATTTAAAATACATAATTATAGATATTTCTAAATTAGCGGAATTTTTTGACCTTAAAAAAGTACTAGTTTAACTATGGCCACAAAATGTAATATTTATATTTTAAAAATTAAATTAAATATAATTTTATTTAAGAAAATAAAGAGACTGGTATTAATATCGTTGACACCCAGTTTAATCCTGTTATAATACTGATTCCAACTTAAGGTGTTTTGATACACACAGCTTAAGTTATTTTTGGTAATTAACGATATTAAAGACTCTTTTTTATTTCAGCCCCACATTTACATGTATTAGCTTACGACATTTTGGTTCAGTAGCTCATTTATAAATATTTATTACAAATTTATTTTGATATTCGCGCTCCGTATTTATTAATAAAATAATTATAATGCAATAAGACATCCCAGGGGCTTTTTACATAAAGACGAGCCAAGGGACGTCACGAGGAACGACAAAACTTTGCAATGCAGCCTGCATATTCACGTCTTAATTATAATTTATGTGTCATGAAGAATGGGTATGATATACTAGGTCCATATTAACTGGTTAAAAATGTATGATACATTGTTTATTGAAAAAGTATTATTATTTTTTTATTTTAAACTTCTAATTAAGGCTTGAAATTAAATAATCAAAACCTTAAATGAAATTGATAATTAATTTAAAGTAAGGTAAACGTACCGTTTGCGGCGCAATTTTCTAACTTTTACGAAGAATTAAAGTAACTTAAATGAAGTATGAAATAACGATATATGAATAAATAACACCATTGGTATATAAATAATCAAATTATAAAAATTTTAAACTACTTCTATTGCATTGCAAAAGTAGTGGATCTAACACTAATTTTGGCTAGTTCGCGTTATTTGAGGAAATGTTATTATTATTTACAATATTTAATTATTAAAATATCAATTTATTTTAATTTTTTTAACAAAATACAACACAATGGCATTCTAACCTATGAAAAAATAAACTAAAAAATATTACTTTTTAATTAAATATTTAATTTCTTAAACTAAATAAAACAAAAAATTAACAAATCTGTTTGCAAACTTTTCGTTTTAATTTTTGAAACAGGCTTAAGGGTGGAAATAAGTTATCTCTAACTTTATTTGTTTTGGATATACAAAGAGTATATCAAATTTTGTCAGTTTTACTTGCCATTTTTAACTTGTTGTTATAAGAAAAAAAATAACTTGTAAGTTGCAAAGTTTTAGATATTTTTACGTGAAATTTAGTGGCGCACCGTTATTTTATTCATTTACTTTTTTTTAACAATATAGGATATTTTTTTAATAAAACACTCTGTGTATTGAATCACCACCAAAAAGAAATTTTAAAGAGTTTTTAAAATACACCTTTTTTTAATATATATTTCTTTAATAGATTTAAAAATTTTAGCATACTACAACTACCTTTAAACAGTTACCTTTGTGGGTTAAATGTGTTCAATGAAAATTATACCTATTATATGTTAGATTTGATGGCCATATTTCCGAACTATTGAAGATAGACATATTAAATGTAAAAATGTGTTTCTTAAAGATCCCTGAAAAATATTTTTATTAATAATACAATATTCAGGGTGTTTTAATAACAAAATATGTTTTTATGCAGATTGCTGATATAATTTTAGTTTTTTCTAGGGTAGCAAATTTTTTGAATAATTTAATATTTTTGAAATTTTAAATGGAACACCCTGTATATTTTTTAACTATTAAAATGGTTAAAAAATTACCGTCTTACAAATGTGTAACTTCTCAGCCGTTTTGGAGATATTGCACATTTTGTCATTTATGACTGATATTGGTTAGATAGTAGGCCATGAAAAAGTAATTATGTTTTACTTTCAACAACCTTGTAAGAACTTTTGTTTTTATTGACTGTAATGACGAAAAACCATTTTTATTAATAATTTATTAACGCAAATGGGGGTAAAAAATATTCCTATTTTTTGGTATTTTAAATTATTTTGGTATCTAATATTTTGCCTTAGGAACCTTTAGTTAGGTTTTATTAAAACGTTAAGATTTAATGTAACAAACAACCATTACTTTTTATATTTTTGTAAATTAAAGATAACCATGAAAAACAAATGCCAGCTTTTGGCTAAAAGGCTTAAATTTGTCTTGTGTTTGTTTTTGATGGCCATCTTTTACTTACCAGTATATAAAAAAAATAATAGTTATTTTTTGTATAGAATACTATGTATTAAGAAAACCTGATCAAAATGTTTTTAGGGCAAAATATTAACAAAATAATTTAAAATACTTATAAAAGAGGATTTATTTTTACCCCTTATTTACGTTATTAAATCATTAATTAAAATGGTTTTCCGTCATTGCAGTCCATAAAAAACAAAAGTTATAACAAGATTGTTTAAATTAAAACATATTTACTTTTTTCATGGCCTACTATCCAACCAATATCAGTCATAAATGATACAATATGCAATATCTGAGAAACTGGCTAAGAAGAAATATAAAGTGTGACACATTTTTGAAAAGGTAATTTTTTTAACCATTTTATTAGTGAAAAATTATACAGAGTGTTCCATTTAAAATTTTCAAAAATAAATAAATAAATCAAAAATGCACAACCCTAGAAAAAAACTAAAATTATATCTGCAATCTGCATAAAAGTTACTGCAGAAATGTTTTTACAAAATTAAAAATATTTAAAAATAAAAAAGTTATAAAGGATTAAAGAAAACGCAAGAAATTAGGAAACACGCTGTAGCGAGTAAACGACGCAAGATAGCGAATTGCGGTTTTTACTAGTAAATTTGGCTTGAAATTTAAGCCTCGCAAACGGGGGTCAGTTTTTTGTAAAACGTACAGAAACATGAGTTTCCTATTAAAAGCGTCGAATTTAGCCCACCCTGTACAAAACATTATTGCAAGTAATAAAATATTTGAATACTTCTTGGTTCCTATAGGAAATATATAACACGACAATATTATTTCTTTATCTTCCTGCTATTTTTATAACAAGTTTTCCCCAAAACGCCATATGCAAAATAACAATGCGACCCACAAAACAATAAACTCAAATACCCTAAAATTTCTATTCTTCTTCGGGATTCCTTTCAAACAAAGTACTTTGTACCCCATGTCCAACCCTAAAAATGTATATAGTAAGATTAATTTCTGGAGTTTTGCAATCCACATATTAAGGTCTTTTGTCCCTCAAGAGGTGTTGTGACGTGGCTCTTTTGTCATGTAAGCTTATATCGATGGGTATTAGCAAATAATGCCGCTGATTTTATGCTCCTTAACCGCAATAGAGGCGAATTGTGGTAGTATTGATTTTATTTAACACATTGAGTAGTATAGAGTATTATGCGGGGATAAATATAATTATTTTATTTTATTGTAAACTGCATTTCTTTAGTTTCCCCCTTTATTTTTTGAACGGATCAATTTAAAAAATTAAAACTTTTGAATATAAAATTGATGCATAAATACTACATTTTAAAATTAAATCAATAGATGAAAATGTTAGGATGGCGGCTGGGCGCCATCTTTGAAAAAAAAGGTAAATGGAAAGGGGTTTGGTGGCACATCATTTTAAAGCTTTCGACGATTATTTTATAACCCCAAGATATAAAGTCAATACCTTCACCTAATACAAAATGAGTACCGAATTACCTGATTTGGATGGCCATATTTCCAGAACTAATAAAGTTAGATGTAACTAATATGGTATTTTTTAAAGCGCTTTAAAAGATCTTTTTAATAGTAATACTTGTGATAAAATACAGCTAAAAAAATATATACTTTTAAATAAAGCACCCTGTATATTATGTTACCAATAAAAAGATCTTTAAATGAGCTCTAAGAAAATACCACATTTAGTACATTTAACCTTATTTGTTTTGAAAATATGGCCATTTAAATCAGGTACCTACCTAGGCAACTCTTAAAGTACCGCCATTTTGTATTAGGTAAAGTTATTGACTTTTATATTCTAGGGTTATAAAGTACTGGCCGGGAGCTTTAAAATAATGTGCCACAAGACACCCCTTTTCATGTAATTTGTTTTCCCAAGATGGAGCCTAGCCGCCATCTTGAAACTTTTATCTGTCAATTTTACCCTAAAATATAGTATTTATGCATCAATTTCATAACCCAAAATTTTACCTTTTTAAATTGATCCGCTTAAAAAATAAAATAGTGGGGAGGGGGGCATTGAAGAAATGCACTGTATGACTAAATCTTTAAAACTTGTATTTTTTTCTGTACCAAGTTAAATTTTTTTAATTATAATCTGGTCACTTTGAGCACATTAGGCACTTTTAATAATAAATACCTAGTGAGTAACTTCGGTTAGTGACTTTTTAAACAAATAAAATACATTTTTATTGTGGTAACTAGGGCTACTGACTTGTTAAAACAATGAAATACATTTTTGGTTCAGGTGTTTTTCTCCATTTATAGCGCCCAAAGTACAGTAGGTGACTGGGTAAAAATATAAAATACTATATTGGTAAACAAATATTAAAATGTGCCACCCTATATACCAATAATCGTGAAGTGGTCAAATAAGTTTGAAATTTATTTAAATAAAAAATATGCCTATTAGTTTTACAATCGGATTTGAAATTTATAGATATTAAATTTATTTTTAAAAGCAGTTTAGTGGTATTAATAATTCTATAAAGTACAACTTTAACAGCAGGCTTTTCAGATTTACATTTTTAATATTAACTATCTGTCTTTTAACTAACTGTTTTGTTGTCACTTAATATCTATTTTTGATTAACTTATGAGTCTTTTTATTTTTCTTCTGACCTAAAATTGAATATTTAATATCTTGAGACTACTATTTTATTGTAAATAAATTTTAATAGTAATTATTTCTAGATTTCAGTTTCAGGTTGTGTTGTCTTTCGACACGAAGCGAAGAAAGACAATTCACCAAGAGCTAAAATCTAAAATTTTTCCCGTCTATAATACACTTTTTTTTCTGTGAGAAAAAAACATTTTTTGTTAAACAACACATATTATTACAATACTCTAAAAGTAAAAAAGTAATGATGTAAAATTTTAGGTTTTAAACTAGTTGTTTGTTTATGTAAAACAACAATTATTATACCCTCAGATTTGCTAGAACACAGTTTAGTACCTGTCAACGGAGATAAAACGTTAATTTTTTCTCGCGTCACGAAATTAAAATAACTTCTTAAAAATATATTTAATTGTTTATTATAAAAGATTTTAAACTCTGCTAAAAGCTATACATACGTAATATAAAATATAACATTGAGTCGAGGCAAAAAGGAAGTTTTTCCTTAAAAGTTTTTCTCCCGCTTTCGTCGAATAACCACTTAAAATTTTAATATGTTCGTCCGCGAAGTTATAAAGTTAGCTTGAATTTCCGGCTCTACAATCGATAATTTTATTATTATCGTAAAAGTTTTTTTTAGCTTTTTATAATATACGCGTATTTCTTAAGTGCGACATACTTTCTTTAATATTTTTTAAAACGTAAATGCTATGTTAACAAACATAAGCGCAAGGAAGTTATAATACCTACCGGGTTATAAATAATTTTTGGATATTTATGATATACAAATACATGGTTATTTAGATATATTAAAAAGGTCTTAAATTCTTTTTTTAGTAAATCTCTTTACAAGTTTCCACATCTGGCTTACTCTGTTAGCATATTTGGTTGCAGGTTTTAAATTTACACCCTCTTGAATTATTTTTTCAAACGACGTTAATAAAACTAACAATTTCTTAAAATAATTCTATAGTTCTCGTATTAGTTACTTCGAGTGGCGGCTCATGCACTGGAGAACAGGGGAGGCTTAAGTCATAAAGACTATATATACACAGAAAAAGCCGGTAATTTTTTTGAAATACCGCACCTATTTAAAGCAAATTACGTAATATTTGCATAAATGCAAACAAAAAGTGTGTATTGCCGCATTTATGGTTAAATTTTAAATTATACGTATAATTTTATGGGCAGGCTATGCCTCCCTTGCGTCTTACGAGCTGCCACTGGTTACTTGTGGTTAATAAGTGGGTTAAAAATAAACCTTTATTTTATTATGTCTTAAGAAAAAGGAAATATGGCAAAAGTTTTTGCTTACATTGTAAGTAACGTATACCTTTGTCCTATTTTTGTTTGTATCCCTGCATATATTAAATTTTCATTGCAAAATAATACTCCTAATTGCCGTGTAGTCAAAATATATATTTTTCAAAATAAATTTTATAAATATTAATAATAAAATAAACAAGGTAATCTAGTTAAAATAACAAAATTGCACAATATGGAAATATCGGCAATTTTCTTTTTGCTTGGGAAATGTCACATAAAAGGGCTAAGATTAATTTAAAAAACCTTTAAAAAATTCAATGTTTCTTGCGAAACCTGATTTTTGATAACGTTAATAATTGTTCTTTAGTTATTCGAAATCAAAATGGGTCAAAATACCGGGTTTTTCTCACAGGTGGTTCCCCCTATAACTTTTTACCCTTTTACGATAGAAAAATAAAATTTGGTACATACGAGTCCTGTAAATACTGGCATTGGTGTAATTCTTTAGGATTGTATATTAGAGTCCCATACCTACTGGTAATATTTTTATAAAAATTTCAAGGTTGCTCAAAGTGACGTCACTAGAGGATTATTAAAAAGCACATTAAACCACATTACATTTTTAAAAAACATAGATAGACAAATCGAAATGTAAAATATTTGATTCAAAAGGCCTATATTTAAAGATAAAATAAGGTTTTAACTTTGCTGTCCCGCAATCTACAAGGTGGTCCAAATCATACCTTAAAACATTTTGCTAATACAACCACATATTTAAGATGGTTTAAACCATCAAATTAATATCAAAATAATTTAATGTAATTTTATTTTTAGTGCACTTTTTACCTTTTAACAAGTTTTAATAGTTTAGGTTTTTAAAACATTCCTACAAGAAGAAAATAAGAACCTAACATAATTACATGTAATAGCTAGTTGGGCCAACTTTACTGAGATGGGACTCGTAGACTCGTGACACATTTGTGAATTGGTTGATCTACTCACTTGTTTTGCTATTACTTTCGGTTTAACCGGAAACGACTGCTACTTTTAAATTTCGTATAGTTTATTTTATTTTGAAAAATTTCTAAACACACTGACATCTTACATGTCATTTTTTGATACCTCTGCTGTCAAAAAGTTGTTTTTTTTTAATTCCAATCCAGAGTGCCATGACTAAGTTAAAACAGTTTATTCTAAGTCAAGTAGCCATAGAAAAATAAAATAATTGTTTTTTTTTTTTTAGGAGTTTTTAGGGCGGATTTAAAGTTTGCATAATCCTCATTTATGGTCATAACTTTTTTCAAGTAGAACGAGAGTGGCTCGTTAGCATATTCTAAAAAACATTTTATTTCAAATAATTTGGTACCACCAGGCGGTATGTTAACTAAGGCTTTTGTTACAAAACACATAACAAATAACTCGATGTTGTCATAAAACTATTTATTTATACAGTATCTACAGCTTTCGCCATTTACAGACACTAACTATTCTAGGTATCAATATAAAATTTAAAAATATATACATTTATCAAAAAAATTTATCGAAATTTATTATTTAGTATAATGATTGGTTTAGAATTATTTCATTACATGCTTTTTGAATAAAAAGCTGTCCCAAAATTCCGGTTATGTGGTACCAAATTATTCAGAAAGAAATGCTCTTTTTAAGTCACCCTCGTTTCATTTGAAAAAGGGAGTTATGACCATAAATAGGATTTTGCAAACTTTGAATCCCCCTGAGAAGCCCTAAAAAACAAAAGACGATTAATTTAATTTTTTTTAATGGATATTTGACTTTAAAATAAACCCTTTTAGCCTAATCATGGCACCCTAGATTAGAATTTAAAACAATTAAATTTTTTACGTCAAAAAATGACGTGGGAGATGTGATTGTATTCAGAATGTCATATTTTGATTAAAATAAGCTCAAATATACCAGTTATGCCATTTAAAATTTGAAAGTAGCAGACATTTCCGGTCAGACCGAAAGTAATTAAAACAAGTAAATACATTCAATCCAAATCCAAACTTATGGTCAATACCCAACATACCAAATTTTATTTTTCTATATTTAAAGGTAAAAATAAAGTTATAGGGGAAACCACCTATGAGAAACACCCGGTATACACGGCCATCTTGTATGAAACTGTTTATGTAACAGACACCAACTGGTGGAAAACCCTCATGTTTAAATAAATTATGTATTTACAACCCACTTTAGGACAATTACTATTTAAAAATTTCATAGCACTACACCCGTTTCTAAAATCAACTATACCCAAATGTTCTGTAGTTTTCTGAAATTAGCTGTCCATATTTGATAAATGTATATGTATTTACGTGTTGCCTCGTGTAATTTTCAGATCACCTTCGTTTTCATTACGTTAGTTACGTAAGTTTAATTAAAAATTTCCATATGATAATCTTAACACGAGAAAATAATTTTAACAGTGGAATACACTTAAGGAAAACAGTATAAATTTGCATATGCATCAGGTGTTATCGATGTCTTGATCACACAAACTACTTTTGCACCTAGCTGGTGCATAAGTAAGATATCCATGCAGAAATGATCTGACAGTTTAGTTAATTAAAATTGACGGAAAATTCTTCTGTTTTGTTAGTGGAACATACAATTTAAATTTAAGTATTTACAACAAGTATGTTGATAAAAGCAGTTTATAGAAAATTAATACATGCTTGTCAGTTTTATTAAAGATTAATACCATACGAACATAATCACTTTCCTTGTGTTGATAAAAATATTGTAGGATAGCTCTTAATATTATTTTTTCTTGTTCAAATTTTTACTTTTATGTCATAATTAAAATTTTGCATAACAATTTATATATTTTTATTTTCTTGCCACCACTATAAAAACAGAGTGTTAATTAAGTATATGAATTAAATTTATCAAACATTTTTTAAATTTATTTTAATACAAAAAAGTTACAAATTAATCGTTCTTAAGAAACAAACAACAAAAAACAAAAGGTTTTAGTAAAGCTCTTATACGGGTGATGCATCGCCGGGCGGGACATAGGAAATCCCATGTAATTTTTAATGGGGTCAATTATTGGCTCCCCTAATTATTTTAGAGAAAAAATTCTATTGAAGTTTATTGAAGAGCATGTAAATCTACGTCCATGGTAAATACTTTAGATTTTTCGGTTAACCCGTTTGCTAGTTAGATGCTAATATATTTTTAAAAAATTGTTACATTATTATCGCCTCATATTTATGAACAACAATAAAAATACCAGTTAGCGTGACATAACGTTGTCATTTTGAAATTTAATGCTTTATTATTATCAAAAAATCGTAGAGCGAAAAGATTAACCATGAGTTATACTACTGAAGAAAAAGTATTGATGATTAAATGGTACTATCAAGGAAATAGTTACCAAAAGGTGTCAGACATGTTCGCTGCTCAGTATCCGAATAGACCGATACCCGGAAAATCAACAGTCGATAGGACTATCAAAAAATTTGAGACCAAAGGCACAGTGATAAATAACTGCAGATGTGAAGCTAGGGAGTATCAAAGAGAAGAAAATGTAAGAGATGATAGAGACTTGGAAATTTTATTGTACGTGGAAGAAAATGAAGGGAAGGTGAGTACAAGGAAACTTCAGGATATCATAGTAAAAGATCAATCAACAGTTCGCCGGATTTTAAAAAGGTATAAATACATTTCATACAAATATGAATGACATCAAGAGCTAAGGGATGGGAATGAAATACGACGGCAGAAATTTTGTTTTGACATGATGGAAAGGGCAAACATGGACAGGGAATTTTTAAGAAATATTTGTTTTACTGATGAGTGCACATTTACGTTAAACAATGAACCCAATCATTAAAATTACCGATACTGGAGCAAAGAAAACCAACACAGATTTGTCGAAACTAGGACGCAATATCCACAGAAAGTAAATGTTTGGGCGGGGATTTTCGGACAACATATTATTGACCATTTTTCTTAATCAAAATTTGAATGCAGAATTTTATTTGGAACTACTCGAAGAACTAATGTTACTCGCTTTAAATGATGTATCCAGGGAAAATCAGGAAATTTGGTACCAAATGGATGGCTGCTCGGCACATAATATCCTGGCTGTTCGGGAATATTTACACAGTGCTTTTAACGGAAATGTTATTGGCCTACATGACAAATGACTTAACAAAAGCATAATATACAAGGATAAAAAATACTCTAATCTAGATGAGTTAAAAATGTTATTTTTGCAGAATGCAATAAAATTTCAATTTACCAGTTAGCCAATGTAAGCCAAGAAAAAAACGAGAATTTAGAATTGCTTAATTTTTTTCTTGGTCTTATTTAAAATCGGATTTTAAACCAAATTGCACCTTTGTATTGCTACTTTTTTTGCTGTATTTATTGGTGGTATTTTATTTAAAATGCAATGTTTCGTTTTCGTCGAACCATCTTTAACTTTATGCAGAACTTAGCAAAACAAACGAAGCATCACAAACTCACATTTTGTCAATACGGTCCTGATATTTTAATATCGAATTTTTAAAGACAATATTATTTCAGATTACCTTTATGGTTAAATCGTAATACAGGCATGTGTTTTTAGACTGCGGTCAAAATAGTAAGCTCTATATTTAAAACTAATACAATTTTTAGTAAAAAAAATAATAATAATATTAACTTAAAATGCACCAATAATAAATGATCAAATGATCTACTTATATCCATAATACTATTTAATATAAAACTTGTTTTAGCTTTCTTTTAGTTGGGTAAATCTAACAAGAAGCAAAACACCTCTAAATTTTTAATACTGTTATTTATTTAAAACACCTATTAGAAAAGTCTTGAAAAAAAATTGTTAAATTTGTGGTAGTAAATAATCTGTTTTTATTTCCATATTGACTTTATAATGGTAAGATTTTTAATCTGCGCACATGAAAAACATTTTAGCAATAGCAACAGCTTTTGCATGATTATGGGCAAATTAATGATCATACCGTCATATCGTCAATGTTAAGGAAAACAAATTATCTACGACCAACTTAATTATTTCTTATCAAAGCTTTTCTGATATTTTGGATAAATTACAACTGAAAATGTATTGCTTGTTGTTAGATTGACATTCTAAAAAACTAAAACAAGTCCGTATAAAAATTTATATTATATAAGTACATAATTTAATTATTTATTTTTAAATTATAGTGTTTTTCCTAAACTTATGTATTTGTTTAAAATGTATAGCTTACTTTTTTACCGAATTCTAAAAAATACAGGTCTTTATTACGGGTAAACCATAATGTGAATTCGAAACAAAATTCGCCTTAAAATTTTGATATTAAAATTCCAGAACCGTATTTAAAAAATGCAAATTAGTTATTCTAGGTTCTTTTTGACAGGTTCCGCTTGGTTTATTAAAGTTATTTATTAACTTAAAATGTATAGTTACTATTTTTATTAAATGTTTAAAAATACAGGTTCGTATTAAGGATATACCTCAATGTATGATACAACATTGCAGTTGTATTATATTCGGTTTCTAAATTTATATTATATATAATATATTAGAATATCGGGAACGAAACATCGGATTTTAAATAAAACACTACCAATAAATGGAGCAGAAACAATGGCAACGCAAAACTGCATTTTTAAAAAATCCGATTTTAAATACGAAAAACAAAAAATAAATTTTTAAGTTTTAGACTTGTTTTGTTTTTCTGGAAAAATAATAAAAATTTTAAAACTTTTCTTTCAGCATACTATTAGGCAAATAATACCTTAATTTTGTTCTCATTTAACCAATTTCGTATCTCTTACCATTTCCAAAGTCCCCATACTGGCCCTGCTTATCTTGGATACGTTTTATAAGTGGTTTTTTGTTATACTAATAATTAAATTTATTTGCTTAGTTTTACTCAACAATTTTAAAATTTGTTGGTGAAATTTAAGAACGCAATGAGTTTGTCTTTCTGAGCCTTCTAAATTGAGACTTTAATACCCACACTACAATAATAGCTACTTTCATACATTTAAATTTAAAAAAATACTTGCTAAGCGTGACTACCTTTAAGTCTTAAGGTGCGTGCACATTCATCGGCATCGGATGGACGGTACGGACGGTGGGCGACGAATTTTCTATCAGGGTATCGCACATTATGTCGTCGGTATTATTGGAAGAATTAAAATGAAAGTCAATTGTTGTTGTCAGTTGCGAATGTCACTTTGAGCGATGTATTAGACAGAAGAAAATGTTTAAAAGGGAAAAAAGTAGACCATTACAAATACCATTACTATAATACCGAATATTTTTTTTCGATAACTGATTATGACTAAAATTTTACTATTGATACTGCAGACAAGGTCTTTTTCCATTTTAGAGTTTTCACCTGTGACTCATGAGTCGTCACCCATTAGCTGATCGCTTGGGTTTTACAAAGAACACGGGTAAAACCCATGTCATTACATATTTGAATGAAAATCATGTTTTTTGATGGTAACCCCCAAAAACCAATGAAGGAAATCTTTGGCAAAAAAGCTTTTACCCATAAAAAAACAAGAACCGACTTTTTAGGCCCATCAAAGTTTTTAAGGCTTTAACGGCCTGCCTTGTCGCTTACTTTAAACAGGCATCTCCGAGCCTATATTAGTTTTAGCACAAATATCTAATAAATATTTTGGTAAAAGTATACACCTTGTGATCAATTTATATATTGTTTCTCAAATTTAACGCGATTTTAAGATGCTTTCAACCATCTTGTGTGTAAGTGTAGACAAAAAGTCTACGTAAATATTTTTATTTTGGTGTGAGAGATCACTGACATTTAGGGAAGAATACATTTTTTCAAATATTACTAGCTTTGCGTTATCATTTTAATTCTTGAGTCACGTTTTTAATTGATAATATAGCTCCTGTAAAAATAGATACCTTGGGCGCAACCGGAAGGATATACAAAACAAAAGTATATTAATATGTTAACAACAAAAAACTGCACTAGGTTTAAATTGTTTTTTTTCTAAAGTTAAAAGACGATTTAAATTATATTATATTTACGGGCTTTTAGTTTATATTTATTATTATTCAATGCCTTAAAGTCTTAAACATTTCCATGCATATTTTTTACGTATCTTGGTACACAATACCTATACCTAAACTTTTAAAACGTTTACTGTATATCTTGTAATGCAGATTAAAACAGACTTAAATTGCTATAAAAATAAAATACTTATCTGCAGCTTAACATAATTTTTGAAATAGCAAGGATTTTAAATTAAAAGTATAAAATTAATTTAGTTTGGTGACTATTAAATTATAGTCTTTAAAATATTATATGGAGATATTATTGAATAAAAAGTGTTTGTTTTTGTCCAGGGAAGGAAGCATTATGGAACGTAGCGCTGTCGGTATCGTCCGGTTTAATTCAATTGCTATTCCCGCGGCATTTCTAAAATCCGATGCGTACCGTTCGGACCTATGTGCGATGTTCCATTTAATTTCATTGGGAGTATTTTTTCCGTTCCGTGCCGTCCGTCCAATGCCGACGTATGTGCGCGTACCTTTAATACGAATGGTTAGAGTGCACCAGGTAAATAGGCTTAAGCTTGTGGGTTGAAATTAATTCAAGATAGCATTATAAATTTGTCTCACGATTTGCACTTTGCCATACACATATCATATGCGTGCCCACCTAAGTACATAGAGAGAACAAAATATATTTATGATCTTAGAAAGTAAGAAATATGCATTCTGATTTATTGAAGATGTGAAGAATTACACACCGATTTTTCGAGTGCACGAGTATAAAAAGTCTTTTCATTTAACGTTGGTACACTCGGTTACTGCAAGGTCTTATTTTCCTTGCAAGTTTATACAGAAGCTACCACATTTGCAGTGGCGCAGCTATGTAAGCAAAGGCGCTGAGAAAAAAAAATAAAGAAGGGTCTACAACTAAACTCTTTTAAATCGTTTGTACCCAATATTTGACGTACTTTAGGCATCTTCTTAAAATTGTACAGTACAGGCCCCATATATGGAAAAAAATTTACTACTCCAATTTAAACTTGGTAAGTCAGAGTCCAAAGGCCTCCCTGAGCTTGGAGGCCCTAAGGCACTGCCACGCCTAGCCCCATAGTAGCTACACCAATGTACGTTTGGTTTTCAGAAGGGTTGTCAGAAAACAGCTTAACGTTTTAATCGAAACAAAAAAATTATCTGCCCTCACACATATCTTATCTGCAACAAAACAACACCATTTTTTTAGACTCTGAATAACTTTATTATACCATGGTAGAGTGGCATATTTTATCATATAATTATTTTTTTATATCATCAAACAATCCACGAAGGCTAAAAGCCAAAATACTAACGTACCATGGGTGTCTTCAGCAAGGTAAGAGGGAGTTTATTAACACGAAATTTAAAAACAAGATTTGGAGGGGAAACGAAGACTTTTGGTGGTAGCAGGTTCCACAACGAAGACTTTTGCTGGTAGCAGGTTCCACAATCTAGAAACTCAAGGAATAAAAGACCGAAAAAATGAGTTTGAGGTCTGCCCGTTAAGGGATTCGTAAGTGCGGCACCACGAGTTTCTCTGTTGGAAGCTGCAAGGAGAACTATACTGGACAATTCCTCAAAGCAAAAATCATGAAAGTACCTAGGTATTTGAGTAATTTTTAAAGTATCGTCATTATGTAGTAGGTAATGGATCTCCTAATTATTTTTTTACCAAAATGGCGCTTAGCAGCTATCCTAAAATTTGCATCAATTTAAATTTAAAATATAGTATTTAGAAATTAATTTTACATTTCAAGGTTTTAATTTTGCAAATTGATCCGGGCAAAAAGCAGGAAATGCACTGCATATCACGATATTTGTACCGAATACCTAAATTTCCTAATTTTTCGATTGACACCCTGTGTCCAGTAACTCAACCGACAAACTTTAAGAGGTAATTCTACAATAAAAATAAGAAAAAACTTTTAATAAACATATTATGTCATAAACTTTTAGTTTTTAAAGTAATTGTGTGAAAAAAAATAAATTACTTTTTACAAATAAAAAAATTTAGGAATGCATTCTTTGCATTTAAAGACATTTTTTGGCATAAAACATTAAAAATGCCAGTGTCGTCCATAAAGGGTTTTAAAGTGAATATAAAAAAAATACTACGCCATTGCATTTTTTTAATAATTTTTTTTTTTAATTTTCACTAAGCTTCAAATACATTGATTTTTTTATATTTGGTGTACGGTTTTGGCGTAACTAAATTTAATAAAAACTCTTTTTTCGCACGGTTGAATCCCATCTAATTAAACAATAAATAATAAACTTGATTTTTTACTGCATAATTTGATACGAAGTGACCAGCGATATTCCTAACGTATAACCAAACTATTAAATATAGAAAAATAAAAGTGGTGAAAAAAAAAAACAAATGTGTCAGAAAAATTTTAAAGCCGCTTATGGCTCCTAAGTGAATATTTTAATAATTTTTTGTCTTTAGTAAAAGAAAATGTATTTAAAAATTTAAAATTGTAGTACATGGCAAAGAAAGGGAGCATTTTTATACAAAAACTGCTTTTTCAACTTAAAAGAAAAAAATTAAAGGTGCGAACCTTCTACCCTTAAAATTTGTTTTACAAATGGAGTTTTCAAAACATTAAAACATCTCCTGCTGTTTATGTTTTTATACAAAAGATATTTGTAAACTAAACAACATATTAAATTTGGCAAAAAGTAATTGGAAAATATAAAAATAAATTTAATAAAAGACAAAAATGTTTTAATCGTTTTAGCTTAAATCTCGTTCAAAAGATACTAAAAGAAATTTAAAAATAAATATTGTGCATTTAAGAATGTTTTTAATGCAAGGTGGCTGTGTGCCAAATTTCGTTAAAACGTTTAGAGTGGTATACACGAATTTGATGTTTAAAACATTACCGGTATAAAACATAGGTTCATTAACTTTTCTTCTTATCGTCACCTAAGGTTTCACACCATTAGAGATCAGTACCTTATTCTAAAATCCTCTGTATAATATTTGGGGCCTTATTTTTGTAAATGTGAAAAACATAACACCGGTCAAAAAAATTGGGTTTTTGTTCTTATGCCTAAATTTTGATTATAGACATTAATAAACACTTACATTTTTATTTTTGGGTCTTAAAATATGCTTTTGTCTCATTCTTGGTGATAAGTATATTTAATATGAGAAAGCTACACGAATATCACCATCATCATCATTGATTTTGCAACAAATTTGACTTGACTTTTTTCTTCTTTGGACCGGTTTTGCGTAAAAAAAAACTAAAAATATTGCACCAGAATACTAGTTCTAAAAATGTCATTGTAAAACAAGTAAAAACAGTTATAATTTTTTACGCGAAAATGGTTCATTGAAGAAAAAAAAGGAAGTCAATTGTTTTAAAAAATAATTGGAGATTTTAAAAAATATCTTTTATTTTTTAAAAAGGCAGTGTCGTACATTATATATATTTTTTTAAATCTCCAGTATACATCCTGTTTGGAAGTCACTGGTAAAAATAATTAAAAATCTTTTATATTAAAAAAATTGGTGTTTACTGAGTGCATGTCAAATTTTATGAAAATATCTGAAACAATTTTAAAATTATAATAAAAAAACGATTTTTGTCTTAAAATTTCCCCACCCTGCAGCTTAAAAGTTAAGAGGGTAAGGACATATATTTAAATGGACTTATCTTCCTAAAACAAGCTAAGGAATTATATCCTGTAAATTTAGCCATCAATTAAGTTGCACACTGTATAAGAATTAGTGATTTTTGCCAAAAACTTTAAAAAATGCTTTAATTTCTACAAAAGCAAATTTTATTTAAAAACATATATTTTTTCTTTAGTTTTGGCATAGGGGAAACTAAAATTCAATATGTAGAAGTCAGACCTAAAAATCGTGTTGACCATTGTAATTAATCATTGAGTGACGCAGCATATAATAGTGATCTATTTTTGTTCTTTTTGATTGCTCTATAAAATTACCATATAAATAATTTAAGTTTATGCTTACACACTGGTCAGCAATTCAAGCCGCGACGTAGAAGTGCCCCAGGTGTCCAGGTGGACGCCCACGGAGCACCTGCACCCCAGCTGCCGTGTCGCCCCCTCCAGGTATGGGCAGTCATCGATGATCATCCTCTTGTTATACTGAATTTCATATTTAAATCGTTTTAAATTACAGAGCAATTGCTTATAATTTGATGATTAGAATAATTAAGAAATTAGTGGGAAATTGTCCATTAAACTTAAAATAAAAATTCTTGTCATTCTAAATATAAGAAGGGTAGAACATACAAATATTAATTAGTACAGGAATTAAAGCTAATAAAAAGGTTAAACCTTGCATCTTTGATCCTGCATAAATTCACTTAAAATTTTAACAGAAGGTATGGAATAGCTTACAGATTAAAATTAAAATCTGTATCGCACCGAAGGGCGCAAAAACCCTTGGGGTGGTTGCCACTCCATCTTTTATTACATTTTAACCACAGAAATTAATTTAAAAAGTTTTTCTGAGCAAAAACTGTTATTGGACTTTTTTGTAAAACTAATATGGTTTAGGTTATTCGTGATTAAAGGTAACAATTTTTTAACCAAAAAAAATCGATGTTTTTAATGGGATTGAAAATACGCGTTAAAGTACATTTTTGAATTGTGGTATGGTGCGCCCTGGTTCTCAACACCTCACATAATAAATGTTTTTTTTAATGAAATTGATGTTTAGTGTTATAATGTTTTACATCATTGGATTTTCTTTAAAATACTGCATTTAAAAATATTATGAAAGTGATTTGGTCCTATTTTAGTTTTTAAGCTGGAAAAAAAAGTTTAAGCCTTCAATGAAAGACGTTTAGGAAGACAAAATTGATTTTGTATTTTTCTGGTAGTAAGTACAGAGTTCGGTCAAATACTGAAAATCGGTATTCGAATACGAATACCTAAAATAGTATTCAAATACTGAATATTCAAATACCTAGAAAAAAGTATTCGAAAACTTAGTATTCATGAACATCGGGATTGGGTATTTATGAATACTGAAGAGCAAAAAAGGTAATTTTCTTGAAAAACATTACATTAATATTTTCATTCCAAAATGTGTTGAAGAGCCAAAGAAAAGGTCCTTGCCTAATATGTTTTGACATTTTGAATCACGGAATACTGATATGCACCCCTTTGGTATTCAAATACTGACAATCTTGTTATTCAAATACTTCAAACCCCGGTATTCGAAGACTGCTTATTATTTTTCGGTATTTAAATGCAGCTACTCACATTTTTTCTGTAATCGAATACTTAAAAACCCGGTATTCGAATTCTTCACATCCCGGTATTCGAATACTCAAAAATTGTATTCTACATTTTAAATTAATAAAATAAAACAAAGAATATACTTTGTTCATAGTCACTTTAATTGAATGTTTAGCCGTGACAGCTGTTTCGTAGTACAACTACATTTTCAAACGTACTGACAAACTAAAATTATTTTACTTATATATAAACAGTAATACCTAATAAAAACATATTTTTTAAAAAAGGTTTTAAAATCAATATGGTACAGTTGTTGAAATTTAAAGATTTTATTGCTACAATTTATCAAAGTTTTACAAGGGGTGAGATTTCCTAGATCAAATCTGTGTGTTAAGTCAGATGTACATTCTGTTTTTATGTTTATAGATTTCAATATTTTCTAATGTATCTAGTTTTCGCCCTTTTTGTTCTACATGTGAATATTTTTAGGGTATTGATTTCTGGAAATTTGTGTCCGGTTTCCAGAAAATGGTTTGCAGAGTGTGATGTTGTTTTCCTAACCTATAACATGAGTTATGTTCTTCA
This sequence comes from Listronotus bonariensis, assembly GCA_014170235.1. NCBI lineage: Eukaryota > Metazoa > Arthropoda > Insecta > Coleoptera > Curculionidae > Listronotus > Listronotus bonariensis. The sequence goes on from JACEGR010001081.1 coordinate 161,826, forward strand.
AACCTGGTTTCGAAAATTTCTTCCCGTTTGTCCAATGTAACAGCTATTACACTCTTCACAAGTAAGCTTATAAACTCCTGATTTTTAGAATTTATTTTTTGTTTATCTTTCACATTAAATATCATGTTTGAATTAATCGATTTGATGGTTTATGTGCTATTTTCTGGTTTTTGTTTAGACAGGGTGTTCGAAATTTTATGTGATATTTGCTACAATAAGTTTAGGGTTTTAAATGGTTGGTTTTGTTTTCAGGTATTTTTGAGGTAGAATTTGGTTGAGGTAGGTGAGTTGTTTACGTTTTCTTATTAATTATAGGGTTTATTAAGGGTGGAGGATAACCATGTGTTCTGAGCGATGTTTTTATAGTGTTTAATTCTTTTTCTAAAATTTTCTTTGGAAAGTGGAATGGAAAATGCGCGATGTATCGATCGGTCTGTATGCTTACATTGTTGTGGATGGATGGATGTAAAAAATCGTTAGAGTATGTGTAATATCAGTAAAGTTGGTTTCTATAGATATCAAGAATTATAGTTCCGTAGTTAGTTTTTCGATTATTTTAAGATCTAAAAGTTAATGGAGGTTTTCTTGTTTCTATTCCAAGTAAATTTAATCTTAGGATGTACATAGGAGTTGATATAAATTAAGAGTATTTTTTAGCTCTATCTCAGTTCTCTGAAAACCAGATAATATCATCACATATCAGTACCTAAGCTATAGCATTATCTGAATGTTTGGGTTTATAAATGATTCTTCTAGTTTTGACATAAATATCTCCGCCATTAAAAGGGCTTAAGGGGACCCCATAGCTAGTCCGTCTGTTTGTTTATAAAAGTTTCCATTATATTTAAAATAATTTTTGTCCATACATATTTCAAGAGTTTTAAAATGTCTACTTTAAGAGATGGGTTAATGTTTTTATTGTTTAGTTTTAGCTGTTACATTGGACAAACAGGAAGAAATTTCAAAACTAGGTTTAAAGAACTTCAAGAACATAACTCATGTTATAGGTTAGGAAAACAACATCAAATTTCGCAAACCATTTTCTGGAAACCGGACACAAATTTCCAGAAATCAATACCCCTAAAAATATTACATGTAGAACAAAAAGGGCGAAAACTAGATACATTAGAAAATATTGAAATCTATAAACATAAAAAACAGAATGTACATCTGCTTAACTACACAGATTGACCTAGGAAATCTACCCCTTATAAAAACTTTATAAATTAGTAGCAATAAAATCTTTAAATTTCACAACTGTACCATATTGATTTTAAAACCTTTTTTAAAAAATATGTTTTATTAGGTATTACTGTTTTATATATAAAGTAAAATAATTTTAGTTTGTCCAGTACGTTTGAAAATGTAGTTGTACTACGAAACAGCTGTCACGGCTAAACATTCAATTAAAGATTGTATTTTGAATATTATCATTTAAAAACGGTATTCTGAATACAAATACTCGAATACTGACTAAAAAGTATTTTGCCGAATACCGAATACCAAACACACAGATGTACTCGGATACCAGCCCAATGTATTTTAAATACGATTCAAAATACCAAGTATTCGAATATTACTCAACTCTGAGTAAGTAAAGTATGTATGCATTTGTATACTTTAGATGCAAATTTAAAATTTAATCTAAAAATATGATTTGACCAAAATTCTTTTAAAAATATTGTATTTCGACGAAAAATGGTCTGTAGTATTCAAAAAAAACATGCATAGGGTGTCCCATTTAAAATTAAAAAGTTCCAATCATTTCCGGTTAAATCAAAAGTCGTAAAAGCTTATCATATAAGTATAAAAATGACTTTTCGGTAATCTAACAAGTAAAAGAAACTAATCTAATAGGCACTAGATATAGTGAGGTCCTAATGTCCGTCGCCCCCTTCTAACTTCTAAACCAGTCAGGATATATTATTTTTTAATATACCAAAACTTTATTTAAAAAAATATGGCCAATATAACTAATAAAAAATCTTTAAAAGAGCTTTTAAAAAATACCACATTAGGTACATCTTACAATACTACTTTTTAAAATATAGCCATCCAAATCACGTATTTAGGTACCGCCATTTTGAAGTAGGTAAAGGTATTGACTAGAGTTACAAAGTATTCGTTAGGAGCTTTAAAATGATGTAACACAAGATCTTTCTTTAATTAACTTTTTTGCGCGATATGGCGCCCAGCTGTCACCTTGACATTTGGAGCTCTCATTGATATGTTAAAAAATCAGAGATAAAGTATCTATCCAAATTTTATGAAAATATACCGTTTCAGGATTTGGAAGGGGAGAGGGCTTTAGGACCTCATTGTATTATACGCACAACAGATTACCCCAAAAGTTTATTTTAAATTAATACCAAAAAAACGAAGATCGAATCACCATGTATGTACAGGGTGGGCCAAATTAAACTTGGCCACTATTTAACTAATAACAACTTTTTATGTGTTGCGCTAACCTCTTTAATTTTTAAAAAGGCTAATAGGTAAGTTATGTTTTCTTTAGGTTTGCCAATTTTGATAAAATAGATTTAGACGGGACTGGAATTACGGGACTTTTTCCAAAATACTGTATTTAACCTCGTCGCGAAGAAACCTGATTTAGCTGCAATTAAGCTAATACGTTTTTCTTGTAGACAAACTATGGAACATAATTTAGTAAAATTAAATCTGTTAACAACTTATGGATTTAGGAATTATAATGATTTTTGATAAATAGTTCTCCGCATAAAGCAGGCATCTCGATGTTTAAAAAAATTACTTTTTTCTAATGTTCTTTGAAAATCAAAAATGTTGGGGTACCATGGTTAGTGAGTTAGATGCTGGCCACACTTAATAGTAAATTAATTAAGAATAAACGTATTTTTTAATTGTAAATAAAATTAATTTTGTTTGCAACGAAGTTAAATGCATCATTCTGGAAAAAGTCCTGTAAGTCCAGTCCTGTTTAAATCTATTTGACCAAAATTGGCAAACCTAGAGAAAACATATCTACCCATTACTTCCTTAAAAATGAAAAAAAGGCGCAACAGACAAACAGTTATTATTAGGTAAAAAGTGTGCCTGTATGTACAGGGTGGCCCACCATATTCGACACGGTCTAGAGCTGGATAACCATGGGGTTTTTAAAAAGAGTTAGTGGGGGGCCATATAGAGGTCGGATAAGGCCACAGTATAAAATTATTTTAGTCTATACAGGGTGTCTAAGAAAAGTGTGGCGTATCAAAGTTTTATTTTTTAAAATAGAACACCTTATATTTGACGGTTTTAGATTCTACATAAAAAATAACTTTAGCTTTTAAATGGTACCATGTGTCTAATTTTATTTATTTTTGTAATATTTGATTTATATTTTTCAAAATGCAGAGGTGCAATTAAATTATTTTATTTTAATACTATAAATTTTTGAAACTTCAAAATTTGTAAAAAGATTAGAAAAAGTCGGCCTTATCGTGCGTATGTTATATCAAGATCAAATATTGTACAGGATGATCAAATATTAATTTTAATTTTTCAGAAAATCAAATAGCAATATCTCTCTTATTTTAAGTGGAACATGCGATATTTTTTTACACCACATGATGACCTATAAAATACCCCTTTCAAATGCTGTATAGCTGTCTATACCTATCTTTTTTACTTTTTAAGTGAATTCCATTTTTACAAATTATTAGTCCAAATGTTTATTTAAATTAAAGTTGTCTGTGATATAGCAACCATTTTTTTTTAAGGAAATATCAACGACCATTTATTGATTACTAGTATTTTCGTCAGTTAAAAAAAAATTGTTATTTTAAATGAAAATCCTTTTTCTACAACAACAAGATGATATAATACTGGTAGGATGTGAAAAAATGGTGTACTTTAGTCTATACTTAATCCTAAAAATATTTTAGCAGAAACCATCTGATTAACTAAATAGTTGTTTTAAAAAATTTAACAAAGTGATTTTAGATAATGAAAGAATCCAGTTTAAAGTTACAGAGTGTCTCATAACTGATGAGAGGCATTAGTAGGATTGTTTTATTATTTTTACCACATTTAGCTGAAATAATTATTATTTAAAGTAGCATTATAAGCAACCAATTAAATTTTGTCTTTGGATTTTAGAAATAATGGCAGATATTACAAAATCTTTTAATTTTGGATTTTTTGAAAACAAATCTACATTTTACAATAATGGTTTAGTAAACAGATATGGCTATATCACACCCTACTTAAAACTAGACATTTGGAATAAAAATGTGCTTAAACTGAATTTTCTAAAAAGTATAAAATGTAGGTATAGACAACGTATCCACCATTTAAAAGAGTATTTTATTTTTCATCATGTGGTGTAAAAAAATACAGGGTGTTCATTTAAAATAAGAGAGATATTGCTATTTGATTTTTTAAAAATTGAAATTATTTTTTGATCACCCTGTACAATATTTGATTTCGATATGACCTACGAATGATAAAGCAGACTTTTCCCAATCTTGCAACAAATTCTAAAGTTCAAGAAGTTTATAGTGTTATTATAAAATTAATTTAATTGCACCTCTGCATTTGGAAAAAAATTAAATATCACAAAAATAAATAAAATTAGATATTTGGTACTAAAAACAAACTAAAGTGTTTGTAAATATAGGTTGTTCCATTTAAAAAAATATATCTTTGATACGTCAAACTTTTTTAGACACCCTGTATAGACTAAAAAAAAATTATAGCCTTACCTGACTTCTATGTGGTTCCCTATTCACTTTTTTAAAAACCCCATGGTTATCTAGCTAGAGACCGTGTGGAATATGGTAGGCCACCCTGTTTATCCAACTAATCGTGATATATCAAATGTAATGTAATATTGTCGTTAGAAAGTTGAGTGCTTTATCTCATTGCATGACAGAAACATGTGCATATGTTTTGAAGTTATGTCTGTCGTTTGTCAATCGAGTTTGAACTGATTTATAGTCATGTAAATGGTGAAACTCCCGGAATTAACTGCCCGAAAACGAGATACGTAGAGATATGGAGGCATAATATGATTTAATACAATGTGGTTGTGCCCAGGTATTGTTATGCGTGTTATTGTATAGGAAGTGCTGTCAAATGTTGGAATTTACTTTTTAATTTATATGGGATTTTATTTGTTTTTTCTTTGGTTTTAAATATAATACAAGTCTCCAGTCTACAACGTGTTCAAGATAAGGAAGTCTTTATTTTAACTATTCACACATTTTTGGGGCAGCACTTATTCCTAACGCTACTAAGCTATTATACTATGGACCCGTAATCGAGTTGGGTGCGATCATGCGTAAGGTTGTTTACCTAGGACGCCAGCATTGGTGCGCTTGCGTTTCCAAATAGTGGATATTTCCATACTTGGTTTATTGAAAACATTTTGGTTGTTTTCAATAAACTGCTTTTTTAAATTTTCGCTTTTTCCAATGAGGGTCTCTGTGAACAACCCGTGCTTCTAACCACTTAATCGCATGTTCTTTAGACCAAACGTAGTCAGCAATTCCTTAAGATGTTTCGCCTTTCTGAGTATGATCATTAGGTTCCATAATTCTTACATTAAGTGGGCGTTTTCTTTCACCAATGTACGACTCCCCACATTTACATGGTACCTGGTAGATACACTCTTTGTCCTGTTTAGATGATATAGGTTTTGTTTTCGTCAGGATGCTCCTAAGAGTTGTTCCGGGCTTGAAAACAGCCTTCATTGAAAACAACCAAAATGTTTTCAGTAAACCAAGTGTGGAAATATCCACTATTTGGAAACCATTCCTCAAGCGCACCAATGCTGGCGTCCTAGGTGAACAACCTTACGCATGATCGCATCCAACTCGGTCACGGGTTGATGGTCTACCATAGTATGTAAAGTAACGTTAGGAATTAGTATTAATTTACATTTGAAAACGAACAGAGATAGGACTGCTCAAAACGTTGTGTGAATAGTTAAAATAAAGCACAATGAAAGTCCGAAATTCTTGTAGTATCATTCATTAAGAATCACTTGTCTACCACATTTAAACATAATGATCCCTAAGCATGGGAATCTTAGTCCCTTCTGGGGGTATACTAATTGGTTGAAGATATGTGCTGTATTGGTTGTGCGGTGGATTCATTTAATTGATGGTAATTATTTGGGTATACGCCAAACTAAAATAAAAAATCCCCAAAAAATGCAAAACAAGTAACTAGAGAGCAGACTTGCCACCAAAACATCGATTTTTAGTTTTCTCTCCAAATCAGATTTAGAAATTAGTTTAGGAACCTGAAAACTGGAGTGAAGGGTACTATCATCGGCAAAACTATGAATGAAATTAGTTGTGGACGAGAAAGGTCGCTAATGGAAAGAAAAAACAATGTTTGTGCCGAGTACTAACTGAGCCCTAAGGCACTCCAGCTGTTGTTCCTGATTTCGTGACATATTATTTATCAGCCATGGCATACGCGATATTTCTTTGTCCTTCCTTGATTTTTTTATCGAATGTGATTAATTTTATTATTATTTAATATTACTAAACTTATTACATATAATTTCAAAATTATAATATGTGAATAAAAAATAGCGCATCTTGGGCTGAAGAGCCAAGAAGAAAGCAAGTTTGTCTAAAAACATACAAATTATCGTATTTATGCGAATATTTAAAGCCCCTTATGACGACCGTGGGTAATGGGTGTGGGTAATGGCCGTGGATAATAAGACGTATTACCTGCTTAATATTACAATGGTTATAATGTATATGTCGCAGACTAATGGTTATTTTAAGCAAATGGCTTCTGCCTAGGCAAATGCCTTCTGCCTGGGCAACATGGTGTATTTTCATTTTCAAATGCTATTTGCCTAGTCAATTAGCATTTGCTACTATTTGCCTAAGCTATTTTAAGTCAAATGGAAATAGAAATATTTGCATAACCAGACGATTGTAACTGTCACATTTGGGGACATGGTTGGTTCTGGTTATCTAATTCTTTTAATTTCCCAATAAAGCAAATAAAAAAAGATTTAACTAACCAATACTAACCATGACCGCCCCAATGTGACAGTTTTGCATGACCGTCTATAGCGCTTCGAACCAATCAAATTACACGTGCTTTTGCTTTTTTACTGTTATCTCTCAAAACACATCGTACGCTTAATATGATATTTAATATATCACAGTTATACCCCTAACAAGGACCACGGGAAATGCATTTACCTACATAGGCAAATGGCTTTTTAGATAACAATTACAAGTCATTCACTGTCCAGGCAGAAGGCATTTTAACATTTTTATTTATTGCAGAATTTTAAATGAAAACCACGGGGGACCACAACTAATACATTAAACACAAGTTGTTGGCTGCCTTTTTTGCAACAACAACAAGCAAAATATGCAAAACAAATATCATAGAACCACAAAAGTGTTCAAAAATTTTTCCGATGAGGGCTATTGTGTAAGTCAACCTAATATTTTAATTGGCCATAGTATTTCTCTGGCCTCGAAAACAAATTCAACTCAGTGTGTGAGATGCCTTCCAAGACAAAATGGTACCAAGCTACTGGCTAAACAAAGGTTTTCAAGCTTTAATACCAGACAGAAAGGACTGGGTGGCAGGGCCTCCCATTAAAGCCGACCTAATCTGGTATACAGACGGCTCCAAAACAGACCAAGGAGTTGGAGCAGGTATATATGGGGACAAACCAAGGACGAAAATAAACTTGGGTCTCGGACAACACCCTACTGTGTTCCAGGCCGAAATTGTAGCCATAGAACAATGCGCTAGGAAATCATCAGAAGGAGCTATGAGGATAAAACCATAGTAATCTATTCGGACAGCCAGGCAGCCATCAGGGCACTCAGTTCATGCAAAATCAGCTCAAGCTGGTGCGGGACTGCGTAATTGCCCTGGAAGAGGTGGAGTGCGTCCAACAAGCTAACCATTGCCTGGGTACCAGGACACGAAGGCCACGAAGGCAATGAAGAAGCTGATAAATTGGCAAGGAGGGGGCTGGTAGGACAATGGTAGGTCCTGAGCCCTACTGTGGTATTCCATCATGCCAGGTAAGGTCATCCATTAGATCATGGATTATGAGGGAATCACAAGACTGGTGGAGGAGAACACCAGGACAGCGTCAGGCGAAAGTGTTCATCAAGGCTTACTCGCCAGAATTTACAAAAGACCTTCTGAATTATAACCGGAAGGCAGTAAGAATAATAGTGGGTCAACTGACAGGTCATTGCAGACTGAATAAACACCTGGAAACTATGGGCCTGGCAGAAGAAAACCTATGTAGGTTCTGCCAGGAGGAGGAAGAAACCGCAGAACACGTATGGTGCTACTGCGAAGCCCTTTGTCGTCTGCGGTTTGCAAGGCTGGGTGAAGAAAAACCTAAAGCGGCAAGATATACCAAGGGGCCAGTTTCAAGCTTGTGGAGTCTGATTAAACAGACCGGCTTGGATAGCGTGCTCTAACCTATGGACGGAGGACACACAATAAACCTGAGCAGGTTGCAGTGTTAGAGGATATGCAATCCACCTCTAATCTAATCTAATTGTATACAGGGTGTCCCCCAAAAAAGTTAGGGAGTAAAAAGGTTGGATTTTTTAAAATTGTAACCCACATTTTGTTTACAAAATCGGATTCAGCATAAATTTTGCATATAGAACAGTGTTTTATATTGGCATTTTGTGGCGATGTTGCCAAGCTTATTTATAATCTACTGGAACTTTTCGTACAAAACTATGTTACCCAAACATTAGTTACAAACAAAAATAAATTAGTTAATAAAAAAATTACTTAAAAAGGTGTTTTAACACACTAGGGACTATAAAATAAATTCCTAAAAAGAAAATTCACAAGATCTTATACAGGGAATTTCTTGCTTAGCATTTGGGCATCAATTTTTTTAACTGGAACACCTCTGTATATTAGGCCATTTTTAGATTTTAGGAATAAAAAATGAGATAAGTTTTTAAGCTTATTCCTAAACCAAAAATGTTAGGTTTTTTGGATATTTAAAGGTTTTTAAAAATTCATGACAAATATTTTTTATAAAAAAGAACTATGGAATTTTAACTGAGACACCCGGTATATTTGTAAAAACCCTAATATTTTTTCATCTTTACCCTTTTAAAAATATGTAACATAAGCTATGGTTATTTTTAAAATGAACGCGTTTATCAACCTGCAAAAAGGGTATCTTATACTTTTGCTGTTGCTACTGCGCACTTTTTGTAAAGTAAGATGTAGCAAATTTTTATTGTTAAATAATATTCTTATTTTATATGCATTGAATTTTTAGAGGTCAATAAATGCTTTGTTTTCCTAAAATAACCATAGCTTATGCTACATTTTTAAGAGAAAGATGAGAGTTTTATGAATAGCTGACAAACATACTGGGTGTTTTTAATAATATTCCAAAGTTTTTCTTCATTAAGAAAATATTTGTCATGAATTTTTCAAAATCCCTTAAATATCTAAAAACCTTACATTTTGGTATAGGAATCGTTAAAGAAACTTACTTTATTTTTTATTCCTGGAAATCTAAAAAAATGGCTTAATATACAGGGTGTTTTATTAAAAGAAATTGAGATTGCTATAGGCCTAAATATTGAGATATTGGCCATGGTTTAAGAATTACCCTGTATAAGATCCAGTGGACTTTTCCCCTCAGAAATTTGTTTTGTGGTCCTTAGGGTGTTAAATCACCCAAGTATTATTAATAACCAAATTATTTTTGTTTTTACCTAATATTCAGGTAAAAAAATTTTACCGGAAATTTAGTAGTAAATTATAAATAGCGTGGCAACATCACCACAAGTGTCGAAATTAAATAACGTACTATAAACAAAATTTTATACTAAATCCGATTTTGTAAACAAAGGGGTACAATTAAAAAAAAACCAACTTCTTCGCTATAACTTCTTTTTGGGACACTCTGTAAACGTCAAAATATTTTTAGGACATGCACGTTTAAAAACCCTAAAGCTTTTATACAAAACTTTTTGTCTTATCTCGTTAAACAACAGACATATTGGAGTTTTCCAGACAATTGGGCCAGGTTTATTATTGTATAGGTCTTTTATTTATATTTTTAATTAAATAAGTGTAAAAATGTTGTTTTTAAGTTGGCATTTTTCTTTTATACTGTTTAAAGTGCAAAAAAATAAGAAAATGTTGCAGAGTAGAATTATGTCTGAGAAAATACCTGTGGCGTTCGAACAAGATTTGTACTAATTTTTTTTAAAGAGAACAAATAGTACACCACTGCCTTTTCCTTAAATCAATTTTGGAATACCTATTTACTTTGTGGTTAATTTGGTCTCATATGGTGTTTTATTTCTAAGTTAGATATTTGACTGTGTAATAGTGTAAAAGCAAACCACTGATCTCGATGGATTGCCAATGTAATAACCTGCGCGAAAGTTACATTTCATGGGCGAAAAACCGGTTTGTGCGCAAGCAAGTTGAGGGTAAACGCACCTGGCGCGAAACAAACTATCCGCATTATCGGAAAGAATTTGTCGACGGCGTCCTGGTTTTCTGTTCGAAGTACGGTAGCTAATGAGCGTCACGGTCAGACCGCGGACGAAGGGTACGGGGTGCCGGTGTTTGTATTTTGCCACGGGTTTTAAGTGCGCATGTTCGTTCACCCATTTATTTGAAAATGCTTCTTGCCACTGCGGATCTAAATGTAGGTTATCTATGGAGCAAACCCTTTTAAATGACATTAAAATTGTTGTAATGTAATTATTTTACCTTACTTTTATACAAATTAGACAAAAACGAATTTTACATACAAAACAAAATATCAGATTTTATTAATTTTTGCCATGCATCACAATGGCTTTTATTTTTTTAAACGAAAACCGTTTGTCGTACAGAAAAATATCAGGAGACCCAATTAACTCCAAAGTAAATAGTATTTAAAAAATATAATATTTATTTAAAGATAAAGCAATGGCATATTTACTGTTTTTAAAAAAGTCAGTACAAATCTTGTTCAAAAGCCCCTGATATTTTTTTAAAAATTTTACAGAAAAAATTATATACTGGTTAAAAAGATGTACAAAATTTTGTGGAAATATTTAAAGTGGTGAGTAGGTTATGACAAATAAGGCATTTTTTTTTTAACTTTAACACCCTATATCTCGGAAAGAAAGCATTTACAAACATTATTTTATTTGAAAACATTTCTTATATTCTGGCATTTTATATAGTGTTAAAAGAAAAATACCAACCTAAAAATAACTTTGTATAAAATTGGTTGTTCAATAAAGTGACTCAAAGATTTCAGTCTTTACTCTATAATATACAGGGTGTCAACGATAATATTAAAAAACATCCAAAAATCTTAAAATCACCTCAGTAAAAATAGATAATTTTTGAAATATTGGCACTTGTATTGCCTAAATAAAATCAAATTTTTAAATGCTGATATTAGTTTTGCAATATTTAATAACCATTTCATTAATTAATGAGCACAATAACACAGGTCCACAAAATAAAAAAAGTTGTGTGTGCTGGGATTCGGACAATTATTTTCTCCCGTAAGTTTTGAAGAAAACTTACTCTACAGGTTTTAAAGTTAGTTTCATGTTATTTGGTAGATACAGAATAATTTAAAAACCACATTATATAGGTTTATGCATGTATGTGCCAATAATAAATAAAAAAATATATAAAAAATAATTAAAGGCTAGATAATTAAAAATAAAACGATAATGATTACAAGAATAAAGTAGACATATACGTAGGTTAACCATAAAAAATAATCCATTATTCACTTCTTCTAACTATTGTGTAGGACTGACCGACAAAGAACTTGTCTAATATGTATGGCCATTGAGATAGCATGCCGCCACCAATTAAAAGGCACCTTATATGGCCTTAAAGGTTAAAAGGCCAAGATTAGATGTCGGACCAAAGATATAAGTTTCAATTAATAGTAATGGATGACGGCTATTGTTAAAACTAATGTATGACCGCAGTTACAGAGATTACTAAAATATGGGTATATGCATCGGATAGGTATATGTGATTACTTAATGGCAATTTATCGCATTTGCATTATTAAAGATACACATTGGAATGAAATATATATTATTTTTAATATTTGATATAAAATGTTTCTTTTTAGTCGTATGCATATTTTTTCAGAGATAACTTTTGCTCAAAAGAAAAGAACCTTTTTTATGCTTGACAATAACAAAAATAAAGAATAATTGTTTACAAACCGGACGCATCGCCGATTTAAGTCGGACATGTTTCAGTTCTCGAGATATTTATTATCAAACTTGAATAGAAAACTAACCTAAATTCACTATATTTCTCCTTCTTTTTGGACGTATGTCTAGAGTTTTCTGGTAAATTGGCACTTAATGTTTGATTTCCACCTCCTACTAATCTATTTTTGTATTTGTTTCATCTATTTTTTCGATAAAATTGCAAAGCCTTGGCAACGCCAAGACTACTGCGATTGGAAATAATGCTTTAAAATATTATGGAAAAAAGGAAAAAAATTATACATTAAAATGGGTTTTTAATTAATGAAAAACAAATATTAAGTGCCAAATTAGCCTTTAAATCAACAACTGATTTTAAAAAAGAAGGCAACATACTGAAAATAAGGTAAATTTGCTTTTAAGTTTTATGATAGATATCTTAAAAAAAACGAAACGTGTCCAACATTTTTTTTTTTTTAATTTTAATCAGCGCCCCAAACAAACCCCCATATACCAAATTTATAAACAATTACCAAAAAAGTATTTTAAAGGTTAAAAATACGTATTTTTTAAATATTTAAAACTTATTTATTACCGTGAAATTTTTTTCAATTTTCTTCTGGTACACCTAAAAATAAAAATTTTAGCTGGTCCCGGGTGTGAAGCACTGATATAAATGGATTGCCAATGTTATTACTTGCGCAAAACAAAAATTACCTTTCATGGGCGAATGTGTGTGTGCGCTTGGATACTACCAGTCATCCCCGAGGTTTAACTCGCAGGCGCCAAAATAGACTATCCGCATTATCGGAAACAATTTATCGACGCCTGTCTGTTTCCCGTTTGGGTGGGACCGTCACGGTCAGACCGTGGACAGGGGGCACGGTGTGCCGGTGGCGTATTTAGTAACAGCAGAAGCGCTAAGCTTCCATGGGCTCTTCGGCTTTTCCGGATTACTATACCGGTGGTTTGAAGCGCTACAAACGGTCATATTGGAGGGTCATGGTTAATTAACTTTTTTTTTTTTTTTGCTTTATTAGGAAATTTAAAAAATTGTAAAATTAAGTGAGTAACCTGAATAAACCAAGACCTAACAGCAGACGTTCTGAGCCCTAGACCGTCTGCTGCCATCGCGTCGCCGAACGCTATTCGGAAGTCTAGCGCGTCTGCTGTTACTGAATATGCGTGCCGGTGTTGTATTCTGCATGTGCACATGTTCGTACATCCTCGATTTTGTTTACTGAGCAGGGTCGTAAAACCCAAAAAATGCTTCTTGCCACTGCAGATCTAAATGTGTGTTATCTATGGTGTCAAGTTAAAAATCCACACTCCCTTAACTTTTTAATTTTTAATCGTAAAATATAAACGAAATTAATAATTAATTTCTTTATTATGGATTTTTAACGGTATTTAAATCCTATTATCTATTTACATATACAGGGTACGGACAACTTTTAAATGTAACTACCATATACAGTGTGTTCCAGAATAGATGTAACAAGAGAGGACAAATGGACCAAACATTTTCTGAACTTTAAACCGTAGCATTTTGGGAATTTGATCGCATGGTTTAAAACTAATAAATACGAAGTTTTAGTCTCTAAAGATACGCTAAAATACCAATCGTCAAGCGGCAAACGGCAAGTGTGAGCGTTTTGCCGTTAAGAAAGGTTATGCTTACTTAAATAGCAGTCCCTTATAGTTAGCCCCTAGATAAAAAAACCAGATTTTTTTTATCAGAAGTAGAACTAAAAAATGGCGAAAAACTAATACCTTCGTATTTTTTCATTTATGTCTTAAATTTCTCTAGCAGTGTATAAATAAATATAAACTTTTTTAATATGTTTTTAAAAATTAATATTTTTTTAATCTTAAAGCATGTGTGAAAAAAATTTAGAGACTATTCCTTTCTGTACAAGATCATAGGATCAATCGCATATTCATTAATAAAAACTGTTGGTTTATGTCCATACGTCAATAACTTTATGTGATTTTTAATAGCCTTTTATGGCTCTGGCATCATTAAACATGGGTTTATTATTAGATTCTAAATCATTTTTGATTTAATGCCATAAAACATTAATAATAATGAGTGTATGCTTTTATGACATAATTATACTATGTGGGAGTATCAAACGAGGCAAATTAAATGGTTTATTTGTCATGATTTTAAAGTTATAGGTAAATTGTTTTTAAGCGGTTTTATTTAGCTTGCCCAGTTTATTTGTTTGTTTGTTTTACTTAAATTAATTGAATTTTTACCCCCTTCTTGACGACGGATCGTTCTAATATTTGGTACACAGTACCCACTGCTAATCTTACAATCTAATACATTCTTTAAAAATTTTTAATTTACAACGGCCGTCGATTCAAAATGGCGAATATTAAATAAAAATGGCTTGGTTGGTAGAATAAAGCTAACTATAAAAACATTTAAATCCAGATGGCCGCCGCCACAAAATGAATGGATTACATATTTTTTCCACAGCTCGCGTTACATGATTATCAATGAAAGGTACTTAGTGGAATAGAGCTTACTTTTGAAAAAATAAAGTCAATAGAATGGGAAGTTTTAACAAAATTTAAAACTAAATTATATACAATTTTCCTTTATGTTAAACGGTTTAATTACAATAAAAATTATTAAGGTTATGCACTTAAAGCTAAAAACAAATGCAACTTTGTTCTTGATCAGTATAAAGCAGCAAATAATTTTTAAACTTTTTAAATGCAAAATAAGAAAGAACATAAGTAATAAAATGAACCTGTACTCAAAAATAATGAAACAAGCTCATTACATAAATTATTACTGGGATTTGACTGTTGCGTAACGTAACACCAGGTTGGAAGCATGACTTTTTTTAGCGGATGCAAACCACGTATCTTTTTTGTCAGGCTCTTTTTAGTGTTAGTTTAGCGTGCCAGTGAGAACTCAACTAAATGAAGTCGTTCATAGGCAATGTGTTGGAACGGATACCGCTCCAACGCGAATGCCGGGCACGTAAACATTTTGGATTGGGTGACTAATAGTACTTGTTTTGTTATTGCATTACTGGCCAGATATACATTTAAACATAGTTGATACAATACACTTTTTACATATTAAATATAACACGCTTTGGCGCGTTGAGATTACCGAATAAACTATCATTAGCTGTGTTTGTTTAATTAAAAATAATAGAGCTAAGAGCTGAAAAATCTTTGTTGTTTAAAAAAACACTTAGGTAA
This sequence comes from Listronotus bonariensis, assembly GCA_014170235.1. Taxonomy (NCBI): domain Eukaryota; kingdom Metazoa; phylum Arthropoda; class Insecta; order Coleoptera; family Curculionidae; genus Listronotus; species Listronotus bonariensis. The sequence goes on from JACEGR010001081.1 coordinate 177,260, forward strand.
TCTTAAATTTATTTAACAAATAAATAAATCAGACGACTCTGTAATTATTTGCCCAAGTGAAATGAGATGAAACTTATCAATTTTAATTAGATTTAGTTTCACCAATAATAAGTTAAAATTATTATTAGCTTATGGGGAAGAACACGAAGATCCCAAGTATTTCATACCCCTCTGCGCAATTGAAATTTTTAAACCAGAATTGCCAACTAAAAAATAAAAATGTTGTTGAAGACAGCCAATTACTAGTAAAAAAAAAACTATAAATTAAAGCCACATTAAAAGCAAAATTAACAATTCCTTTTACAAGCAGGTATTTACTCACTACGCATATGTCAAATTGGTGTGTTGTTTATACGTTCATGCATTTGCGCCAACCACATGCAAATTATCTGACCATCCAAATTTTACTCAAGCCAAACTTATGGCTTGCGCAAGTCAATTTGCGCAAATTGGATAAGCGTGAAAACACACCATAACTCGTAATCTATACTAACAGTGTTGCCAGATCTACCGTTATTACGGTAGATCTACCTTTCCACCTTTGTCTACCGCTCTACCGTTTTAACAGCGCAATCTACCTCATTTTTAAAATAAGGAATGTGATATAAAACAAACTAAATATTAATTTAAGGTAATTTATTTCATGTTTGAAATTTTATTTTTATCTGTTTTAAATAGGTTTTAAAGAATATGTGCAAAGTGCATCTAAATGACGCACGTTGTTATAATTTTAAGATAGAGTGCGAGAACTAGTAAATGAACACATTTACGAGATGGCTCGGATCATACTCGGATGAAGAGATTCAATAGCCATTTCTTTTTCTACTTCAGTGTTGTGTTTTTATTTTATTTTTTTAGGTTTAGTTTTGTTCGATAATTTTAGGTTTAATTTTAATTTCCTTTTTTTTAAATTATAAAACGTATTTACAACTAAACTATTATACTAATATAAAAGACATTGAAACAGACTATCAGATAATTTAAAAGTAACAAATTTAGTATTTTTATGGGAGGGAAAATGGCCTAAAATCACATATTTCATAAATTTTGCCTATATTTCAAAAATAATATTGCGATTGATTATAACAAATTGTAAGTGCCCTTATAACTTCTTCTTAGTCATTACGTAAGCCAAGGTTCACCTAATCCAGCATAGAAAAAAATATAACGATTTATTTTTCATAATGTCTCCAAGTATGTCATTTTTAGGCATGGTGTCAGATAAAATGACACAATAGCTTAGGCTATAATGACATATACCTCAAAATGGTGACCTAGAAGAAGGTGTGTAAACGAAATCGGTATTATTTGAGAAAACGGGCTCAATTTTTCAGCGTTTCTATTAGAGAACAATAGAGGCGCTCGTGATGACTATAAGATTTTGAAACAGTGTTGCCAGGCATAACATTATATAGTAGAATTTACTCCCATTTTTTATAGAAAATATGAAGATTTTTTATTAAACAGGTTTTTAATGTCACTAAAACTATTTTGTTTGCAATTTAAATAACTAAAATTTTTAGAAAGTCTAAATACTCATTGGAAGATTTGAAAATATTATTTATTTACCTATACTTAGAATACAAAGTTACATTCTTTTAAAGTAATTTGCACTGTCAATCTCCCAAGAGTAATTAAATGGCCTAAATCTACTACAAGTATTTAAAGGTTACCTGGTGATTAAAGTCTTTATTATTATTTCCTTTTTTCCACTTTTGTTTTTATTTGAATTGGAAATATTTACCAATACAAATATCAAGTACACCACACAACACCACTTTATTGTTTTATATTTACATAATTGGTACAAATTTAAAGGAGTTTTTCGCTTAATATCTATTTATTTGTGTAAAATAAGGTAAATAATACATTTTAAATTTTGAGTAGTCATTTATGAAATGACATTGCGCAACATGGTTTTACACGGACTGCTTTGTAAAATTAAACTTTTTGAATGAGATGTGATGACGTGTAGGTTAGGTTATCAACCAAAGTCAAAAAATTGTCAAAAGATAAGTAATTTTGTTCATTATGTGCATTAAAATATATGTTTTATTGTTTTAAATGTGAAATATAGAAAATACTACTTTGCCACAAACTGGTAAATAGGAAATATTCCGAAAAAGCCTATATCGGCTTTTAAAACTCGGTAAGTATTAAACTGGCAAATTATTTTAATATTTTTAAGGGAACCTTGCGTTAAACTCTGTTCTACCTAACTTTACGTCATTTGTGCCTAAATTACCTGTTAAACTTTCGTTTATATTAAATAATTTGAATCTCTACTTTATATTTTAAATTCTGAATTCGTTGTTTATAGTAGATAATTTAAATTATAACTAGGGTTACTTCATATAATTTAGAAATGTACTAGATCCTTCCTCAACCTTCGAGCATCCACCTTATACCTATTAGAGGCAGTTTTGCGATTTGGCCGTGCAAACAATTTTATAATTAAAAAGTAAAATTTTATTTTTTTAGCAGATTGTCATTTGCTATACATACTTCATTTGGATTCAATGACATAGGCAATTCTCAGTATTAAATAATAAGATACTTATAATTTCTATTGATATTTATGATATTTTTTATTTTACTTTGAGATGTAATAGACGATCTATTTTTTTTTATTAGGATCTTGACATAGTAAAATAATGGCAGGAAGCTATTGGCTGGGGCAAATGTGTCCATTTTTGAACAACACATGGCTCATTTTGGAATATACCTTTGGGGAGAAAAGTTAAAATTTTAGAAGAAAAACTGGTTTTGAGCATATATGTAATCCATTCAGGCGATTATTCTTGCTTTCAAAAGTAAGTCATTTAAAATTGTCCAGTGTAAGCGTAAAAGATTTACTTTTATTTATGTTACAGCCTTCTTGACGATGCTTAATTTACGAGAATACAGTTGTGGATATTAGGAAACTAGTAATACCTCATTAAAGATGATATTATTCACCGCTGAAGATAAATGTCAGAAAAGCTTATCAAGTACCTCAACTGTTATAGTTTTTTGACAGTATTTTATGAGTGCAAAACTATAATTATTAAGCTGTCTTTGAAGTAAGTATTGAAGTACAGAGTACATAAATGTTTTAAAAGAATTTGAATATAAGTTAAAGAAAATTTAGAGCAAACCTGTGTTTTCCCGAAGCTCTTTAACCACACATATTACATTACCAATTATAGGGTGTCATCTGTAATATTATTTTGCATTTTTAATGCACCATGTAAAATATTGATATTTTAAGTCTATGAAAAATTCTAGCACACCTAAATTATAAATACAGTGAGGATAATAAGAGTCCTCCCCCGTTTATCTTTTGAATGGAACATCGAGATCGGGTAAAATTTGTTACTTAAACTACTTTTTGGCATAAAAATGATTCCGGTTACGTGGCATAGTATGAAGTGGGCACTAGCAACTTTTTTTCTAAATTGAAATGGGTGTCATGCAACACCTCGTTTTAAAGGCCCTCTAATTCTGTTTTTAATGCTACTTTGTTGTTTAAAATCGGCCAAGCCGTTCGAGACTAACAAGCCAATGCCATTTTTATGCTAAAAAGTAGTTAAAGTGACACCCTTTACCCAAAATTTACTTGACCTCGATATCTTGCCTCATTCAAAAGATATAAGGGGGGAAGACTTTAATATCCTCACTGTATATTTAAGTTAACACATTCTAAACTTAATATTTTACCAGTTATTTTAAAGTGTAAATTTTATTGTACGATCAGTAAGACGAAAAATTTATTGTGTTTAAAATCCGGAGTTGCATTCTTTTTCTTTTCTTACAGACTATCGAATTTTTTCGAAATATTTGAAATGAAATACTTTGATAAAAGTCTTTCTAAATTACCACAGTACCCTTTCTTGAAATGATACGAAGTCGATAGTGGGTTAAATAAGCATAGGAAATCTAGACTTTTATACAGATGTTTTGTCCATTAAGTAGTAGTCCTTAGTTAAAAACGCCAAGAGGCAGTAACTTAATCACTAAAGAAGTACTAAATTCTGAACACCTTAAAATCTGAATATGTTTCTTGAAATGCAAAAATTTGCATTTTTCCACTGTGTATCAATATGCTAAAAGGTTTTTTTTTGAGAGATATAATACTTTAAAGCATTTAATTTTTTCATTTTGTTTATTTTTAGTTTTATGCATGTTTTTTCCCCTTAAAATCAATTTTTGTTAATGTCCAATTCCGGCACTTTTAGGTAAAAATTTGTGATTTTAATAATATATGTCTTGGATGTTTATTGTATTTTTTATTTTGGTAATTCCAAAATTTGGCTTATGTATGCTCCACTGATAGATTTTTTGTCTTGTCACATAATACTGATGATGGTTTTATACCAAAGGCGCTATGCTAGAATTTTGAAGAATAATATTTTTCACGGAATGTAGAAGTTTATTATTTTTTTACATTTTTACCTGTACACATTTGTAACTAATTTTCATTTTCTTTTAGACTACCCAATCTTTGCTGATAGTTAAATCACTTCCGCATCCAAGAAACCTTTTTTAATGAAAATTCCTACTATATAAGATTTTACAATTAAAAATGTTATTGTGTCTTGTAGTCCAAGAAAAGCGTATATCAGCGTACCTGATATAGCGCTGTATAAAACTTTATTCATAACTTTGTACCCTGGATCTAACAAACTTAGCAATTCTTTGGTATATTTTTATACACGTCGTGCCACTTTACCTTCATGGGCAATTTTTCTCCACGCGTGGAAAGGAATGTTTCTATTAATAGTCGGTATCGGGTGGAATGCACTCATAGAATATTGTTTTTAGTTTTTTGCATTTTTTTAAACCTAACCACTGTAACGTTGTAATTTTAATTTATAAACACTTTTAATTTAAAAATATGCAAAAACTTTTTCGTTTAAAGTGTATTATTTTGCATTTAACACTTACCTTCAGGCGTATTTCTACAGACTGCAAAAACGTTCGAAGTCGTAGCCTAGTAGTTTTTTATCTAATAACTGATGAGCCCTACCCTAAACATTTACCAAAAAAGCTAATGTCTCAAAAACAGTTTGGTATACATATTTGTTTTTACAAAAAAGTTGTTGTCAGTCTCGAAAGCAAATCCACCATCTGTATTTTTTTTTATCGTGAATATAATCAAATTTTATACAGTCCTAACTTTTGCAAAATTATTTATATTTTTATAAAAGTTATAGTCAGTTAAAATTTTATCACTTATCTACATTTACTAATAAACATTTTGATCAAATGAAAAATACAAATAGAGGATCTGCTTTTTAAACTTAGATTTTCTCTGGAAGGGGAGAGGACTAATTTTTTTAATTTTTTTGTCAAATCTCAAAACTCTTTTTCTAAAGTGATCGTTTTGAGGCCAACGGCTTTTGCTATTTATTTGGTGTGGTGTGGGTCCCACGTCTTTGTTTTTGACAAAATAATTGGAAATCTTAGCTACGCTTTTTGCTCAAAATAAAATTTTATTATTAACTACATTTAAGCAGTCAGTAAATGTATTTTTTCTTTTTTAATCGCTATCTGCTGGTGTTCAAGAATTTAAGACATTGAATTTAAATTGAAGGAATCGAGCTGGCACGACGTGTATACTTAGCTTATGGAATCTACATATCGTCGTCTTGGTAAAAAAAGTACCTAACTCCACTTTTATACAGATATAAGATTCTAAACCCATTTGTTTAAGAGTAGGTTAAGCTAATTGTAATAAAATTTCTATAGGTGTTCAATGCGTCCAGAGTTGGGTCGAATACTGAAAATCGAATACCGCAAAAAAAAGTATTCGAGTACCGAATATTTGAATACTTGGAAGAAAAAAGTATTCGAATACTCGGTATTTACGAACACCCGGTATTGGTATTCGAATACTGGAAAAAACCGATGATTAAAAAAGCCCTCACCTCATTTTTCCCTACTTTTGTTCCCTTTTGGTATTCTACTTGTGACAATTTTGGTGTATTCTGAATACTGCTTATACATTCCGATATTCGAATACTGGAACGCCGGTATTTGAATACTTAAAAAAGTATTTGTCAAATACTTCAAAAGTATTCGAATACAACCCAACTCTGTATGCATGTAACACTTAAAAACCCTCGAAGGCAATATGCCCAATGGATACAATTATGTGGGAGAATGCCTATCTCCAATAAAAAAAAACAATATATTAGTTCATTCTACCATTAAATAATACAGTAGTATTCCTAAAATTACCAACATATTACATTTCAGTAAAAGTCAAGTGAATAAAGCTAGGCAAATGCTTTTTTCGTAAATTAATAAAAGCTGAAAACATACATTGCCTGTAACAAAAAAAAGCAAGTACCATAGTATTAACTTTTGCTTAAGTTTATTCACTTGGCCAATAATTTTTAGTAAGCATTCGATTTTTACTTTCTCATTTAAAATGTGTACCTAAAACGGAGTTAAGCAGTTTTCTCTACTAAGGGGAAGATATTATGTATCTACATAAACGTATTTTTTGTTTGTTAAGCTTTGTGACAATAGCCATTATTTTTTGTATATAAAGTAAATAGTTTAACAGAATTTCAATTAAACAAAATTATCTCTATTTTTATATTAAATCAGATAGGTACTTGCAACATTTTAAAACTCTTTTTTATTTTATTTTAAAGTTGCAAGTCTACTCTTTAGTTTTTACGAATGTAAGTGTATTTTAAGAGAAGCGAAACTTTTACATTAATACTTTAAATTTATTATAAATTTAACAAAATTTTATTTTCTAAAAGTATCAATAAAAATTTAAAAAATGAACGCCTAAGTGGGCCAAGTTTTTTTGTATCACTAATAGCACAGACGACCTGGGGTCATTCTTTGGGATCCAGGTGTGATATACACGTCGTGCCAGCTCGACGCTATCAACCGAGTTTCAGTGTGCAGGACACTGACCGATAGAGATGTAGACAGGAAACTCATAAATTAATATGTTTCATAGAATGGTGCGTCGATCTTGCATTAGACCGCCTTTTTATTTCACACATGCACCCATTGTAATTTTAATCTGCTGCGACGTATGGGTATATGCCAACCGTCTTTGCCGCGTTGAACACCGTTCAAAATAGTGAGTTAAAAATTTTCTAACCCGGCACCTACAGTGGTACTTTGTAGTACAGTGGTACTTTCTTTGGCTTTATTAAAACCTTTTGGACATAGATAGAAAAGTTAAGTAAAGGAGATATAAAAACAAGTATATATAGTACAAATAGTAATATTTTAATCATTTGACTGTTTTCAGATGTAAAAACCGTTATACTCTAAAATAAATAAAACAACATCAAAACAAATTTTAAATAAACAGATAGAGGTAGCAACATTATTATATTAATGATTGCAACTTATCAGTCCAAAGTTTCTATCCCTAATAACTGGGTTGAGTAAATAGATCCTTTCCAGGGGAATAAGAGTTAAGAAGAAAATTATAAACTGTTTTTGATTAGACCGAAAATCCATAATAAAAATTTAAATGATGGTGTGTATTTTAATTTAACAGCGATCTTGGGAAATTTTTGCACCTAATTTATAATTTTAAAATTCTTGTTGTTCTTTTTAAATAAAAACTCTTTCAAATTAATTGGTGTTTTCTGTAATGTCTTATTTAAAAATAATTATTTTCTACCTTACCTTTGTACTAATTTTTGTACATATGCAATGTACAAAACAACCCTAGAAATCTTATAGTCATCAACAGTACCTCTGGTGTCATATTTAAAACCTAATTTAAACAAAAACAAGCCCGTTTTAAAAACATGTCGATTACACACCTTAGGTGTGTAAACGAAATCGGTATTATTTGAGAAAACGGGCTCAATTTTCAGCGTTTCTATTAGAGAACAATAGAGGCGCTCAGTGATGACTATAAGATTTTGAAACAGTGTTGCCAGGCATAACATTATATAGTAGAATTTACCCCATTTTTTTATAGAAAATATGAAGATTTTTTTATTAAACAGGTTTTTAATGTCACTAAAACTATTTTGTTTGCAATTTAAATAACTAAAATTTTTAGAAAAGTCTAAATACTCATTGGAAGATTTGAAAATATTATTTATTTACCTATACTTAGAATACAAAGTTACATTCTTTAAAGTAATTTGCACTGTCAACTCCCAAGAGTAATTAAAATGGCCTAAATCTACTACAAGTATTTAAAGGTTACCTGGTGATTAAAGTTTTTATTATTATTTCCCTTTTTTTCCACTTTTGTTTTTATTTGAATTGGAAATATTTACCAATACAAATATCAAGTACACCACACAACACCACTTTATTGTTTTATATTTACATAATTGGTACAAATTTAAAGGAGTTTTTCGCTTAATATCTATTTATTTGTGTAAAATAAGGTAAATAATACATTTTAAATTTTGAGTAGTCATTTATGAAATGACATTTGCGCAACATGGTTTTACACGGACTGCTTTGTAAAAATTAAACTTTTTGAATGAGATGTGATGACGTGTAGGTTAGGTTATCAACCAAAGTCAAAAAATTGTCAAAAGATAAGTAATTGTTCATTATGTGCATTAAAATATATGTTTTATTGTTTTAAATGTGAAATATAGAAAATACTACTTTGCCACAAACTGGTAAATAGGAAATATTCCGAAAAAGCCTATATCGGCTTTTAAAACTCGGTAAGTATTAAACTGGCAAATTATTTTAATATTTTTAAGGGAACCTTGCGTTAAACTCTGTTCTACCTAACTTTACGTCATTTGTGCCTAAATTACCTGTTAAACTTCTCGTTTATATTAAATAATTTGAATCTCTACTTTATATTTTAAATTCTGAATCTCGTTGTTTATAGTAGATAATTCTAAATTATAACTAGGGTTACTTCATTATAATTTAGAAATGTACTAGATCCTTCCTCAACCTTCGAGCATCCACCTTATACCTATTAGAGGCAGTTTTGCGATTTGGCCGTGCAAACAATTTTATAATTAAAAGTAAAAATTTTATTTTTTTAGCAGATTGTCATTTGCTATACATACTTCATTTGGATTCAATGACATAGGCAATTCTCAGTATTAAATAATAAGATACTTATAATTTCTATTGATATTTATGATATTTTTTATTTTACTTTGAATGTAATAGACGATCTATTTTTTTATTAGATCTTGACATAGTAAAATAATGGTAGGAAGCTATTGGCTGGGGCAAATGTGTCCATTTTTGAACAACACATGGCTCATTTTGGAATATACCTTTGGGGAGAAAAGTTAAAATTTTAGAAGAAAAACTGGTTTTGAGCATATATGTAATCCATTCAGGCGATTATTCTTGCTTTCAAAAGTAAGTCATTTAAAATTGTCCAGTGTAAGCGTAAAAGATTTACTTTTATTTATGTTACCAGCCTTCTTGACGATGCTTAATTTACGAGAATACAGTTGTGGATATTAGGAAACTAGTAATACTCTCATTAAAGATGATATTATTCACCGCTGAAGATAAATGTCAGAAAAGCTTATCAAGTACCTAACTGTTATAGTTTTTTGACAGTATTTTATGAGTGCAAAACTATAATTATTAAGCTGTCTTTGAAGTAAGTATTGAAGTACAGAGTACATAAATGTTTTAAAAGAATTTGAATATAAGTTAAAGAAAATTTAGAGCAAACCTGTGTTTTCCTGAAGCTCTTTAACCACACATATTACATTACCAATTATAGGGTGTCATCTGTAATATTATTTTGCATTTTTAATGCACCATGTAAAATATTGGATATTTTTAAGTCTATGAAAAATTCTAGCACACCTAAATTATAAATACAGTGAGGATAATAAGAGTCCTCCCCCGTTTATCTTTTGAATGGAACATCGAGATCGGGTAAAATTTGTTACTTAAACTACTTTTTGGCATAAAAATGATTCCGATTACGTGGCATAGTATGAAGTGGGCACTAGCAACTTTTTTCTAAATTGAAATGGGTGTCATGCAACACCTCGTTTTAAAGGCCTCTCTAATTCTGTTTTTAATGCTACTTGTTGTTTAAAATCGGCCAAGCCGTTCGAGACTAACAAGCCAATGCCATTTTTATGCTAAAAAGTAGTTAAAGTGACACCCTTTACCCAAAATTTACTTGACCCTCGATATCTTGCCTCATTCAAAAGATATAAGGGGGGAAGACTTTTTAATATCCTCACTGTATATTTAAGTTAACACATTCTAAACTTAATATTTTACCAGTTATTTTAAAGTGTAAATTTTATTGTACGATCAGTAAGACGAAAAATTTATTGTGTTTAAAATCCGGAGTTGCATTCTTTTTCTTTTCTTACAGACTATCGAATTTTTCGAAATATTTGAAATGAAATACTTTGATAAAAGTCTTTCTAAATTACCCAGTACCCTTTCTTTGAAATGATACGAAGTCGATAGTGGGTTAAATAAGCATAGGAAATCTAGACTTTTTATACAGATGTTTTGTCCATTAAGTAGTAGTCCTTAGGTTAAAACGCCAAGAGGCAGTAACTTAATACTAAAGAAGTACTAAATTCTGAACACCTTAAAATCTGAATATAAAAGTTTCTTTGAAATGCAAAAATTTGCATTTTTCCATGTGTATCAATATGCTAAAAAGGTTTTTTTTGAGAGATATAATACTTTTAAAGCATTTAATTTTTTCATTTTGTTTATTTTTAGTTTTTATGCATGTTTTTTTCCCCTTAAAATCAATTTTTTGTTAATGTCCAATTCCGGCACTTTTAGGTAAAAATTTGTGATTTTAATAATATATGTCTTGGATGTTTATTGTATTTTTTATTTTGGTAATTCCAAAATTTGGCTTATGTATGCTCCCACTAATAGATTTTTTGTCTTGTCACATAATACTGATGATGGTTTTATACCAAAGGCGCTATGCTAGAATTTTGAAGAATAATATTTTTCACGGAATGTAGAAGTTTATTATTTTTTTACATTTTTACCTGTACACATTTGTAACTAATTTTCATTTTCTTTTTTAGACTACTCCAACCTTTGCTGGATAGTTAAATCACTCAGCATCCAAGAAACCTTTTTAATGAAAATTCTTACTATATAAGATTTACAATTAAAAATGTTATTGTGTCTTGTAGTTCAAGAAAAGCGTATATCAGCGTACCTGATATAGCGCTGTATAAAACTCTTATTCATAACTTTGTACTGATCTAACAAACTGGCAATTCTTTGGTATATTTTTTATACACGTCGTGCCACTTTACCTTCATGGGCAATTTTTCTCCACGCGTGGAAAGGAATGTTTCTATTAATAGTCGGTATCGGGTGGAATGCACTCATAGAATATTGTTTTTAGTTTTTTGCATTTTTTTAAACCTAACCACTGTAACGTTGTAATTTTAATTTATAAACACTTTTAATTTAAAAATATGCAAAAACTTTTCGTTTAAAGTGTATTATTTTGCATTTAACACTTACCTTCAGGCGTATTTCTACAGACTGCAAAACGTTCGAAGTCGTAGCCTAGTAGTTTTTTTATCTAATAAACTGATGAGCCCTACCCCAAACATTTACCAAAAGCTAATGTCTCAAAAACAGTTTGGTATACATATTTGTTTTTACAAAAAAAGTTGTTGTCAGTTTCGAAAGCAAATCCACCATCTGTATTTTTTTTTATCGTAAATATAATCAAACTTTTATACAGTCCTAATTTTTGCAAAATTATTTATATTTTTATAAAAAGTTATAGTCAGTTAAAATTTTATCACTTATCTACATTTACTAATAAACATTTTGATCAAATGAAAAATACAAATAGAGGATTCGCTTTTTAAACTTGGATTTTCTCTGGAAGGAGAGGACTAATTTTTTTATTTTTTTGTCAAATCTCAAAAACTTTTTTCTAAAGTGATCGTTTTGAGGCCAACGGCTTTTGCTATTTATTTGGTGTGGTGTGGGTCCCACGTCTTTGTTTTTGACAAAATAATTGGAAATCTTAGCTACGCTTTTGCTCAAAATAAAATTTTATTATTAACTACATTTAAGCAGTCAGTAAATGTATTTTTCTTTTTAATCGCTATCTGCTAGTGTTCAAGAATTTAATACATTGAATTTAAATTGAAGGAATCGAGTCGGCAATGACGTGTATACTTAGCTTATGGAATCTACATATCGTCGTCTTGGTAAAAAAGTACCTAACTCCACTTTTATACAGATATAAGATTCTAAACCCATTTGTTTAAGAGTAGGTTAAGCTAATTGTAATAAAATTTCTATAGGTGTTCAATGCGTCCAGAGTTGGGTCGAATACTGAAAATCGAATACCGCAAAAAAGGTATTCGGAAGTACCGAATATTTGAATACTTGGAAGAAAAAAAGTATTCAATACTCGGTATTTACGAACACCCGGTATTGGGTATTCGAATACTGGAAAACCGATGATTAAAAAAGCCCTACTCGTTTGTCCCTACTTTTGCCCCGCACTTGCTTACTTGTGACAATTTTGGTGTATTCGAATACTGCTTATACATTCCGATATTCGAATACTGGAACGCCGGTATTTGAATACTTAAAAGTATTTGTCAAATACTTCAAAAGTATTCGAATACGACCCTAACTCTGTATGGCATGTAACATTTAAAAACCCTCGGAAGGCAATATGCCCAATGGATACAATTATGTGGGAGAATGCCTATCTCCAATAAAAAAAAACAATATATTAGTTCATTCTACCATTAAATATTACAGTAGTATTCCTAGAATTACCAACATATTACATTTCAGTAAAAGTCAAGTGAATAAAGCTAAGCAAATGCTTTTTCGTAAATTAATAAAAGCGAAAACATACATTGCCTGTAACAAAAAAAAAAAGCAAGTACCATAGTATTAACTTTTGCTTAGGTTTATTCACTCGGCCAATAATTTTTAGTAAGCATTCGATTTTTACTTTCTCATTTAAAATGTGTGCCTAAAACGGAGTTAAGCAGTTTCTCTTACTAAGGGGAAGATATTATGTATCTACATAAACGTATTTTGTTTGTTAAGCTTTGTGACAATAGCCATTATTTTTTGTATATAAAGTAAATAGTTTAGCAGAATTTAAATTAAACAAAATTATCTCTATTTTTATATTAAACAGATAGGTACTTGCAACATTTTAAAACTCTTTTTTTATTTTATTTTTAAAGCTGCAAGTCTACTCTTTAGCTTTTACGTATGTAGGCGCATTTTAAGAGGAGCGAAACTTTTTACATTAATACTTTAAATTTTTTTATAAATTTAACAAAATTTTATTTTCTAAAAGTATCATCAATAAAAATTTAAAAAATGAACGCCTAAGTGGGCTAAGCTTTTTTGTATCACTAATAGCTTCAGACGACCTGGGGTCATTCTTTGGGATCCAGGTGGTGGATATACACGTCGTACCAGCTCGACGCTATCAACCGAGTTTCCAGTGTGCAGGACACTGACCGATAGAGTATGCAGACAGTGATACTCATAGATTAATATGTTTCGATAGAATGGGTGCGTCGATCTTGCATTAGACCGCCTTTTTTCTCACATTCACCCATTGTAATTTTTAATCTGCTGCGACGTATGCGTATATGCCAACTGTCTTTGCCGTGCGTTGAACACCGTTCAAAATAGTGGGGATTAAAAATTTTCTAACCCGGCACCTACAGTGGTACTTTGTAGTACAGTGGTACTTTCTTTGGCTTTATTAAAACCTTTTTGGACATAGATAGAAAAAGTTAAGTAAAGGAGATATAAAATGCCAAAGTATATATAGTACAAATAGTAATATTTTAATCATTTGACTGTTTTCGTGATGTAAAAACCGTTAGTACTCTAAAAAATAAATAAAACAACATCAATACAAATTTTAAATAAACAGATAGAGGTGCAAAACATTATTATATTTATAATTGCAACTTATCAGTCCAAAGTTTCTATCCCTAATAACTGGGTTGAGTAAACAGATCCTTTTCAGGGAATAAGAGTTAAGAAGAAAATTATAAACTGTTTTTGATTGAGACCGAAAATCCCATGGCAAAGATTTAAATGATGGTGTGTATTTTAATTTAACAGCGATCTTGGGAAATTTTTTTTGCACCTAATTTATAATTTTAGAAATTCTTGTTGTTCTTTTTAAATAAAAACTCTTTCAAATTAATTGGTGTTTTCTGTAATGTCTTATTTAAAAATAATTATTTTCTACCTTACCTTTGTACTAAATTTTTGTACATATGCAATGCACAAACAACCCTAGAAATCTTATAGTCATCAACAGTACCCTCTGGTGTCATATTTAAAAACCTAATTTAAACAAAAAACAAGCTCGTTTTTAAAACATGTCGA
>JACEGR010001082.1:0-191571 GCA_014170235.1 Listronotus bonariensis
AAATTTAGAGAACAGATGATAAATACTACAAATGTGTGTCCGTTTACTGAGGCTACTACCATCGCATCAGCTTGCAACAAGGTTTACAGACGAAATTTTCTAAAACCAGACACCATTGGAATAATTCCAAAAAATGGATATAGATTTCGAGATAATCAATCACGCATTGCAATAAAGTGGTTAATTTGGGAAGAACAGCAACGCGGAATCGAAATTCAACATGCTGCGAAGGGAAGAGAGGCGATTTTAAATGGCATTAAAGTTGATGGCTATTGCAGTCAGACAAATCAAGTATTTTTATTTCAAGGTTGCTATTTCCATGGTCATTTTGAGTGTTTAAAATATCATAGAGACAGCCCACTTCATGATAATCCTATGGAGACACTGAATATCAGATATGAAAATACCATAACCCAATTAGAGAGATTAAAGTCTTTAGGGTATGAGGTTAATGAAATGTGGGAGTGTCATTTTAGAAGACTTATGCAAGAAACTCCTAAAATTCAGGCTTATACCGAAAGTCATCCACTATTTTTTCACACACCTCTAAATCCGAGGGACGCGTTTTACGGAGGCCGCACAGGAAATTGTAATACCTACTTTAAAACCGATGAAAATGAAAAAATAAAGTATTTGGATGTGTGCTCCCTCTATCCTTGGGTATGCAAGTACGGCAAGTTTCCTATTGGACACCCAAAAATTTTTGTGGGTGATGAATGTGAACAAATTAATTTAAATTGTACTGATGGTCTAATAAAGTGCAAGATTTTACCGCCACAGGACTTGTACCACCCAGTTTTGCCTTTAAAAATGAACAATAAATTAATGTTTGTTTTGTGTAAAACATGCGGTGAAACTGCGAATTATTTTGAGTGTGCTCATGATCCGGAGAAGCGAGCTATTGAAGGAACATTTGTGATAGATGAGGTGAAAAAGCTGTAGAAAAGGGATATAAAATATTAGAAATCTTAGAAATATGGAAATATGAGGTGGAACAATACGACCCACAGCTAAAGAAAGGCGGTTTGTTTGTGGGTATGATGAATAGATTTATTAAATTTAAGCAGGAAGCATCGGGGTGGCCTTCTAATTGCACAACCCATCAGCAAAAGAAAAAATACATAGAAGAATTCTTTGAAAAAGAAGGTGTAAAACTCGAATTTGACAAAATTGTTAAAAATCCAGGGTTAAGAGCTCAGTCTAAGTTAATGTTAAATAGCTTTTGGGGTAAATTTGGTCAAAGCGAGTGCCAGTCTAAGTGTAAAATAATCAATACTCCCGAAGAGTTCTATTCCATGTTAACTAATCCTAGTTTGGAGGTCAATGCTGCCCTACCAGTTAACGGAGACACCCTTTTAGTAAATTATCAGTTTACGGAAGAAAGCTATGATCCGCTTTCCACTGTTAACGTTGTTATAGCAGCTTATGTTACATCGCAGGCAAGATTAAAACTGTATGCATATCTTGAGCAACTAGGCACCAGAGTTTTGTATTACGATACCGACTCCGTAATTTTTACTTGCAAGGAGGGGGAATCTGAACCTTCGACTGGAGAATTTATTGGAGATCTCACAGATGAGCTGGAGGCGTATGGGACCGGTAGTTATATTACCGAGTTTACGAGTGGTGGACCAAAGAATTATGCATATAAATTATATTCCACATTGAAAAATGAAGAGGTGATAGTCTGTAAAGTTAAGGGCATAAGTCTGAATTACAGTGCAAGCCAACTTGTCAATTTTGAATCCATTAAAGAAATGGTTTTAAAAGAGAAAAAAGAACCAATTAAATTAATTTCCAAAAATATTAGAAGAACTGGGAAACATGAGGTGGTAACTAGAGAAGAGACAAAGATTTATAAACCAAATTCTACAAAACGATTATTTCTAAGCAATCACGATTCCGTCCCATTTGGATTTAAAAAGCGTAAAATAGAACCAGTCTGCAATTAGTTTTTATGTATAAATGATATAGGTTAGATAAAAAAAAATTAGAAATATATGCTGTAAATATACGTTTATAAATAGCTGATAAGAACTTTCATCAAAACTATTTTGTGTATTTTTCTTCTAATTAAAAAAATATTTAGAAATAAATCATATTTATAAAATGTATTCATTTAAAAATGAAATGTTAAATATGTTCTTATTTATGATTGAAGTGTATCTCAAGAAAAAAGAAGAAAAAAAGTTTGTTTATGCTAGATCTGTACGTAGAGAAGTCAAACCTTTGTTGGTATTTTCTTAATAGTTATTTACTTTATCTGTTATTAAATAATTTTTTTATTAAAAATTGTTACCGTAGCTACTGTTTTTAATAGCTTATTGACCTTTATATAATATATAGTTTGATAATAAAATAGATTAGACATGTGCCATTTGTGTTTAAAAATACAAATTTCAAAACATTTTTGTAGCATTAGTTAATCTTTAGCTTGTCATAGTTTTAAACCTATTTTTAAATATATGCATCTTTTGTTATTTTATTTTAATAAATATATCTTATGTATTTTTAAATTTGTAGTTTTATTTATTTTATTTTTTTAATTACTTTAATATTCTGAGTTAAAAAAATTAGGAAACTTAAAATTTAGATATATGTATATATATATATATATATATATATGTTTTATGAATAAAGTCTTCTTTATAAACACATAAATTTAATAACATAGGATTTTTTTTTACTACAAATATTTGAATAGTAGTTAGGTTGCGGATTTTTTTTTTTTTTTGATAGTGACAATATCCGCAATTTTGGTTGTACTTAAACATGTATATCTCAAAATTAAGACCGTAAATATATATTGGGACGTATAAGTCTGATATTGTGTTACTGAGTTTACAACTTGAAGACAATAAAATATGCATGTAAAAATTATTTTTCACTTTAAGCGATGATAATGGTAGTTTTTTAAAAACTAAGGGAATGATAAAAGTTTAAATAAATGATCAGAAAAAAAAATACAAAAATAGGGCATAATAATAAGAAAGAAAATGTAAAAATTTCGTTTTTAAACTGAAAAAGCACACCTGATTACACTTACTAAATTTATCTCTATACACACTATATCACCTGGGAGCATTTGCATTTTATAGCTTTACTTCCTAAAATTGGCAAAATTATGTATGTTATGTATTATGACGTTTTATCTTTGAACCCCGCAATGAGGCTCCACAATTATTTCACGTATTAAAATTTACATACATATCGCGACCACACCTTATAAAAGTGGAGAAAAATAGAAGGAACCAAGCTTTTATCTTTTGCTCGAATTTCAGGCGTGTCTTAACTCGTTGCTTAACTATAAACACCTGCATAATAATATAAAACTACAATCCGGCTGTCCCAAAGGAGAAACACAGTATAGGCATTTTTTTTTTTGTCAAAATTAGATTTTTACTTATTTGCATATAGTAGGGTATATTCTGTCTATTTAATATGCAAATTTTT
This sequence comes from Listronotus bonariensis, assembly GCA_014170235.1. Taxonomy (NCBI): domain Eukaryota; kingdom Metazoa; phylum Arthropoda; class Insecta; order Coleoptera; family Curculionidae; genus Listronotus; species Listronotus bonariensis. The sequence goes on from JACEGR010001082.1 coordinate 3,454, forward strand.
AAGTTTTGTACAAAACATCGATTTTACATACATGCAAAACAAAGCATATGCATGGTTTCGTTTAAAATTAAAATGCCAATACCCAGTATATTATGTTTGTTACCGTTTATAAAAGGCATTTAAGTGTTTTGCTTATAAAAATATTTCTTTTGCTATTAAAATAAGGTTAACTTAAACCCCTTTAAATCGTATGACACCTTTAAAACAGATGTTATGATGTGCTGTTTAGGAGGCACTAATAAAAGCAAAAATAATTTAACCAGTTATTCTACAAAATATTGTAATTTTCATATACTGTGTTTTACTTTGCGACAGCTGAAGCATTTTGATTCGTTTTCGAAGCTCCGACATAAACTTATCGTTACAATTTTACCCAAACTTAGTGTGTCTATTGGAATCAATATTTATTTTTTTTTGTTTAAAACCATCATAGCATATTGTCTTGCATTACAAAACTACGTAAAACTTTTATAAACCTAAGAGTCAAGAATGTGTAAAAACTGAAAGACAATAAAATATTTTTATTTATCCCCGTCTATCAATTGTTCTTCAGCAAAATACACACGCAATAAAGACGTTTTTTCCGGAAAAAAAATCAGACGTATGTAAATTAAACAGATCAAATTTTTGTGACATGTCTAAAGCTCTTAATTATCTTAGCACTATACTATAATATCAACCCTGGCTAATTTATGTTCGAACTTTTAAAACCTGTACTGTCAAATTAAAGCGCCTTTAAGAGAAGTACCAAAAATCCGTACCATAATATCATTATTTAGCAGCAAATTTTGTTAAAAATATACTCAATCAAATTAAAAGCTTGTAAAACTAAGTGTATTGATTTTTCCTACCACTACTACTGCATAAAAGCGCTGCATTAAAAAGTCGAAACATATTGGTACTACACTAAAGAGAGAAATATCGATTTTCATTTAATACAGACACTAGCCAAGGCCGTCGCCGCGCCACTCATATAGTAGTTCTTACCCTAGTCATCTTAAACATTTATATCATAGGGGTCGCTAGAGAACGTTGTATGCATTTCTATAGCCACATTGACAATATACAAAGCTTAAAAATACAAATACGTATTGCTTCAGCCGGTCTAATAAATCGGGACCCGAAGACTTGTCGATCTTATTATATTTTGGACTCCTTGTAATGCGCAGACCCAAAGAAGACGCATCCGTGCTATTGCCTACGTTGGAAGCATATTATAACCACAACTTCTTTGCATTTTTAAGCACGATGCCTTGATGGTCCGATGCTATCACGCCTACCCAGTAACCTCAAGGCCCAGGGTTCGAATCTTCATACCGCCAAGAACTTTTTTAATTATTTAAAAATTTTATTTTCATTTCAGGAACCAGACACCGTCGGACGACGGCCCAGACTATTGTTACGTCATTGCCAGACAGCGTTGCGATGCCATAGCGTCGTTGTCTGGTCAAATAAAGCGAAATATAACAAAATCTTTTAATTATTGACAGTAGACAAATAGATATTTATGTATAATACATTTTCCTGTCCCGACAACGTCGCGTCGCGTCGCACAGTGCCTCGATATGTGGAAAAAAAATGCCAAAATTATTATTTTCATGAGAAACTTAAAAGGTCTATATATATTTACTGGCAGATTAACCAGATAATAACAAGACAACTCGTTTTTTTTTTTACTTTACAAATATAAGCATATACAGCTTTATACAGGGTGTCCCACCGGGAACTGCCGCGATCGATTTCTCGAAAAGTACACTTTGGAAAATTTTAAAAATTTGGGTACATAATAAAGTTAGTGAGGGACATATAACTAAAAATAGTTGTACAGCTCTACCAGTTCCGCTAATACCAAACGTTAATGTCAACTTCCCTATTTTAAATAGAACACCCTATATAATATTTATTTTTCAGATTCTGCGTAAAATTCTAAACATATTTATGTATTATGTCCTATACCTCCGCCCAACCGATTTTGACTTATTTTAAATTTTGTGTCAAAATGACGTTTGCAAGCCATTACATAACCATCAATTTCTTTTAAACAAAAGCCTGGGGTAGGGTGTCTCGTAGAGAAAAGTACTTAGCAGAATATATTAAGTGTTTTCACAATTAATAAATACAGAGTGGTCAAAAATCATCAACGACAAAAACCTTAAAAGTCAATTTTCCTAAATGAAAACCTCTACCTTTTTTACAATATCCACTAAGCATCAAAAATAAGGACAAGTTTTATTTAAGGATGTCTAGTTAAAAATGTAAAATTTTTAAAATATTAAAAATTTAATATTTATCTATTTTAACAATGCTTTGAGTACGGCTTATCCAAGCAGGATCAAAGTTTAACAAACTAAGAGAGGAACTTTGAATAAGTAGTTTCTAAAGTACCTGGTACGAAGTTGTTACTGGGCAAAATTACTTTAAAGTCGCGTTAACCTTAAAGTTGTATTTATTGCTCGCAATTACTTCACTGCGTTACTTTATCACAATAAAGTTTTGATAACTATGTAGTTGCGGTAAAAGTACTTTCTTACGTATTTATGACTTTAAAAGTTCCTTTAAAGTTAAGTGGATCTTTGTAGTAATATTTAAGGTAAAATTAAATGTGTCCTGCTACTCTAGAAAGCTACTGTATAGTAGACTTTACTTTCCACTTTGTTTTAAAAATTACTACAAAGTTAAAATTACTGAAAAAATTACTTAATAGAAACTGCTACTTCTATAGTAACAAAAATACCTACTACCTTTAGTAGCTTTTCAATGCTTGAATGCTTCGGTTTATTATTTAATTTTAAACACAGACATTTTCCTGTACTAATAATGAAAGTAAGTACCAAAATGATAAAAGAAACGACACTGAAAATCACTTGCACTAAATTATAGTTCCAAATGGAACTCAATAGTGGCATTTGAAACTTAAACGATACTTTTGAAACCATGAAGTCGTGTTGTAGTAACTGCCACAGTTTAAAATATCTATAACTTAATGTCGACCTAAAGGTAGGAATCACCTTTAAAGTTAACAGAACAGTCGCCGATACTACCCACCTAACTGACTTTAAACACCCATTTTAAAGCAAATAATACTTAAAAGTAGTTATTAAAAAAATTGCCATGTTTTCTTGTACAACATGGATGCCGTAAGCTTAGATGTCAATCTCTTTTGGTACTGGAAATAATTAGTTCATTATTATTTCAGCACAAAAAAAGACTGAAAAAAACTGAACTCATATAGCTTATAAAAATAATAATAGTATATTTCTAACTAGTGCTGAAAGTGCCACTTTACTGCATCAGTTGGCCAAACGACCCGTACCAGAGTTCGGCCAAGCAGTCAAGTGTGGAAAAGGCACTTTCGGCACGTGTTGAAGCTATTTTTTCTACGAGCGTAAGGAAAACAATAAAACCAAATTTTATTATTATTTTTTAAATTATTTTAATACAATGCTACCTAATACCCTACTTATACTTATTATTAGTGTCGGTTAATAAAAATTCTTCATTGCGACTCCCTAAAAATTTGGTTTGCAAATTTTACACTTTCAGAACTAAAATGCGTGCGAAAAGAAAAACTGTTTTATTATTATTTCCACAAAAACAATTACAATATACAATTTTTTAAAGTTAAATAATAAATGCATAGTTATGAAGAGAATAATTGTCCCTTAAAAATAAAGAGGCTATGATTTTTTGTTGCAATATACATGGCTGTGTTGCAAAATTTAAAATGAATAAGTTTAGATAAATAAAACATATATAAAATGGTAATTTGGAAAAATTTTTTATACGGTCGTGGAAAAAAATGTGGTATGTAACATATGCATTAAGTGTCTTTTTTACGGCTAACGGCTCGTGCTGTCAAACTTCCCATTCGTAAAAAAGTATTACCTTATGCACCTGCTACATAAATTACTCTTTCAGCACTATTAAGCAATTTCGCATATTTTTGTCACTTTGTCTTCTCAATAAAAAAATCTTAAAACATGTATTTAAAGAGGGCGTGTTGTTGATTTTCGATCTATCATTATCACATTTGAGGAAAATGTTTAATGGTTTTAGTTTCTTGTATTTGGAAAGGACAAGAAATCAGCTTGTTGATCCATAGTATTTATGGGTATATATTAATAATGTAACTTCCAATTTTGATCATAGTTAAAGAATAATGGTTGGTGCTAATAAAAAGATAAAATTAAAATGCCGCTTTAGACGCCATTCGGCTTAAAATTTTATTGAAGTTAGGCTAAATTAGCTCCCTTAGTGCTACAAATTACATTACTAAATTGCATTAAAATGGGATGAGGGATATTTGCGATATTTATAAAAAACAAAAAAGTTAAACACCGTGTATCTTGAAAACTATGTAATTTAAGACCTAGGTATGTTTATAAAAACTGTTTTAAATAAATTAGCCAAATAAAACCCCTAAATTTTACCGAAAACCCTGCATACTTTTGTAAATTGACTCCCTTTTTTAATTACCCTGTATAATATAATTACACTATTGCTTTCTGCATATGCAAAGCATGGTATCCTAAAAAAATATTTAAGTGCAAAAGGTGTAGGACTAATAAGATTTTGTCTCAGAAATTCCTATCTGTCAACGCACTGTGCGTCGCTCTAATAAAAAAAAAAATTGTAAAAATAAAAAAACTTAAAATAAATTAGGATATCCAAATTTACATTTTTCAAGGTCATTGCGTTAGTCTCTCTTTAAATTTGGTTAGCACTAAATATAAAGAAAGTCTCGTAGGTAGTCTACTTCCATCACTTCCAGTAATTCTTATAAAGTGCAAAAATATTTAAATCTACCCATTTTACTATTCCATTCAAAGAAGATAAATTACATATTTTTCTCATTTACATTCACCCTACTTCTCCCATAGAGCAAACAATTTTTATTAATGCTGCCCTGTACAAATATGCCATAATAATAGGAGATTTTAATTTTAATTCAGGAAAGGAGAAACAGCTTAAAGATTTTTTAAATAACTCGCAATTTCTAAAAGTCGACACTCCGCCAACGTTCCTAATGCAACATAATCCTGATTCTACTCCAGATGCAATGTTAGTCACCAAAAGCATAAAAACAACATATTAAATGTGGATGTGCACCCTGACCTCGGTTCGGATCACTTGTCCATTGAAGTTTTATTTAGTATGGCAATACATCCAGCAAATGAAGAAGTAAAACTAAACTCAAAACGCTGTAACATGGCTGAAGTTAACAAAGAAATCATGCAATACGTAACACCACTTGCAAACTTAGAAATTACCAAGAAGAGAATTTCAGAGTTTCAGGAAAAATTGTCAAGTTTGGTTATAAAACACACTCCCACACAACCAATTAGATTTTATACACATTCACTTCCTCCTTTTATTTTAAGGTTAATAAAACGAAAAAGACAAATGTACAGAGAATATAGATCAAATCCATCTCCTCAGGCTAAAAGACAACTAAACGAATATAATAAAAATATACAGAAAATGGTACATGAATATAGAACACACAAATGGATAGAAGCATGTAAAGAAATTCAAAAACAAAGGGGACGCAACTACTGGCAGCAAATAAATAAGCTATCAAAATATAAAAACAAATTGACCATCCCGCCACTGGAATCTGAAGGAAAAACTTTACTGAAACTAATGACAAAGTCCAAATACTGGCCAAACATTTTGAAAAAGCATTTACTGAAACTCTAGATCCAAATTTTGACCAATACCAGTTTGCAGTTGTAAATGAGTGGTATACAAACTTTTTACCCTGAGACCTAATAATTACAATCAAGATTATCACCATATTGATCAAACCACCTACTTTTCTATAGTTAATGAAGGAAAAAATACAGCACCAGGCAAAGACAATATCTCGAAAAATATAATCAAAAGGCTAGAAAAACCGGTCCACCTATACATTATGCGTATATATGAATTCTGCCTAAATTTTCACTATTTTCCTGAAGAATGGAAAGAGGGAAGTACAGTACCGATCCCAAAACCAAACACTGACCATTCACAGCCTTCAAACTACAGGCCCATCACATTATTACCAAATATAGGAAAGAACTTTGAAAAAATAATAAAAAAATTCTTGCAACTCGGGTAGGACATGCAATCCCAAGGTACCAGTTTGGATTTACAGACGAGTCTTCAACCAGTCTTCCTTTAACTATTCTGTCCTCAAATATTCAAACTACACGCCTACAAAAAACTATAGTGCAGCATTATTTTTAGACATTAATAAGGCATTTGATAGCGTATGGCACAAAGGACTTCTTTTTAAACTAAAACAGTTAAAATGTGATGAATATTTAATTTTTCTTTTAAAGGACTATCTAGAAAATCGGACAATACAAATTAAAATTGGTAATGTTATGTCTACCAAAATCCTAATTAAGCAGGGAGTACCTCAGGGGTCTCCCTATCGCCATTACTATACAATATCTATTGTCACGATATATACAACTATGACAAAATACACAAGGAAGAAGTTATTCCAACATCATATATTCTCCAGTTTGCTGATGACACAGCTTTAATCGTCCATCAAAAACTTTAAAAAAACTGTTCAAGAGCTTCAAAATTTAATAAATAGAACAACAGTATGGTTCAAAAAATGGAGACTTAAACCAAACCCAAATAAATCACAATTTGTATTATTTCACCATCAAATTAAAGATAACTCTCCTACAGTAATAATTGACAACCAACCTATTTTACCAAAGCAGTCTGCAAAATACCTAGGAATGACAATCGACTATAAACTTAATTTCAACGAACACATGAAAACCATCAAGAAAAAGACTATATCAAGAGCTAAGCACTTTAGAAGTCTAACTTACAAAGGTCATGGCATAAATGTAAACATAGCATCCACCATATATCAATCAATTTGTAGACCACTTTTGGAATATGGACACCCAGTCATGCTAAACCTCCATAATAATGCCAGAAAAACTCTAGAAGTAGCAGAAACAACATCCTTAAGAGCCATTACAAGAATGAGACACCCCATAAATATATTGCATAACCCACCAAATATACTTCTCACGAGACAACAAAAATTCAACCAATATTGCAACGTTTAAAACATCTCACAACAAATTTCATATCAAAACAATTCAATTTAGATACTATTCAAGATTTTTGCCTAAAACGAACTGAAGAAGAAAAAAGACAACAAACACATAAATATCCTTTAAGAACAATATATGAAGAACTAGAACACTTAATTTGATAAACAAAATCTATGCCCAATATGACTTTTTTTTTTTTTTTAATTATATAAATTGTTTAAATTCACTTTTGATTTCAATGCCTTTATAATAACAACAAATTGTTAATAACATTAGGCTGAAGGACCTCGGTCAATGGCCATTTGATGTAATGTAATTTTTGCTTATGTCAATAAAGAACTTTTAAGAGTGTATTTTTACAAAAGCACATTTGGGGTAGAAATTTATTATTCTAGCGTTTTCACTTTGGGATTAAAAATAAACTTGTACTGCGATATATTTTTCAAATGGTTGACTTTTAATCCCATGTTTATAAAGCAAAACTACCTTTTACTTTAAGCAATGAATTACGCTCCAAAAATTTTCGCATTTAGGTCGTATGTTGTTCTCAGTGGCGCAAATTGCCACTGGTTTTGGGAGGCGGGCCTTAAATCCCAGTTTATAGAGTATATTTGTCTAAAACACTAATATATTTTTAATGCTAGTAGGGAGAGAAGAGGGTTTGACTAGCCTTCACAATCCTCCGGAGGAAGTGTCATCTCAAAATCTCTGACGTCATTGAATATTTAGGAATCTTGCTCAACGCGTTATTTAGGGCGTGGTCCCTACTTTCTGTCTAAACCATAAATGTCATCTGTCAAATGTCACCTGTCACCTGTCATATGTCAAAAATCACGTGACTTAGAAAATGGCCGCCATGCGTAGGATACTTGCGCTAAGACCTTAAATTGATTTGCACAAACTCGACAAATTTTAAGTCATACCGTTCGGCGCTATCGACTAGAATCGTAATTTAACCCTGATGATGAGTCATCGGAACGCGGTTTAAATTTTTTTTAAATATAGTATTACGTCATACCTATCGAATGGCAAAAACCGCATGGCGCCATCTTTAGCCATAAAGGCGTTTACAGCTGTTTAAGTAAATAGTTGAGAGATATCAATTAGCGATTAGAACGGTAACCCTATAGTAAATCGAGTCATTGTAGCCTTATTATTAAACTTAGAATAATGAAACTTGGACGAAGGAATAGTTGCTAACGGCAATAATTTCAAGGTCAAACTTGTCACGTGACAAACGCCATACGTCAATCCTAACATGTTAGGCACTGCGCCCTCCGCGCTTAAACCTTGGGCTTAAGCGCGGGGTGTAAGTGGGGGCTTAGCGGAGGCTTAAGCGGAGGGCTTAAGCGCAGGCATAGAGCTTTATAATTATTTATGGCAGTATTAACGTACTCCTTGCATTTTTACCCAAATAATATTTTCTGAACATACCCCTACTACAACCAATCAGACAGAGGGAGAAATTTTATTTAGACTTAATTTTTAACCAATTAGAGAGCGGTTTAACCGACTAGATTTTACTAAACATACCCCTTGTAATTTCAAGGTCAAAGCATACAAAACGTCAATAATAACAAAGATAGCTGCGGTTAGATAATAAACGGTAAAAAACAGTGGTAACTAAATAAAAAGCAGTGTTTGTAGTAAAGCATTTATTTTTAAATAAAAATACATACATTGTTGCCATATTGCTAAATAATTCTTAGAATAAGGCCTTATAAAATAGGATATTTAATTATAAACTCAGCATATATTTTGGTACGTGGTCGTATTTTATCTCCTAAAAATAAAATATAATCATTTAAATTTAACTTCTGGTGTAACAAATCGCTTGGTTTTTCATATGCTGTTGCGTTTATATACGTTTTAACAGGTGTATCGATATTAACATATTCAATAATTCCACTTGTAATGGGAAACCTGTAGTAATCAAATTTTGTGCCATTTATATAAAGGTGTTTTGACAAACCCTTTTTGCAAACCAACATAATATTCATGTAGCCATACAAGTTGTTTTCGGGCTTATCCTTTACACCATCTTCTGTTTTAAGCTTTTTGCTAAATGATATGGATGAGTTAAATTACGTCCGAATTTGTCGAGAGTCATCTTGAAAATGAGGTTATATTACTAAATCAACTTCTTTTATTCAATAATATCGGCTTCCTTTAACTCTTCAATAATACCTCATAATCTCATTTTGGTGGTTATTATTACCCACTCTTCTTGCTAGCCATTACCAATCTTAATCTATCCACAAGCTCATTTGGATCATCCCAGTGAAATATAATCAGTTTTATTATTGTTAAATATTTTATGTTTAGTATCAATTGGTAAACCATAGCCTTGAGTATTTTGTGCTCTTGTAATTCGCAACTGTTTATCGCGTTCTTTTGCTTTCTTATCCACTCCTCTTTATACGTTCGAGTAATTGTTTAATTGTCAACATGTACTTGACACCTCTGTTGCCAACATACCGTTCGTTTTCATGAAATTTCTTCTTACTAGCATTCGTTAGCAAAACCAATTTGCAAATGCTCGCTCGTCTAGTGCTGTAAATTTGTTTTTTAACGGATTGGTCTTGAATATAAGTTCGTATAGACCAGGAGTTCCAACTAATTTTTCCCTTTAACATAAATATCTGGGCCGTTAAATTCAAGTCGAGAATCACCGAAAGTTAGATGATCGAGCTATATCATGTTTTAAATAGTTTCCGATCGTACCTCGTTTTCCGTATCTTTATAAAACGCTTCCACATATTCTCTAGGTAGCGGATCATACTGATCTAGATATTCTCGAAAGGATTCTTCCGGAATACTAGCGAATCTGAGCAGGGTTAAATTGTGGGTCGACTTTAAAGTCATCATCATCACAGTGACTTTCTTCGGTTGGTGCTCATAAATAGTTCGTGATGTTAAATGTGCCCCTTTGGTTGAATGAATGTACCCCACTAATGGGGTACATTCAATCATTTTCCTTTTTTTTGTTAAAGTCTTATGGAAACTCGCGCATGTATATTTTCAATAATATTAAGGTTCTACTACAATATAAAATAGCTAAGCTAATAGCGTGTATTAAATTAAAAAAATATTCCCAAAACACGGCATTCCACAAAGCAAAATATAAAAACTGTATTAAGCCTTCCCACTTTCCCCTACCTGGTTTGAAGAAGAGACTTTCTAAGTCGGTAACACCAGCCAGAACAGGCACATCTGGAAATTTTTGTTGTGTCATCATATTATAAGCAGACTCTGTAAAAACTGCATCTTTGTGAAACGGTTCAAGTACAGGCGTAAATGGTAATCCATTGATGACGAAGAAAAAGAAATACTAAAAAAACAGTAAAATAGTTCTATTATTTTAATAGAAACAATTAAAAGTATACTTTATTACAACCTGTGTGATACACTTGTCATAGTTTTGTTTTTCTTTAATTTTTAGGATAAAAACAAAAAAGAGTTTTAAGCAAATAATTAAAAAGTAAGTGATTCTAACTGAGTTTGGTTTCATGCAGTAAAATAAAATAATTAATTATTTTAGTTTATTTATATAACGACTTTCTATCTTGGGTTAATGTAACAAAAAACTTAAATACCAAGGAAATTATATTAGTCCCCAATAATTTCTGCAACCTGTTACGGATTCTAAGTTTATTCGTTATTTTATAAAAATAATTGTTTTATTGTAACTCGCTCCATTTCAAAATTAGATATGATATTTTATCATAAATGTAATAAATCTGTCTCTATCTGTCTATTTCGCAACACACAACGAAATATTATGTAGTATCTTTAAGGGAACGCTATGTACTATCAAAAGTAAGGAAATTATAGTACTATGCTTTTAAAAAATTAAATGTCTTACTAAAAACTAAAATTTATATTTTAAAGCTAGCAATAATACAATAAACTTCTTACAATAACAGTTGCGGGAATTTGACCTCTCAGTAACTTATCTGACTCGATTTTTCTTAATTTTGATACAAGTTCTTTGGAACTATTGGTCTCTATATCCATAGCAACCCCTACATCGAAGGCAAGATTCTTTGTATGTTTTTGGTAAGACCAAGGACAAAGAATCGATCCACTCTCTAATATGACTCCTAAAACAAAACAAGTAAATGTACAGGGTGATCAAACCTAGGCACTAGTGCTAAGTTTTTATTATTGGAGATATAAAGTCGGTTAAATAAGTGAAGTTGTAGTATTTTTTGCTAATTAACGTGCTGCCAACAGAAAAGCAATTAAACATTGGATTTTTGATTTATTTCAAAAATGTACTCTTTTTAAATTGCCCAACCTAAATATTATATCACTATTTAAAAGATCTATCAAGAAGCTTTAAAAAGTCAATATGTGATGTATAAAATTTTTACTTATTTCGTAAATATGGCCATCCTCAAGAATTTGATAGTAAAATGGGATTTTTAAATATAAACATCCTGTATATTACAATACCATTAGATAGATATTTTAAAGAGCTTTAAGAAAATACCACATTTAATATGTCTATCTCTTATAGTATTGAAAATAAGGTCATCCAAATCTAAAGATTAGTAGATATATACTTTTGATTTTTTTTTATGACACTGAACCTATATTAGTGCTTTTATAGCTGAGTGCTGTTAGTAGACAAAATAGAAATTTAACATAATTTACAGATTTAGATGACCATATTTCCAAACCTATGAGAGATAGACAGATCAAATGTACTTTTTTTTGCAATGCAACTTATGGTTGTAACATATTTTAATAGATTTTATTTGTGTTACATTATTTTTTATATTTCCGTTCTCATACTGTCATAGCCTATTTCTTTATACTTATTTCTTTAATGTCACACTTGCTTTATTTTTAAGTGATTAATTTTTAAAATTAAAGCTTTGGGATATGAAATTTATGCATTAATACAATATTTTGGAGTAAAATTGACAGATAAAAATTTCAAGACGGCTTCTGGGCGCCATTTTGGAAAAAAAAGTTAAATGGAAGAGTGTTTTGTGGTACATTATTTTAAAGCTCCTAGCGAGTACTTTATAATCCTAGAATATAAAGTAAATATCTTTACCTACTACAAAATGGTGGTACTCTAAAACTTGGTTTGTTTGTACGTTTTCATATATCCAAAATTAATAAAGGTAAATGTCCATAAGGTGGTATTTTCCTAAAGCTCGTTTAAAAACTTTTTAATGGTGATACTGGTCATAATATACAGGAGAGGACAAAAATATGTATTTGTTAAATAAAGCACCCTGTATAATATATTACACAGACAATACATATTTAGTTTACCATTAAACAAGCCTCTAGCTTTTGGAGATAACATAAGTAAACTTGCACTGGCTGCTCCCGCACTCTGACCACCAATGGTTACCCTGCTGGGGTCACCCCCAAAGTTTTTAATGTTTTCATTAACCCACTTTAATGCTGCAAGTTGATCTTTAATGCCCCAGTTTCCTGGACATTCCATGTCTTCCGTAGATAAATACCCTAAAAATGTTTAAATTTTAATTTAAGATGTAATTTTTCTACTAATATTATTACAGGCCGAGTGCGCCTTTCACAAAATTTAAAAATATAATTTAAGCCTAAAAGAAGCTTTTGGTATATGTTATTTTTTTTTTTTAATTGTGATCGAGATGTCAAGCCAACTTCAAGCAAAGAAACTGGCGCCGCGTGTTATATTACACGAACCACTTGGTGTCACTTTTGACCCTTCCATAACTTAAAATCTACTTAAACACATGAAACTACGTGTTTATTTATACCCATAAGGACAACCAGAAGCCCACATTTCATAAAGCTAGCTCAAACGGTTATAAAGATATAAAGGTTTAAAAGTCTTCAATTTTCCACTGACTGACTGACTAACATATCAATCAAAACCTAATACACTTCCATATGACCCAGAAAAATGAAATTTGAAATTCAGCTCGGTATGTGGGCTTTTCTGTGGGTTTCGCCACAAGAAAATTGAGATCTAAATGAGTGTCAAGTTCTGTAGAAAATACAAATATGTATAATGTATTAATATTATACAGGGTGATCCTTTTAGGTCGACACTGTTGCTAATTTCTTTAGTATTGGAGATACGAAGTCAGATAAATTAGTTAAGTTGTAGTATTTTTTCCGCTAATTTACGTGTTGCCAACAAAAAACGATTGAACATCGGGTTTTCGATTTATTGCAAAAAAAACTTTTTAGAATAAACTACCCTGCATATTATATCACTATTCAAAAGACCTACAAAGAGCTTTAAAAAGTCCCTAAGTGTTTTACCCAGTTTTTAATAGTGTCGGAAAAATGGCCATCCTCGGGAATTTGATAGATAACTGGCATTTTTAAAATAGAACACACTGCAGTGAAAAGATATTTTGAAGAGCTTTAAGAAAATACCACATTTGATATGTCTGTCTTATAGTTTTAAAAATATGGCCATCCAAATTCTTTTAAATTTTTATTAGGTATCTGTACACTCTACAGCTCCAAGCTATAAGCACTTAGTTTAGTGACAAAGTTAAAATAGACATTACCTACATATTTTTACTATGTTTTATATTTGAATGGTAATATTTCTAAAACTATAAGAGATAGACATATAAAACATAGTAAATATATGTAGGTAATGTTTATTTTAACTTTGACACTAAACTAAGTGCTTATAGCTTGGAGCTGTAGAGTGTATAGATAATGAAAATTTAACAGAATTTTTAGATTTGGATGGCCATATTTTCAAAACTATAAGACAAACATATCAAATGTCGTATTTTCTTAAAGCTCTTTAAAATATATTTTTAATGCAGTGTGTTCTATTTTAAAAATATCAGTTTACTATCAAATTCCTGAGGATGTACTAATGGCCATATGTAATTCCGAAACTATTAAAAATTGGATATAACACATGATGCCTTTTTTAATGGATAGATCTTTTGAATATTGATATAATATATAGGGTAATTTCTTTAAAAAAGGATATTTTTGCAATAAATTGGAGACCCTATGCCAAATGGTTTTTTTGTTGACAGCATACTAATCAGCGGAAAAACTACTACAACTTACTTTGCTTATTTGACTTTGTATCTCCAATAATAAAGAAGTAATTAATTGTGCCGACTTAAAAATGATCACCCTGTAGACTAGGGAACTTCTGTTATACTAAAGATAATAAAAACCTTAAAATATTTTTCATCCCACCAACAACATAAATGTGAAAAAGGGGAGCCAAGTTTAATACTAAAATTATGCTTGGCTCTGGGGTTTGCCGAAAAAGAATGGAGATTTAAATCAGTTACGAGTTCTGTAGAAAATCCAAATATGTATTTATAGGAACAAAATAACATTATGAACAAGTATGAAACTCTATTTCTTTGTTTTATTGGATATCCTATAATTATATGCCGTTATTTTAAAAACGTGAGATCTTGAACTATTGGCTGAATTTGACTTGCTTGGCTGAATTTTTATCAAAGGTAAAAAAATATTTGAATAGGTTAAACCAACCTTTTAGCAACCGACCGACTTAATGGCGTACTCGGTCAGGTCACATCCAACCTTCTTATAAATTCTCGTTTTAAATAACAGCAACCGCTATAGAGAGAAATCAGAGTTTTCATACGTGCTCATAATGTTACCTTGTTCCTATAAATTACATATCTTTGATTTTCCTACGGAACTTGGCAGCTCATTTGTGATCTCGTTCTTTTTGCGGCGTAGCCATCAGCCAAGCTTATAGTTTTTAGTGCTAAACTTTCGGCTGCTCACCTTTCCAAGATTTCAGTCAGTTTAAAGGTAAAAGTCACCGGGTACGAGTTTAGTAAAGTGGTTCGACCATTTTGTCTATTTATAGTAAACACTGTTTTGAATTAGTATAGATTTATGACATCCATAAATCTTCATTGAAATATTTTTACATAAGAAGATGGTTTATCTTTCCCTTTTTATCACAAATTTTGTATAAAATCGACATTATTCCTAAGACACAAAATGTCTTTTAGTAAGTTGTAGCTTTAAACCGACAATTTATGTTCTGTATGTATCTCGGAGATATATCAAATTTGTTACAATTGAAAAAAAATAAAGTTTTATTATGTTTAGTATTACAAAAGTTCCCCAGTCTATAATATTAAACAAAGATTGCTTAAAAACAAATTTGAAAAATTTTAGGAAGTGATACGTTGGTCCAAATAAGGGGGTAGTTTGCTTTATAAACATGGGGTAAAAAAAATCAATCATTAGAGAGATATTGGAGAAAAATTTAACCAAGAAATTTTCCTTTATTTTTTTTTCTTCCCAAATGGAAGAAAAATAGGCTATGTCAAATAAAAAGAAATATTTTAAATGCCTTAATAGGTGACCGCAGATAAATAGGAGTTTTTATTAGATAAATTGATTTTCCCAACACTGGCACACGTAATTCACATTTTTTTACTGTTTTAAATTGGTACCTAAAGTTAATAATATACATACAGTTAAAACATTTTTATTAAACCAACCTATCCAAATTTTTGTTTTCCGAGATAACTGTTTACCTGAGTCCCTCTATTTTTTTAAAACTTTTTTATTAATTCTAAAACATTGCAAAAATAACTAAGTGTGTATTTTATAAGAAAGCAATATTTTTGTAAATATTTCATTAAGTTTAAGTGGATTTCGTTTTTGAGATAAAAACTAGGAAATTTATTTTTTTCCCCCATTTTTGCACCAAGCAGATATCTCCCTAATGGGCAATCTCGTCCACATGTATTATATTATTTTTATTACATTCCATTTAATTTTATAAAAATTGGGAAAAATTTTCTCTAGGTAATTTTTACCAAATACTCCAAGCCTGTAATTAAAGGTAAGCAATATAACTTCATATGCCTCGATAAAATTATTTGGTCCATAAAAATCAGATAAACTACATCCCATTACATAGCCTCTCCATATATAAAGAAATAAACTGGTAGAAAATTTATACACTAACGTACCGTGGGTGTCTTAAGCGAGGTAAGAGGGAGTTTGTTGGACACGGGACTTAAATACTTGAAGATTTGGGGGGGAAGGAAAGACCTCGTAAGCAGCAGGTTCCACAATCTAGGAAACTCTAGGGATAAAAGAACGAACAAAGTGAGCAGCTCTGGGTCCGTCCAGTTGGACCGTATAGGGATGCATACGCGCGGAACCACGAGTTTCTCTGTTGGGAACCGTGAGTGGAGGAACTATACTGACAATTCTTCAGAGCAGAAGCCATGGAAGTACCTATAAAAGCGATAAATCCCCACAGCCCGACGATGGGCAAGAGAGGGAAGCCTTTCTGTAAGTGAAGGATCATTAATGAGACGAATAGCTCTTTCTTGAATAGAATCAAGAATGCTTAGGGTTGTGGGGACGCCATGCCCCAGATATGAGAACAATATTCCAAGGGAGGTCGGATTTGGGACACATATAAAGTGTATAAATTAGAAGGGGAAAATACTTTTTGGGCTCGAAAGAGAAATCCAAGCTTTTGAAGCTGCCTGTATAGATACAATGTGTTTATGCCAGTTAAGGTTACTTTCAAAATGTGACGCCCACGAGATTGAAGGTATCTTTGCTCTGTAAAACTTGGCTGCTCATAAGTAGAGGATGAGTATTTGATGACTCTTTATCGCGACAAGGAATCATGATTGTGTTTTGGATGCATTAAAATGGACTGAGATTTTTGGCGCCCGCAATCCAATATTAAATTAAGATCCCGCGAAAGAGATATCTGCATCGCTCTGCGTTTGTTTTCCAAATCAGGTTTAGTGATGGGTTTAGGAACCTGAAAACTGGAGTGAAGGGTACTATCGTCGGCGAAACTATGAATGGAATTAGTTGTAGACGAGAGAAGGTCGTTGATGTGAAGAAGAAACAATAAACCAATTAGCGTATCGAGGGTGGGGAAGCGTCGTGGGCTCCAGTTAGAAAGAGACCCAAAAGGGGTCCTCATACATAAAAAGCTCAGCATATTAGAGTTAAGGAGCGTAGTTTCTTTGAGGGTAAAGAACTTTTCTTTGATCGTAAAATACAGAAGAGAGGGGCCCAACATTAAAGTGACGCAAGTGTTGAAGTGGGTGAGCCTCATTTTAGCGGTAATGATCTATTTTTTTCTTTTTGTTAGCAGCTTTTTGTAAAGGAGACTGGAAGGGGGGGGCCTCAACCTGGGAATCTGGTGCAGTTCATGAACATCCCCGAATGTACTGGGATTATAGGTTCAATATTTTTTTATTATGTTTTTTTAAACTATTTATGACATTAAACACACAACCACACTATTGTTTTCTTGGTAGAAAGTAAATATCTGCTTACATTTGTAGTCATTGAAAGTGCCGAAGCTCATCGTGGTTGTGATTGCATGAAAGGAGCCAGTACCTCTACCAATTTGTACACCAAATTTTTGGCCACTCTAAACATTTTTAAGTTTTTTTTATCTAAAACTGTGAAGGGATCTCTTTGAACAAGAATATCTCCCCCAATCTGCCACTCCTTCACTGCATCCACTACATTTTTGTAAATAATGTCGTTCCAATATAGTGTAAGTGATTAATATTATTTATTTTTTTACAATCAAAATAAAAATAAAGATAATATGTGCATTAATAAAAATCTCCACACGATAGTCAACGCCAAAAGCTTAAGTTTATAGGTTATGTAAACCTATTTTCTACTGACTTATCGACTTTCTCTCAGTCAATACCAAGAGAAACCATTTGCTCCCAAGGGAAATTGATTTCTATCACTTTTTGATAGAATTGGCTTCTAAAAATACAGGATTTCTTGGCCACTTCCACTTTTTACCATTTTCGTTAGGTACTAATCGCCGTTGGGCGTTTCGGTTTCTAATATGGTATATGAAAACGGAAAAGAGAATCTATAAATTGACAAATGCAAAGTTGTTGTTTTATTTTCCAACTGAAAACGTCAAATGGCAAACGGAATCAGAAACGTCAATCTATAAATCCAGCTTAATACCATGTGTTATTACCCGGCTATTTTTAATTTTTTAAATATTTTTTTAAGTTAATTTATTTTTTAACCGTTTATAAAAATTAATATTTGTTTTTGTACCAGATGTCCGTGAAAAAAAAATCGCAGAAAAGTTTGCCCCTTTTGTTGGGCATACTTTGCTTGTTATTGATGCGGTTCCATTACAAAATTATCATAGGTAAATTTTGTTAGTTTGGTTATCGTTATAGTCGCAGAACTAGGACAATTATAATTTTAATAAGTAAAGCAATAAAAGTTATTAAAAAACAGAATAGTTTCTAAAAAGAGTAATATAAAATAAATAAATTTGATATTGTAATAAGTAAAACTACATTTAAAAGACAAATAATAAGGTTTGAAAGAACCGTTAAAGTACAACATAAAAAAATTTTCCTTCCTCAATAACACTGATGTGTTCCACCTAAAATAAGAAAGTTAACATTAACTTTTGGCATACCCGGAATTGCTAAAACTATTAAAATATTTTAGTCGTATGTTCTCTACAAGCTTTATATTGTTATATTTTGAATATTTTCTAGTGTCCTGTTTGAAAAATCGGTCGCAGCAATTTCTCGTGGGACGCCCTTTATTAGTCCACGTGACCCCACTGTATTTAGACAAATTAAATTTATAACTAGATAGCTTTTCCTATAGTTTTCAAAAGCTCAACACATTTTTTACCAATTTCGAAAATATATATTGAAGACTAGGCCTTAAATTGAAATACTTATACGATAACCGTATTAACTTTTGCTCCTTAAAATTAATAAAGTTGTGTAGTTAAAATTATAGATCGCAAATAAAAAAAAATAAACCTTCGGTGTATAAACGTTTACAAAGAGGCAATCTTCAGAACCTCCTGTTTCAAAAGTCCTTTTTGCTGCTCCTTCTACAGTTATTCCAGCACAACATTCACCTTCCTTGGTTGCATCTAATACCCCAGTCCATCTTGGTAGAGGTTGTGGGGCCTTAAAAAATATAAATGCATATAAGTAGACTCAAATGGAAAATATATTTTTAAATCTGAAACTTTTTTCAATAAATAAACCAAACATTACAACTCATTTGATCTTTTTAAATTATTTTATTTTATTAATTTTTTTAATAACATTTAGTGTGTCCCAGAAAAGGTGTTACAAAAAAATGAACCAGAAGTTTTTAAATTTTAAAACGGGATTTTGGGTAACAAAATTTTACTTCAACGAGGCAAGTTATAACTAACAATATGAAGAATATCAAAGAGAAAAATAAGTTTACCATTAAACGATTCCACTTATAGCTAGCTTGCCCAATTTATTTATTTATTTGTTTAGGTCATATTTAGTAATTTTATTTTTACCCTAAACTAGACAGATTGATCTGATTTTTGGTACACACAGTATAATACATTCTTTATTACTGTAAATCCAAGATGACCGGACTACATGTTACTTCACAACAACGTAAATCGGTATCAAATGAAAGAGCTTGTGAGGTTCAGGGGGCGATCGCTAGAAAAAATCGATTGGGACATAATGGACACCCGAATACATAATAATTAGTACCAACACAAATCGATTTTAAAACCTGCCAAAATAATTTTTAAAACTTTATATTTATTTTTATTAAACACAAATATATTTAGTTAACAAAAATTATTTTTAAACTTAACAAAACTAATTTAAAAAGCTTAACACAAATAATTTTTCTGTCTTAAGTTTATTATTTTGCCTTGTTTTAAAACTGACAGGTTAAACAAGGATGAATATAAAATAAAAATAACGTTGACCAGTCGAACACTTATTTTATCTTTCGCCGACCGAATGCGCTAGTGTTTCGCGATTGCAGCGTTAATGATGTTATTAGGCCTGCTATGTACCGGTCTGGTCTAATATCTACGGTCAGGGCAATTGGACAGTTTTGTTGACTCCAGTTTTTTTCTATATGGTTGATGATAATTTGGCCGCCCCTGAATGTGACCGCCCACGTGCGGTTCTCGTTTCTCTGGTAACTTTTAAAACCACTATTTGTCTCCTAAATATTACAACAAACGTATAAAAAAGTATAAAATATTTGCAAAAAACCTAAACACCTTTATAAGCTGAATTATCAGTAATTATTAGGAATTATTTTTAATGTAAAAATAAATTAAATACTAAATATACGAGTAATAAAATGCAAATAATTATTTGCAAAAAGTTTCAATGTCGATATTTTTATAAGAATTGGCGACTGATATTTATCTAATATTAATAAATAAGCATTTAATTAAATATTTCAGTTCTTTAATTACAGAGGTAAAAATAATTAAACATTAATTTGCCACGATAAGAATCATTTAGCTCGTAAGAATTTATTGGCAATAAAATATTATATTTTAGCATTATTTTGAAAAAAATAGATCTAATAGGATAAGGTAAAACCAGTTGAACATACTGTGTTAGTAAAAAGTACCTTTTAAATATTTTTGAAGCAACTAAACCTACATTAAGTAAATTTGTTATCTAAGGTATTTTGGCATGTGGAATTTAATAGGGAAATAGGCATTGTTTCCAGATTTCCCAGTTTTCTGCTACACATATTGGTTTCAATGTTTTAAATGTATGCCCTATTTATTTTTATTGCATTAAATTGAACGAATCAAATTTAGTAAGTTTTAAAATTTTCTGTCCATATTAGTTGTTGAGGGTGTGTATCATATGATCACATTTTCAGCAAAAATTAATTTAGAGCCTAAATATCTTTAAAACCGCTAAAGGTATGTATACATAATTTGGTATTTTTGCCAAATTGTTGCCAAATTTCGATAAAATTGCGATGTTGTCACATCTCGGTAACTGGTAAAGATTAAACTTTGAAAAATTAAATCTTACTTAAGTCGACACGCTTCTTTAATTGCAATTAAAATAAATTAAGCATTTTATTTAAAGTACCAAAAGTATTACATGTAGCGTAAAGCTGAAAAATCAGGCAACAATGACAGTATCATTGTTTAATCCTACTTGCCCAGAAACCCTTAAATGAAAAAATGTGTAAACGCAGCTTAAGGTGTTTTAGAGATATTTGAGCGCATCTAAACTTACCTAAAATGTGGTGTTGTCATATCTAAGGGATATAATTCCGAGCGTTTTTTCCAATCCTGTGATTTTAAAATTTGTTAGCGGACAATCCCGGGATCCCGGATAATCTCGGGACTTAAGAGTATCGTAAAAATATTTCAACTTTTTTTTCATATTTTAGGAATGTAAAAAATCCAAACAAAAAAGTTTTCTTTTAAAATAAAAAACAAACTATTTAAAAGCATATAAAAAAATCAACATGATACACACTTTCTTTTAATAAAGACATTCCTATAGTCGTCTTGATGACAAAACTGTATTTCTGCAACATTGACATACTCTCAAATAACCTTTAATACAACAAACTTAGGGCAATAATAAACCCTATAAATAATAAAAGGAAATTATCCAAAATATACTTTAAATAAACATATTTTAATGCAAAATTCTAATAACTCGCGTGATGCAATGTGTTGCTTTTTAGGATTAATTTTTTCAAGTAAAACCGCGTAAAGCTGACTAAAATCGCAGGTGGGAAATAAAAATGGCTGACTTTTAATTTTTTTTGGCATTAACAACTTAATAAATTGACAGAAAAACTACATGCGTTTCGTTTTATGGAATTATTTAAAAAAAAAAAATACATTTATTTATTAAAATTTTTTAAAGAAATTTAATCCCGAAAATTTCGGGACTGTAAAAAGGGCGGAATCTCGGGATTGTATCCCCTAGTTATATCTTAGCTGCTAGTAAAAATGGAATTTTTGGAATATGTAGATTTATTTAATTTAGTTTGCGCAATTTATTGCAATAAAAATATGGGATATTTTATTTAAAAAACGAAAAAGATACTTGTAGGCAAGACAGGGAAATCTGTCAACGGTGCTAATATTACTATTAAATTCTTTATGTCCGAAACCTTCCAGATATCAAATTAGGTAAATAAAGCTTTAATGGTTTTCAAGATATTTAAGAGTTACTTACAGTACTTTTTACTAACTCAGTATAGGGGTAGGTTGGGCAATGAAAATATTTTACAAAATGTAGACATGACACTTCACGTTGACCTGCCAAATAAGAAGCTCCAAATCAAAACGCAGTTTTGATACAACACAATTTTAAGAGTATCTCACAACTCTTACCCCATGTTTTATTATTTATGTTTAACCATTATTTTAATAAACATATATCTTATTTAAAATACATAAATTAAACATATTTCAAAATATTTAAAAATTCATAAATAAAAAATGGGGAGTAAAACTTATAAGGTATTCTCAAAAATTGTGTTTTATCAAAAACTGCGTTTTAATTTGGAGCTCTTCAAATATAAAAAAGTGCTCGGGAAAGGGAAACTTATCGTGGAGCTGTAAATGGAAATATTTCTCCACTGTCGTAAATATAAACAAAGAGAAATCTTCTCTTTCGACAGTTAAAAAAACTTCCGCTTTTCATTCCATTCATCGCGACCTTCTCCAGTGACGCGTTTTGCCTACCTTATAGGAGACAAGTTAGATATAGCAAAATAAATGAAAATAATTCTCCAATGTCGTAAATATACAGGTCTGGAAAATCGTTATCGAACCATTGGGATTAACAAGTGGAAAAAAGAGAAAGCGATCTTGCCTTAAGATAGAAAGTAACGGAAAATAAGATATTCCCCGATTTTTCAAATGCAATGATGCCATATGTATGTATACGCCCACTTTCCTGCAGTAGTGGGGCACATCAACGTGCCGTCGCCGGGTCCGAGCGTTGGACAGAGCTCATTTGCAATTGCAAGCTGTTTGGGGTACCGCAAACTATAAACTACGGCGCTTTCTTTTTAAAATGTTGGTTTATACCGTTGAACAAAGAGTTCAAATTATTAAGTGGTACTATGCCGGTAATTCAGCAGAAGAAATAATCGGGAGATTTGCATTTTTATTTGAAGGAGGTTCTGTGCCTGTTAAAAGTACAATTTTAAAAATTATAAGTAAGTTTGAAACCAGCGGCTGTTTACAAAATTGTAGGAAATGCATGTGTTATGATGAGGTGCCGCCTACCTCCATTAACCGAGGAACGGCAAGTCCGTGAGACTGCTGTTTGCAGTTTAGCCGAAATTCATTTTCCTTGTAATAGTACCAAAATTTCTGAAGAACTTGATATTGAATCTCGAACAGTTAGGAATATTCTGAAACGAAACAAATACCATTGCTATAAATTGCAATCTAGTCAAGAGGTTTTTCCTGAAGACTATGAAAAACGTATGGTGTTTTGTGAGGATATGATGGAGAGGGCCAATGCTAATGACACATTTATCAAAAATATTTTCTTTACTGATGAATCATCATTTCCCTTGCATGGTCATCACAACCCTTCTATCGCTGTAGGTTACTCGATAGAATACAAGCACATCACTATCCCTCTCAGAACACAATACCCTCAAAAGGTCAACGTGTGGGCTGGCATTTTGGGCGATAATATTATTGGCCCTTTTTTTATTGAGGGAAATTTAAATGCCAACAAATACTTGAATCTTTTGAGAAATCAGGTTATTCCAGCTGTTCAGGCTCTCAATGTCAATTTTGAAGATATTTGGTATCAACAGGATGGTGTCCGGCTCATAACGCCAGGGAAGTTCAACAATTTTTGGGAGTCACGTTTCCAAATCGTATAATCAGCGAAAGAGGTACCATAAAATGGCCTCCTAGATCACCAGATCTGGCACCAAATGATTTTTTCTTTGGGGACATGTTAAGCAACAAATTTATAGGCATCGTCATGAACGTGCAAATGACTTAGATGAGCTCCGCCTAAAAATTAGTCAGGTTCTTATAGGAATAACACCTGAAATACTTGAAAACACAAGAACCGAATTCTATAACAGGTTGGGATATTGTCTTGCACAAAATGGTGGTCTCTTTGAGAACCTTATAAACTAAGATTTTAAAAAGTATTAAAGTTTTTATAAGAAATTTTTTTAGAAATACTTTTATGTTCTTTAATTTTTTTAGAATTATATTTTTATTTTCAAAATTATTTGTTTATTCTTTCTTTCGGAATTGCTTTTAATTTTGTTTAGCCCCAAACGGCAAAAAGAAGCTCTTAAAAATGCCAGTATTTGATGCATTTAAAGCAATAAATTCATCAAATACCAAAATATTTAATAGTTACGTAAAAAAATTTATCAAAATATATGAAGCAGTAACATCCTCCATGCGTGCAAAGAAGCAACTGCGTGCTCGAGCTCGATCAGCCATAAACAAAGCGAGCGCGTTGACGCAGTGGTGGGGGAGAAAGCAAGGGGAACGGGCGGGGAAACACCTCATTCTGTTTCAGTCGAACTCATGTGATTTAGTATCTCCCTTCTCTTTGGCAATATGTTTCCGCCCACTGTAATTACAGCCCCACTCTTTTGTGCCGTAGCAGGAGACGAAATCCACACGAGAGCGTCTGCGGTACGCAGATGTCGAGTACAGGGTTGCCGACTTGCCTTAACTTTCGGGGTAAAATTAAAATAATAATAGTAATAAAAATGTTATTAAACCTTTTTTACTTTATTTTTGTGATTTTAGAATGTAATTGTATAATGTACATTTAATTTTTAAAATTTAAGGACTTTCAGGAAACATAAAAATATCAAAATTAAAATGAGACAAATTACTTTGTTTTCTATCACTATATTTATCAACATTGTGACTGCAGTTTCGAAGCTTTGCTACATTTTCAAACTGAATATTCTAAACTACTTGAAACTTGTATATATATACACGTACAATTGGTTAACACATTTTTAATAATAGTGTGCCTATCCTAAATTTTAAAAAACTGTAAATAGTGGGCTGCTCCTCAGGTCGGTCTGGTCATTCAATAAATTTATTGAGGGGTTTTTATTGGCTTTGTAAATTTCAATAGACTCTAAAATGTTAAGTTTTTACTTTTCGGTGCGGTATATAAAATTTTAAGATTATCGACACTTGGGAATGAATGACCAGATGTTATAAAGTGGTTGGCAAAGTTTGAATTATTTTTATTTAGTACATATGACGATTTGTGTTCCTTAAACCTAATATTAAAATTTCTTCCTGTTTGCCCTACATATAAACTATTGCATTCTTCACAATTTAAACTATAAACTCCAGATTTATTTAATGGTAGTGTTTTTCCTTAGCATTAAAAAATAACTGAGAAACTTTTGGGATGGCCTAAAGGCAATTTTTAAATTATTATTTTTTGTTAAGATGTGTGCTATTTTATCTGAAACTGGTCCAAAATATGTTAGGGTATGGTATGTTGGGGTGCTATTGGGTTTTATATATGGGTATATATGATTAAGGGCTAATTGTTTTTGTTTTTTATTAATTAGCGAATTTATGGTACTTAAATCAAAACCGTTATGTTTCGCAATAATTCTTATTGTATTTAATTCTATTTCACGTTTGTGGTTTTCTAAAGGGATGGAAAATGCTCTGTGTATCATTGTTCTATAGGCTGCAAGTTTATGTGTTTTGGGGTGTGTCGAGTGGTTTGAAATCGTAGTGTCAGTAAATGTAGGTTTTCTATATATATCAAAGGAAAATTGGTTGTTCTTTTTGGAAATCGATATATCAAGGAAATTTATGGTGTTATCGATTTCTTTTTCCATTGTAAACTTTATTTTAGGGTGAAGGCTATTAAGATGATTAAGTGTTAATTGTAAATCTAAATCGCTACCTGTAAAACACACTAGAATATCATCCACGTATCTGAACCAAAACTTTATGTTTTTCGCAAAATCAGTTTTTAAAAAATTTTCTTCCAGATTAGACATAAAGATTTCGGCTAGAAGTGGACTTAACGGTGATCACATAGCTAGTCCGTCTGTCTGTTTATAGAATGTATTGTTGTACATAAAATAATTTTCTTGAATACAAAAATTAAACAATGTAATAATTTCGTTTTTTATGACTGGATTAATATTTTTATAAGTAAGAGTTTCTTCAATGATGGCTAAACAGTCACGATTAGGAACGTTAGGGAACATGTTAACAACGTCAAAGGATACCAGTGTGCAATTATCGGAAATTGTAAAATTTTTAAGTTTTTGTGTGAGTTGTACCGAATTTTTTATTGTATATTGTGGACTTAAATTTGAGATATCTTTATATATGTAATTTAATTTATAAGCTAATTTACTAAGAGGACTGTTTATATATGAAACAACAGGACGAATTGGGGCATTATTTTTGTGAATTTTTATTAAACCATATAACTTAGGGGAGTGGGGTTCATGTTTAAAATTTTAAATTTGTCATTGTTGGACAATACGCCCTGTATATCCTTTAACGTTGCTTTTAATTTATTCTGTATTTTAGAGGTAGGATCATTTTTAAGGATACAAGGTTTTTCTTTGTCTAGAAAATCATTAATTTTTTGGTTATATTCACCTTTAGATAAAGCTACAATAACACTTAATCATCTTAATAGCCTTCACCCTAAAATAAAGTTTACAATGGAAAAAGAAATCGATAACACCATAAATTTCCTTGATATATCGATTTCCAAAAAGAACAACCAATTTTCCTTTGATATATATAGAAAACCTACATTTACTGACACTACGATTTCAAACCACTCGACACACCCCAAAACACATAAACTTGCAGCCTATAGAACAATGATACACAGAGCATTTTCCATCCCTTTAGAAAACCACAAACGTGAAATAGAATTAAATACAATAAGAATTATTGCGAAAAATAACGGTTTTGATTTAAGTACCATAAATTCGCTAATTAATAAAAAACAAAAACAATTAGCCCTTAATCATACATACCCATATATAAAACCCAATAGCACCCCAACATACCATACCCTAACATATTTTGGACCAGTTTCAGATAAAATAGCACACATCTTAACAAAAAATAATAATTTAAAAATTGCCTTTAGGCCATCCCAAAAAGTTTCTCAGTTATTTTTTAATGCTAAGAAAAAACACTACCATTAAATAAATCTGGAGTTTATAGTTTAAATTGTGAAGAATGCAATAGTTTATATGTAGGGCAAACAGGAAGAAATTTTAATATTAGGTTTAAGGAACACAAATCGTCATATGTACTAAATAAAAATAATTCAAACTTTGCCAACCACTTTATAACATCTGGTCATTCATTCCCAAGTGTCGATAATCTTAAAATTTTATATACCGCACCGAAAAGTAAAAAACTTAACATTTTAGAGTCTATTGAAATTTACAAAGCCAATAAAAACCCCTCAATAAATTTATTGAATGACCAGACCGACCTGAGGAGCAGCCCACTATTTACAGTTTTTTAAAATTTAGGATAGGCACTATTATTAAAAATGTGTTAACCAATTGTACGTGTATATATATACAAGTTTCAAGTAGTTTAGAATATTCAGTTTGAAAATGTAGCAAAGCTTCGAAACTGCAGTCACAATGTTGATAAATATAGTGATAGAAAACAAAGTAATTTGTCTCATTTTAATTTAAAATGTACTATCACAAAGTAACGGACAACTCAATACAGTATATAAAAATATCAATTTAGGGCTTTTTAAACTAGGTTTGGGGTCAGATTTTTTCGGAGTCGGGTCGACTAGAATCCTTTAAAATTGATTTTTACTGACAAGTCGTTTGCTGTGTTGCAAACTGCTGCTGATCCTGCTTAATTTAGATTTTTTTTTAAGTTTTGGTCAATATCGTTGACAAAAAGTTCAAATTATTAAGTAGTACTATGCTGGTAATTTAGCAGAAGAAATAATTAGGAGGTTT
Organism: Listronotus bonariensis; assembly: GCA_014170235.1. Taxonomy (NCBI): domain Eukaryota; kingdom Metazoa; phylum Arthropoda; class Insecta; order Coleoptera; family Curculionidae; genus Listronotus; species Listronotus bonariensis. Next base: position 31,314 of record JACEGR010001082.1, read on the forward strand.
GCATTATAGGTTTGGTCTTGTACCAGCGAAAAGTACAACTTTTGAAATTATTATAAAAGTTTGAAACCATCAACTGTTAACGAAATTGTAGGAAGTGCATGTGTAATGATGAGGTGCCACTTGCACCTCCATTAACTAAGAAACGACAAGTCTGTGATACTGCTGCATTTCCGACCTTTTTAAAAATTTCCGTCTCGCAGTATTGCGCCCTGGTGCCTTGCACCACCCGGTAACATATCACCTTAAATGCTTGAAAACCAAAGAGAACCGAATTTAATAAATTGATATATTGTCTTGCTAAAAATTGTGGTCCCTTTCAGAACCATAATAATAAGATTTTAAAAGAGTTTCCACATTGTATAAACATTTCCGTTAGAAATACTTTTATGTTCTTTTTATTTTTTAGAGAATATTTTATTTAAATTTACTTCTTTTTTTTTTTTGTTAAAACCCAAATGGCAAAAAGAATTATGCTTCTAACTTTCACCATGCTACTGAATACCATCAGTGTGGCCAGGTGGGTTACGATAAAAATCCCCCGTGTGGGTCCAAAAATCACTTTTTTTGGGATACTTTAGAAAAATCCCTGTGATTTAAAGCCACATTTGAGGGCCGCCTTTAAATAGTTAAAAAATGTATTTTCTACGCCAAAGAAATTGACAACCAAAAAAAAAAGGTTTGCGTAAAAATCGAGAATTTTAAGTAAAAAGTAAGTAAAAGTAATGATTTGTTTACAACTGACATTAATTTTATGATATTTATGTCAGATAGAAATTCTAGCTGTGTACACGGTCAAAAATGTTGTCTGATATAAATTTTTGATTGTTTACACTAGTCAGAATTTTTATCTGACGTAAATATCATGCAATAAAAGTAAGATCAAAACGTACCTTTAAAAATGTTTTTATACTACCTTCCAAATCGTTAAAAATCCCCGTTTTTACTTTAAAAATCCCGTTTTACCTTGTCATCAAAAATCCCCAAAAAAGTCTCTGGCAACACTGTTCAATACCCGAACGCTGCAAGTTCTTGATACGCAAAACGAAAACCGTCGGCACCAGTGTCCTAATAGGGGAGTACGTTTGGATGTAAGCAAAGAGAACGGGGAAAAATTTGTGCATCGACAACACCGCATCGTCTGTTTCAGTCGAACTTATGTGATTCAGTATATTCAGAAATACTCTCTTTTCCACTTGCGGAATTGCAAAGGGCGAATGAAGATTTTCCAAACCTGTATACAAAAGAAAAATCTTCTCTTTCGACAGTTGAAAAAAACTTCCGCTTTTCATTCCATTCACCGGGACCTTCTCCAGTGACGCGTTTTGCCTACCTCATAGGAGACAAGTTAGATATAGGAAAATAAATAAAAATAATTCTCCACTGTCGTAAATATATACAAAGAGAATTTCCCCTTTTGACAGTTAAAAAAAAACTTCCGCTTTTCATTCCATTCACCGGGACCTTCTCCAGTGACGCGTTTCGCCACCTCATAGTAGAGTAGCTCTTTTTTGTTAACTTGTAAAAGGGAGATTTCTATTTTGTATTAATATATATATTTACGACAGTAGAGAATTATTTACAGGTGGAATCATATTTGCTAATTTCTCGAAGCAGAAGCCTTCTCTTAGAATAAATAATATAATAAATTAGGTTAGTGTTGCTGATTTTGATGAAACTGCAATATGTTGTAGTACATTAGAAAATAAGAAAAAAGTACTTTTTTATCGGCCATTAAACACTTTTAGGGGTAAAATGCACCCCTGAGATTTACTCCTATGATATTTTTTTTCTTCAAAATCTTGAAAAAAATTAGCTTATAGAAGATTCAATAAATAAAATTATGGTTTTAATTTTGCAAAGTTATCTCAATTTTAAAGTTATTTGAAAAAAAAACAATTTAAGGGCGGATTTCAGAGGTGCATTTCACCCCTTAAAGTGTTTAATGGCCGATAAAAAACAGGTATTTCTTATGTTTTGATGGACTACAACATATTTGCATTTTCATGAAAATCAGCAAGGGACACCTGGGATACTTTCCTTGTTAGTGATATGAATATTTTAGCCGTTAATCTGTATTGCAAACATTTGCAAATAAGGTTTAAAAGCTATATTTTTAGTATACTCACACGAAATCTTAGATTCCCAATAGGTGGCTTAGCATATGGAATGCCTGAGTATTTGTAGAATTGGACTCCATTTTTCGTTCGTTCCTCCTTACCTTGAACTAAACCATAAGTCGTTGCTACTTGAAATCGTTTATCCTAAAATTATTACAATTATTTTGACTTTCTTTTGGGATTTTAAAACATAATATCTTAGTTAGCTCACTAGTCCAGAGCATAGCTAAGAAGAATGCTTTAATATGGAATATTTTTATTTTATATTTTATGAAAAAAAAAAGTTCTTATATTGGTTAGTTCTTCTTGGTAGTAATAAATGTATATCTTTTTTTTTTTTACTTTAATTTTTCTTCTTTTCAAAGTGTTCCTCTTGAAGCCAGCAGCATCTAGTATACATTTGGTGTGAGTCCAGTGCCGGATCAAGCGTGAAGCCATGAAGCGATCGCTTTACACCAGAACGGGAGGGGCAAAAATTGAAGCTGAAAACAAAGTATTTCTTCCGGTTAGTTCTAGTTAGCGGAAATTTAAAAGTAAAGCCTTTTTCTGTTTTGATCTTTAATTTTATGTCGATCTAAATTATATTTTTGATCACAAAAGGGCCTAACTTTAACTTCAATAGGAAATAGACCTTGATCCGGCACTTTGTGGGTCCCATGTCTAACTTTACCGAAAGAAAGACTTAAAGACTGAACTTGAACGCACTTTGAAATAAGTTGTCGGTAAAAAGTAAAAAAATAACCTAAATAATAAACTAAGAAGTTTCAAATACTATTTAGGAATTTAAAAATATATCTTACTTGCTCACTTTCTGGAATAAAACTTAAACAGATAACACTGGAATATTGGAGAAATAGGTATAACAACTTGACCCATTTCATGGTAGGTTTTATTTAGTAACATATTTTGTTAACTTTTAATACTTAAATAGACTTTAATTATTTCGTAATTAAAAGTCGCACATTAAAATGTACAGTGGCAGCATTAAAAGTTGTAAATAATCTTAGTTTATGCTATGTGCTTATAAAATTCTCTCTACTAAAAGATTCTGTAGAAATAAACATGTTTAAAATTTTGTGAAAAAATATACAGGGTGTCTCTAAAAGGTCTGTATAAAATGGTACGACAAATTTCTTGGACCAAAATACAACGATATAACGCAATTTACCTAAGTCGAAAAGTTGATCGTTTGGTCATGGTCAAAGTTTTTATTTTATATTATTTATTTTTAATTATTTTATTTATTTTAAGATATTTTTCCACAAACTTTAGTATATTAGGGTTTTTCAGAGTGGCGAATTGAAATATACATTATTTTTATCGTAAAATGTAGAGAAAGCCACCTGCAGTCCTTTGATTAGGTTTAAAATGTCATAACCTTTTTTGTTGCCTTCGTAAACTATAATTTTAGTATGGAATTTTAATATAACTATATCTTTTGCACAAAAAAAAGTATACAGAACATTTTATTTTATACCAAAGTTTTTAAATTAATATACTTACTTTTTATCCAGGCCAACGGGTAGTATCCAAAAGGCCTGTACAAAATGCTACCACAAATTTTTAGGTCAAAAAACAACAAAGCAATTTATGCTTGGTCAAAGAATGATCGTTTGCAAGATACAGAGTGTCAATTTTTTTTTACTTAAACTCCCTGTTTCTTGTAAACGATCAACTTTTCAACAAAGGTTTATTGGGTTAAGTCGTTGTATTTTGGAGTAAGAAAATTGTAGTAACTATTACTACGTTTATATCGAATAGTTTAAGCTGGCTTGAAAACAAAGCGGCTTTGAAGCGATTTCCAAGTCCACGTGTTTAATTCTGTGGCTTGAGTGTCTATTGAAAATCGAGGTCAAGCACATTTCAGGCCAACGTCGTACGCATGCGGCAGTTTTGCATCCCATTTCACAGTAGACATTAAATAAAAAACAAATCTCACTTTTTAATTTGTCCCGTTTTGTGTGCTGTTGTTGGTGTGAGCGTCACAAAATGCAAAAGGTTAGTTCTGGTTAGTTAAGCATGTTTTAAAGTTTTTTTACCTTTTTTCCACTTATATTTTGTATAAAAATGTCAAAATCATAAATGCATCAGCAAACACTGATGACGTTTGAGGAAGCTTTCATCTGAGGTTAAGCAGTTATCAAGCCCGCTTGAATCGTTTAAATCTTGTTTCTAATCGGCTTCAGTAAAGTCAACCCTACCTATTTTCAGGCATGACTTAAACGATTCAAGTCACTTTCAAGCGCGTTTATATCGCTTTTTCAAGCCACTTTTTAAAGCCGCTTTAATTCAAGGTAGCTTCAACTATTCGATATAAACGGAGTGTATGTTACAGAAACCCAGGTGGCCTAAATAGAGCATAAAATAATCCGAAGAAATTTTTTTATGTGAAATAAAACATTTAATCTAAAATATCTTAGAATCAGTTGCTTGTAGCCATATTTTTTCGGTATACCTTTTTAGACTATGAGAGAATAAGAATTATCTACTAGAATCAAAAACTTTTTGACTAAGGTAAATTGCATTAGATCGTTGTATTTTGGCACAAGGAGTCTATGGTAGCCATAAATATCTCACATTTAGATACGTCGAGCCTAGTTGCCTTTTACGGATTTTTACGACCTCGCGCAGTAAACAAACTCGAGGCCCACCGGAAGGTCCTTGGTGAAGTCCGCGCGTTTAGTAAAGAGGCCACCGACGTCATCATTATCTACGCGAAATCTTCTGTAACTCTCTTTAACTCGCGGTTTCGAGGGCTTCGTATTGTTACTTAGGAAGTAGGCATTTTAAAGATTTGATTTAAAAACATAAATAACATTTTAAATACGGGAAAAGGGAATAAAAGAAGATTTTGCGCAGAAAATGATGACGTCCTCTTTACCAAACGCGCGGACTCTACATGCGCATTAAAAAGTCATATCCAGTACCGGACTTTTTAAATCATTAAATAATTTAAAAATCTTAAAATCTCAGTATCTTAATGTGTAAAGAAAAATATTCGTTATATATTTATATAATAATTTATATTATTTTACATTTCTTCACGAATATAAGGTAGGTAGTTAAAAAATATCATGGACACGATACGTCAACAGTGAATAAGAACAAAGATTTGCTAAATTATCTTTAAAGAAAAGGTAAACGGATGTTGACAGGAATAATAATTTAATATCGTGAGTTTAATGTCACTTGACAAAAAAAAAAGAATATGACCCAGATCCTGTGATGTATTTTGGACTTCTAAACATAAATGCGTTATCAGAAAAGTCACAATTTTTTCCTAATCTTTAAAAACTTTGGGTATGATTATTTTTAGTCTAATAGACAGGGGCATGCAAGTCATAGGCAACAAAGTTTTTCTTCAGTTCTGAAGGTTTAAGGAATTTATTCAAGAATGAAAAAGTGATGGTGGCTTAGACATGCAAAATACGTTTTTATTTATGTTCTGAACTTAAATCAAGAGTAAATTTTGCTTTAGCATTCACCAATATATAGTACTTTGCAAAAAAGCGTTAAAGAATTTCTGATTTTATATTCTGATATTTTAAGGTTAGAATTTAGCATATATCACATATCTGGGTCCAATACTTTTGTTTCATTTTATAGAATGGTGTAAGTTGAGGCAAGATAAAGGAGACAAAAAGGAATCGGCCAAAAAAATAATGTCGTGGTTTCGCAGTATCAGAGCAGGAGATTGTCCGTCCAACAACTTCTAAGAATGGCATAAAAAGGCATTTTAAAAAATTGGCCGCTAACCTGTAGTGATAAAAAGCAAGCAGGAGTAAATAAAGTATTAAGATGGCTAAATTAATAGTATAAATTTCAGCTGGAGCAAAATTACTCATTACACATTTAGAGTTCAGAACATATTACAGAGAGGTTTAAAAACAAAATTTAAAATGTTATTACAATAAATAACGTAAATGCTTTTGCCAATATTATTATTAGAATATTTAAAAAACATACTCATTACGTTCCAATTATTGAAAACTGTCAGACTAGCAAATCAGGTGATAACATTTCATTAATTCAGTTACATTGTTAAAACTTATGTTATAAATTTAGTTGATATACTTACTTATTTTACTTTATTTTAATCAGCCCCGGATCTTTATTTTTGTAACGAAGGGCAAAACTTGCCGTATGTCGCCCCGCCCGGCCTTGAGAAAAATTTAAAGAGCAAAAAAATATATTTCTTTTTAGATACCTATGTATAATAACAAATTAAAAGACGACCAAGAAAAAAGGTCTTTCTCTGTTACAATCACCACTTTCCTATACATTTCATGTTTTAATTTGCCGCCCCTTAAAGGTGTCACTCGTTGCAGACACCACCGTTGCCCCCACCGCTCCTAGTTCCGGAACTGCTTTTAATACTTTTTTTTCTTAAATACGGCAACCATTGACATATTATAGCGTATTAGACGTTTTTAATGTAACTGTATTTTTAAAATTTGACTCAACGTCCTTCAAACGGAAAAGCGGCGATAAATTCACATAATTCTGCCCGATAGTTCGTTTGGCGCCAGGCGCCTTCCCCTTCGATTTGCTTACGCACAAATTAATTTTTTCGCCCATGAATTGTAACTTTTTTTCGCGCAGGTATAACAAGATTTGGCTATCCATCGAGATCAGACAGACATTTTGTTAGAGACACCCTGTATAATTCCTATTTTATTAAGTAAACTTAACATATCGACACCTTATAGGCTAAATGGCATATCCCTAAAAATTACTGAAATGCTACCTATTTTTCAATCATAGGGGTCAAAACATAACGTTTCAGTGCTTAAACAACGTTAAATAAACAGGGGAGAATATCTAATAACCCGACACCCATGGTACTTTACTTAGGTGTAAGCCTTTGTGGGCTGTCAAAAAGATATTAAAAATTGGATATTTTTAAATTTATGATTTGATACAGAGAGTTGTTTTCTTTCTTTGTCAAAGAACACATTAAATCAGTGCTATACAGTGTGTCCATGAATGAACTTAACTATACCTGTTTTTTTTTTTTTAATTTTGACATTTCGAAAAAAAGTTAGTTATCATAAAAATTTTTGCTTTGTCTGAAATGCTTCAAGCCATAATAAAAATTGCTCCAAGATATACAAGGTGGTTCAAAACCTTTAGATAGTATTTTTTTAAATGAAAAATCTTGTTTTAAACGCAATTGAAACTAATAAAGAAAGTTGAATAGATTTTGTTCTTATCGCTTATTCTTATTTGGAAAAATATGTGTAAACTAAAATAAATTACTTTTTTCTTTATAAATAATTCATTTTACTTTCAATACGCAAACATTGTCAAGTTAACTTAAAATTAATATAAAAAGTAAGCTAAAAGGTAACGATTTATACCTTAAATCCTTAATGCATGATGCTGGAGGCGTCTCCTAAATATTATATAAATATCTGAATTGATAAACCTAAAGGTGATTACAAAAAACAAAAATATTTTTGAAACATTTTTAACACCTTTTAGTTTAAAAACTAGGACGTTTAGGACGAAAGTTCATATAAAGTTTTCTCCTAATTATAATTTTAGAATTACCCCTTAAATTTTCTCGGGTTGAGTTACTAGGCACCCTGTATATTTGTGGAACACAGAGCCTTCTTTATTTCTAAAGTCGGTTAAAAATAAGCCACTGACGCAAGGGGCTTCTTTACTTATATACACCTAAGTTTCTTTTCGATTTTAAAAGCTTAGGGTTTTTAAAGCGTAAAAATGGTTTTGCACATGAAACCAACAAGAAAAATTCTTCGACCATGTTGTGCTGCCGTTGGCTAAGCACCTATAATCTTGGGAACCTTTAGTTTACTAACAGTATAGTTTAAATAATTTATGTGGTTATACCGGTTGGTACGTCGAACATAGGAAATCCCATGTAAATTTTAAGAAGGTTAAATATCAGCTCTCCCAAACATTTTACAGAAAAATGTAAGAAGGCCAACCTTACAAAAAAACGTGTATAATAACTTTTGAAAGGGACCAATGTGACTAACCCACGTGCCAAGTTTTAAAGAATTTTCAGAAGCGAATCTTAAATTGTTCAATTTAATGTAATTGCAAAATTACCAACATTATCGGTTTTGGAAAAACCAAACAGACAGCTAACACCAACAATTTGTTTTCTTTCAAATACTGACAGTTAATAATTTATTAACACTTTTCTTCATGTCAGTGATAACATTCATTTTACAGGTGCCTGTTTGATTTTACCCGAACCAAAAATTTTGGTAATTTTGCAATTACACTTAGGTAACTGAATAATTTAAGATTCGCTTGTTAAAATTTTTTGAAACTTGACACAAGGGTTTGTCACATTGGTCTCATTAAAAAGTTATTTTACGCTTTTTTCTAAAATGCTCAGGTAAGCCAATAATAAATCGCCTTAAAATTTACATAAGATTTCCTATGTTCCGCCCGGCAAAGCACCACCCGGTATATGTTTAATTGCTTTATGTTTTATTAATTTGTCCGTAGATGGCTAAAAATATAAACCACGTAAAAGGTTAATATACAATCCAAACCTGCCAATAGGTTAAAAGAAATAATAAAAAAATATATTATATCTGTAAATAATTACTGCTTATTAGCATTTGTAAAAAAAGGAAGAAAAAATAAAATAAAATAAACAATAAAGCATGCAAGAAACAAGTATGCATTACTTTTTGCAGCTGCTTGTATATTATTTCCTAAAACTAGTAATGATGCCAATAGAAAAATAATTTTTATATAAAAAATGGACAGGTATTAATATAGTAATATATTAATTGGCAAGAAAAATAGTAAAATGTAATTATTTTGAAATCAATAGATAATGTATTTCCTTATTTGCAATTTTAATTATTTAACCTGTTTTTAACGAGTTATCAGATACTAAATTTTTGTCATCACAAATTGGTTATGCACTTTATTAAAATTGATGTTGTTTATTTTCTTAACAAGGTGTATTTTTTTGTTTTTAATCCCCAAAAATCTTTGCATTTTCCCTATATACTTAAATATGGTCTCCATATAAACATCACCCAGATCGACTCTAAGGTGTTGCGGCAAAGGTATTTGTCGTGGTAACCTTGAATACACCTGACCAATCTCAGTGCTCTTTACATGGAGACCATATCTAAAAGGAAAAGTGCAAAAATTTTTGGGAAATAAAAAAGAAAATACACTTTGTTAAGAAATTAAAAAATATATCTAGAAAGTCAAATTTCTCATCATGATTTTTCTCTTGAGATTCTTTTTTAGCTTCTTTTTCTTACTTTACAGGAAGGGCTTGGGCCCCCCTGGTCCCCTCTGGTGTCGCCACTGGGGGTAGAGGGAAAATTACTCCCCAGGAAGGTTAAAAAATGTTTCAAGGGTTATTTCAAATAAAGGCTGTGTAGTTGGGAGACTCTTTTCTTGGTTTTTAGTTATTTTTGCAAAATAAAACAGGTTTTTATAGAAAGGAAGGAAATAAATATACCGGGTCATCCAAATTAAGTGTCTGTCATTAGTAACTTCGTTACTACTCAATATATGAAACAGTTTAAATTAGCAAACTAGTAGCTTTTTTCACGCTTTTTAAGACTAAAGATTAGAAAAAACAATTGACAATCGGGTTGCTGAGTTATACAGCGAAATACCCCTTTTTTAAATGGAACACCCTGTATGTTTTATCACCATTAAAACGTTTTTCAAAATCCTTTAAAAAGTTCGTACGTAATATATCCAATTTTCATAGTTTCGGAAATATGGCCAGAGTTTAATAGTAAACTGGATTTTTATATAAAAAACCCTGTATATGGTATCATCATTAAAAAGATATTTTAAGGAGCTTTAAGAAAATACCACATTTGATGTGCCTATCTTTTTAGTTTTGGAAATATAGCCATTTAAATCTGAAAGATGGTAGATATTTTCCCCGTTTTATTTCTGACACTAAAACTTATTGCTTATAGCTTAAAGCTGTGATATAATGGAAATTTAACGTAATTTTTAGATTTGAATTGTCATATTTCCAAAACTATAAGATATAGACATATCAAATGTGGTATTTTCTTAAAGTTCTTTTAAATATCTATTTATTGGTAATGTAATATATAGGGTGTTTTATTTAAAAAATGTCAGTATACTATAAAATTTCTAAGGATGGCTATATTTCCGAAACCATGAAAAATTGGATATATCACATGTGGACTTTTTTCCAAGGATTTTAAAAGATCTTTCCAATGGTAATAAAATATACAGGGTGTTTTCTTTAAAAAGGGTATTTTGCTGTATCACTCAGAAACCCGATTGTCAATTGTTTTTTCTAATCCTCAGTCTTAAAGAGCGTAAAAATGCTACTAGTTTGCTAATTTAAACTATTTCGTATTTCAAATAATAACGAAGTTACCAATGACGGACACTTAATTTGGATGACCCTGTATATTTTTAAAGGTGGAGCCTTTTTTTTTATTTTTTTCGCCGATTTTTAATGTTGTTATTCAAAACGAGGTTCAAACATAGTTCATTAATTCCATTACCGCCCCTTCCCCCAGGAAATAAAACTATCTGCGTCACTGGAAAGAGAGTTACCAAACATAAAAAAATTATTTCAAACCAGTAAAATTAAGATATAATTTTAACAAATAAAAAGTAACCAAAATACACTTCTCCAAGAAATTAACGCTCCATCCTGATTTTCTCCATAAGCTTCAATACAAAATTACTTTAATTTAAATGGCAATAACTCTTTTAATAATTAAGCTATCATGACAATTCAAAAAAAAAAAAAAAATGTTAAGGAAATGTGAAAGTATTACCTTTGGCGTAACTATTGTTACTTACTGTTAACAATACATCTTACGTGGTGATTACAAGTTTTTGAAAAGAATTAACAATTTTTTGTCTCTTTCTATGTTCTGTTGTTAAAAAGAATAAACGAGTTTGTGATGATAAAAAATTAGACATTGGCAAGGGTATAATTTATTCACAAATAATACTACTGCCTTTCGACAGCACATCACACAGGGTAACTAAAAATGATTTATTTTTGCAAAACAAATGTATTCACCCTGTAGAATGTATTGTTAACAATAACCTTTTTTTACCATTTTCTTTTTTTATATATTAAATTTTCTTGATAACCTAATTATTATAAGAGTTATGGCCAATTAAATTAAAGCAAATTTGTACTGAAGCATATGGAGAAAATCAGGCTGATGCGTTAATTTCTTGGAAAAGTATTGTATTATTTAGGCTGCATATTTTAAGAAAAATAAGTTATTTAGTAGTGTTGTTGTTTAAGATTATTATTTTTAATTATCTAGCTGTTTTGGACTTTATTTTCCGGTAAAAAATGGAATTTCCCACTGTCTCCCTTAAATATTAATAAACATTCACCATTTTGTCTAGAAAAAATACGTTCTTTTTCTAAGCTACTTATCGACCTCCAGCTCCAGGACACCTAAAAATTGCATGGAAACCTTAGAGTTTAAAACAAAATTTTGGTTTTATGGCAAGTAGTGAGAAAGTGATAAAAACATCCTTTTTTTAGTAATTCTGAAAAAAATATATATTTTAAATAGGCTGTATACATTTATGCAATACAAAATTATTTAGCATAATAAGGAATGTTATAGCATATACTGTACTTTCTTTGGACTATTATGCATAAACCTAAATTAAGATTATTCTCTATATGCCACAACTAAATTTTTAAAGATTTTTAGTAATATAAACTTGCCTTCACCATTTTGCCCGGAATAGTTTAAAATTCCATTTACATTTCGAAATTATTTAAAATGAAATTATCTCATTCCTGGTGGGGTTTTTAATTATAAACACTTTTATATAATTTTATTTCCAAATAATAGAATTTTTTACTTAAAAAAGACGGCAATTGGGTTAAAAATTTTATTAGGTATATATTAGTGCATTTTCTAATTTTATAATATATTTTTTACGGCTTTTAAAGAGATCTTTCTACTGGTAATCAAATGTACACGGTGTTGGTTAAAAAGACACGCAAATTTGTGTTATACTTTGAAAATAAAAGTTAATGGAAAAAATTTACAAGGTGTTTAACAACTTATCCGACAAACTTTAAAGACTAATTATTATACAAAAAAAAATATAAAAACAACTTTACATGAACATATGTCCTAAACGTCTTGGTATTTGAGCTGCAGGGTTTTAAAATAAAAAAAAAGGTTTTTTTTATATTAATTTTTATAGCAATTTAGATATTTAAAAAAGATGGGAAACGCCTCGTATGTACCAAAAGGCATACAAGAAAAAAATAGCAGTGTCGGCCATAAGAGGTTTAAAATAAATATTTTTTTAATGAAAAAATGGCACCTACTGCATTTTTCTAAAATAAAAGTAATTTTTAAAATTCCTATTGGGTTTTGAATAAATTTACTCTTTTTATTTTTTCCCTATTTGATGCACGGTTTTTGCGTAAATAAATAAAAACCATTTCTCGGCATGGTCAATATCGACAATTTTACTACAGTGTTTTACACTGGCAAAATGTCCTACCAACCTCCTGTTTTTACTGGCAAAACTCCTACCTGGTTCTATCTTGATAAAACCAACATAATGGTATTTAAGCTTGCGGTGTACTTTTTTAAAAATAAAGTAGCCACGTGCGGACGGCAGCTCTTCGTCGGTAGGCACTATGGGAGTGTGTAAGGAGTGCTGTACACATATATTTAGGGCGCCACTCAGTTAAAAAATGTTCATAGTCTCTATAACTGAGAATTAAGAGAGCTAGGTTTGTTTAGTTGTATAAAGAAATAAAAGACTGAGATAAGCTCTACAAATCATATAATAAAGAATTTTTCTTTTTCTGTGAAATTTATTTACAATGCTTAGAAAAAATCTTTCTTATTCTATAAAATTATTTAGTTATTATTCCTAATACACTAGAAAAATTGTGCAAAAAAAGGTTTTAGCTTATCAAACAAAAGAAAATAATATCCAATTTTTCAATTTCTATAGAGAGAAACAATACCAAAGAATGTAGGTAATACCAAAAAAAAACTGGCCTGTTGTGCTGATTCCAGGGGTGTCTTGTATTTGGCTTATGTTTGGATGTTTATTTCCGATGGATTAGTTAAATTGGTAAAACCATAAATCAAGCTACATTGACTGGATGGTGAAATGTACCCCAAAAAAAAAACCCTCTATCAGAGGGTTCACAAACACAAAATTAATACAATTTTGTACAAAAAAATTAGATTTAGGTTTAAAGATAGCTTAAAAACACTTGTGACCAGCAGCAAACGGTAAAGGTAAGAGCGGCTGCTGAAGGCAGTTTACCGTCTTGTCGTTCAAAGTTTAGTAGGATTTTGCCAAAGTTGCCGAAAAACGAGACACACCAGGAATTTTTGTTACTATAACAAAGTAGAATAAAAATTAAATAAAGTAAAGAAAAAGGACGATATTGCAACAGTGTGTTACGCGGTAGCACGATCTGCCGAGACTGCAGTACTCCTGCATCCCACAATTTAAATTATTAAAAATTAAAGGGCCAAAATGTTGTCATTTTAGGCGAATGCGCCGGTTTGTTAATAAAATTGTTATTATAATTAAATCGAAAGCATCATTTAAAAATAAAAATGCTACAAGCTATTATTTTCCTCAATAGAAAATAGACCAATCACGAACCACCATTTTTTGAATAAATTTCGTTTAGGTAAGTGATTAAAGCACACTTTAACCGCAAATAAAATTCTGTCATTTAAACTAGTTGTCCAAACTAAAAGAAAATAGTGCATTATTTATTATTAGTAAAATTCTGTGTTGTTGGCTGTAATGTACGTGTTTCAGGAAATAATCTAGCCGTATAACACTCGACCTACAAATTTAAATCAATTTAACTACCCAAATGTGTTTAAGATTTATTTGGCAAATAGTTTCATAAACAATAATTTAAAAAAACCCTCGACCGCTTCGGGGTCTCGAGTTTTTGATTTCAAAATAAAAATAACTCTAAAATATGCAAACTCATTTATGTGCAATATATTTTTTTATGATGATACCGATGAAAATTTAAATTTGTACATTTGTTAATACCAAGAAAGCTTAAGAACTGCCAAAATTAAACTCACAAAGACGCTCGTTATTGTATAAAAAGTAAAGAAAAACTTTTTTTTTTGTATATTATTGAGTTTGCCTATTTGAGAGTCATTTTTATTTCTAATCATTTTTCCTTAATAATAATTTTTAATATTTTTAAAAATAATGGTAGGTACTTTCTTCTTGAAAAAATCATATTTTTGAGATACCTCGTATACTACTGAAAAAAAATGAATATCTAATGATTGCTTTTAGGTTTTAGATTATGCAGAACTTTTTTCTAAAATTAATAATTAAAAAGTTTTCCATATGTAGAGAGGCGGACCCGCTGTATGTGAAAAAACTTAGTTAGGTTAAAGTAAAAGAGGTAAAAACAATATTGTTGATTTATATGTAAATTAAAGGTTTAACACTTACTTGTAATTTTCGTAAAAAGTCTTGTCAAATATCATTCGAGAAAAAAATTTTCTAGGAAAAATGTTTCTATTGTTTTATTCAAGTTTGTTGTTTTTTGGTAATTTCCTTCATGACATTTATTTAATACCACTTGCTTGTCGGCTCGTGGTATAAAAAGTCAACAAACAATTTGGATCAAAATAAACAAATATTTTTATTTTAGAAAAATGCAGGAGTTGGCGTGCCATTTTTTCTTTTAAAATATTTACTTTAAACCACCCATGAGCGACACTGGTAAACATTATTTTTTTAGGTGCATGCCAAAAAATGTCTCTTGATGCATAAGAGACGTCTAAAGTTATTATAAAAAACAGTATTTTTTTTATTTTTAACTAAGACGTTTAGGACATAATATGTTTATAGGTTGTTGTTTCTTCATATTTTTTATTGTAGAATTAGCCATTAAAGTTGTGAAACACCCTGTAGGTACGTCACTGAATTCTGCTTAAAAATCCCTAAAACCTTCCCACTTACATTTCTTTTTCTATCTCTCGAGTTACAAGTGCCTGACCAAATTGATAAAACTTAAAAAAACACTCTTTATCTCCAAAACGACTTAACTTACCCATAATTTACCTTCAATACTAAATTTGGTTTAAAAAATAAAATTGAAATTGTTTCATCTCTTTTAGTTTTCGCTATACCCTGCAAGGTCAAAGAAAAGGCTCCATCCTGTACGTAGACACGTACAAGTTTATTTCATTATTTTATTATTTTTTAGGTATACAATATAAAAGCAGAAAGTTTTGACTTTCTGCTTTACTGAGAAAAATAAAGTGCAGTCAGACGAATAAAAAACATATTTTATTTGACTTTTTTCATACTGTTTCTAATAAGATTTATAGGGCTTCTGTCCGTAGGTTTTAAAAAGATTTTCCCAGAACTGAAAACTTTCTTCGTTAAACTTATGCTTAACATGCAGTTGTTTTGCTACGTTTAAATATGAAAATTTATTATCAGTCACTAAAGGCCATGTTATATTGTCAAGCAGAGGATCTTCTATGGGTGTCGGATTCCTAAAAAATAATATAGAATACTTAAGCAGTAAGTTCGAAAAAATGGTATAGTCTATTTGTTCATTTGTCTCCACGACAGTGGCGTAGCCACTTTGGGGCTAGGCGGGCAGTGCCCGGGGCCCCCAAGCGTAGGGGGCGCCTTTTCGAAGTGTTTAAAAGGGACCATTTGGGCGCTAAGTACAGAAATACTGAGAACCAATGGAAGCGATAAAGAAAAGAAAGAAAAGGACCTTTTTGCTTTAAATTTTTTGGTGGTATATTGGTGAGTATGAAGAACAAGGAGAATGAAAGTGAAAAAGTAATGAGACCTTTTTTTGATTTTCAAAATTTTTAAGGGCCCTTCTTTGCTTTTTTTCCCCAGGCCCCCTGCTGCCCTACCTGCGCCATTGCTTCACAAAAAGATATACACTTGGAAATGACACAAACATAAATCCTATTTTTAAATATTATTTTAACTACATAACTACGGTACAATTATTTGATACAAAGACAAAACCCTTTAAAATAATATTTAAAAACTATTGATTTTTAGACAATAATTTTGAAGCACGAAGTATATGTTTATACAATGTTATTTTTAAGTTAATATTTTTCTTTTAACACTGTTTAAAATGAAAAAAAACTAATAAAATTACGTTCAAAAATAATTCGTTTCCAAGATACAGGGTGAAGATAAGATTTTGATCACTTTCTTTGACCATTACATAACACTTTTTGCTGTAAAGTTTTTAACTTTTTTTACCAGTGGCGTTCAAAAAAGAATTAAATTGATTTAAAAAAATAATAATATTATTAAAAAAAAATAATTTACTTTGAAGTAAATTCGATTATTTTTTCGCACAACGAACGAGTTTCGTTTAAAAAAATAAAGCCATTTTGCTGCATGGCAAAATCGCTAAAATTTGATATGGTGTTTTGCATGTAAAATTTGTTTTTGATTTATATTAAAAATTATAACTACTGATTATTTTTTATTAAGTTTTTGAATTTTACATACAAAGCACCATATCAGATAAAGCCATTATACTTTCTCCTTAATTATATTTAGGGTGTTCTTCGCTCTGATTTGTTCTAAGTTTTTGTTTGTGAGCGCATGTGGGAAATTTAGAAAGCCGCTGCTGAAAGTACAAAAAAACTTTTAAACTAAGCATTTTTTTATTTTTTCAATTTTTGTCTGTTTACCACTCTTTCTTGGCCTTTACTAGCCGAACTTGGCTCAATTGTAATGATGTTATTCATGATTTATTAACAAATACTTGAGTTTATTATTTACATTACAGTTTAAATAATTTGTTGTAAAGTACCTTTAATACTATTAATATAGTATTTCAGGCCGAAATTGCCAGCCAGCCATATCAGGGCGATTAGTTCATACAAGATCAGCTTCAAGCTGGTGCACGACTGCTAAGTTACCCTCTAGAAAAGGTGGGTGCACAAGTTAATTATTGCCAGGGTACCAGGACACGAAGGCTACCAAGGCAATGGGATGCTGATAAAATGGAAAAGAATGGTGCTGGCAAGGCGATTGCAGATACCGAGCCCTACTGTGGTATTTCGTCATGCCAAGTAAGGGTATCTATTAGATTATGAATCATGAGAAATTCGGAATATGTGGTGGATAAGAACACCAAGACTGTGTCAAGCAAAAAACTTTATAAAGGCGTAATGTTCTGCCAGAAAGAAGAAGAAACCGCAGAATATTTACGATGCTACTGTGAAGCCCTTTGTCGTCCTCGGTTTACTAGACTGGGTAAAGATAAATCCAAAGCAGCAAGATTTACCAGAACACCAGTTTCAAGTCTGCAGAGTCCCATTAAAAAGACCGGCTTGGATAGCGTGATTTAACATAAAGATAAGATACACAATAAACCTGAGCAGGTTGAAGTAATAAACGATATACCATATACCTCCAAGCTAATCTAGTTTAATCCAAAATTTTTCACTAGGAAAAATGAATAAAAAAATCATAATAAAATTAACGATTTAAGAGACTTTTGTCCCAAAAAATGATCTTTGTTCAGTACTATCATTTATCATTTTCACAAATACTTTTCCGCAAGGGGCTACCCTTATTACGAATAGTTTGTGATTTAATTCAAAAAGAATGCAAGACAATACTGCCGTGATTAGCAGAAACGCCGTATCTGCATTTCGGGTCACCTTTTGTTTTTCACATCAATAAGTTTAAAATTACATTATTTTCTTGCCAAATTAGTAAAAACGCCCTATTGTACGTAAAAACTCTAAAGCGCAATATCTAAAACGAAAATCAAAATCTCTTATAATATAAAACAGCTCAGGATAAACGCCGTATCTACTGGCTGTTTAAGAAAAATAACGCATCTAAATTGCAAGTTATCCATTTTTGCTAAGCATACATCAGCAGCCGCGTTTTAAAAAAATGATGCGGTAAAAAAAAAGGTTTTAGAAAATCGTTTGGTACGGTTTGACAATTTACTTTAATCACGGCAGAATATTAATTTACTCACCCTGCTTTAGCAAAATTTGTAAATAACTTGGTAAGTTTTTTTGTCATCTGCATATCATTCTTATGAATATTATGTTGGTTTTTTCCAAATAAATATGCAACATCCTCGCTATGTGCAGCACCTAAAAGTAAAAATACGGTAAAATAAGTAGATTAGCAAAGTAACAAAAATATATATATATATATATATATATATATATATATATATATATATATATATATATATATATATATATATATATATATGATCCATAAGAAAAGCCCATGACTTAATAATTTAGTACATTTCTTTTATGTCCTCACTTTTTATTTAAACTATAGGATATAAAATTGTTGCATAAATATTATGTTTTGAAGTCAAATTCACAGGTTAAAATTTCAAGATATGGCGGCTGGGCGCCATCTTGGGAAAAAACTTAAATGGAAAGGGGGTCTTATGGCACATCATATTTAATCTTCCGACAATGGATTTAACATTTTTTGTCCATTTTTCCTCTTGTAAACCCCATCCGGGGGCAGGTCTGTATATCCACTTGGCATGTATTCCGCCCTTTAGCCATCATATATAGCATATTACATTATCGTATATAAAACACTAAAACTTGTTTATGTCTCATGCATTATTTCTAGGTATTTACAATTTTTATAATATATGTCGTTTACTTATAAGCAGGCGCGACGGGGTTTGAGTTTTCATATGGGTGCCGGTGCCAAGTGATACAAATTTTTGGAAGAGCCAAAAAAAAGGTCTCTACCTTCAAATTCAATTTCCTAATAAAAACTTTTAAAAGAATAAGCAAAAGCAGTATTTAAATCTAAAATAAAAAGTTGAAGTACAAAAAAGAAACAAATTTGTCACCCACATCAACACAACACTTTTGAAGTTTTGAAGGACAAAAATGTTAAAATGTTTATTTCTCATATAGGTGCTTTGCACCCATACATTTCGCCTCTTTGACTGCATTGGCCCACGTACTCGCCGCTACTGCTTATAAATAAAAACCTAAACTTTTAACCACATTATCAGTTGAATACCTCTAATTGTTGTTCTCTTATCCAGTCCTGTATATGGGGTGTTATAGTCTATTCCCAGTTGTCCTTCATATGAAAAGTTATAAAAATAAACAGGGGTATATTTGGCCATAAGTGACGACATTTTTCGTAAAGGCCTCCAATAAGCTATGTCTGAAAGCATCTAAATAAAAATTAAAATAAAATATTTTCTTGCTTTGCGTCAGGTCTAAGTTCGAGCAAATATAAACAGTGCTTGTTTATGGTTTGTGTGTGGTCGCCACCGGTGGTCGCCACACGCTGCTGACTGAAAAGTGGCCGTCGCCAACTACGGGCTCGAACAGACGGGCCACTTTGTCGCGCCAGAGTGTGGCGACACAGTGGCAGTGTCGTGAATCGGTAGTTCCTATTAACCCGTGTTTATCAAAAAATCTATCCAGACGAGCGCTTTTGCAACGACACAGTACCCGTCAGTTGCCAATCCTCTTCACGTGTAGCGACACTTGTGTCCTAAACGCATTGAGACGAGCCACTCTGTTAAAAGCGCAGTTTGATTTTGATAGTCAAGGGTGTTGGTGGGGTTTGTGGAGCGACTCTGTAGTGCCACTGAAGTGTCCCAAATTGCCCACTCTGTGTTGCCACGTTGTGGCGCGACAAAGTGGCCCGTCTGTTAGAGCCCTATAAGCAGTCATGGCTGCTGCCGTAATTTAAAGCTTTTTTAACACGCTTTTATTAACTTGGGTTGTAACTATCTATCTATGTAACGGAATCTTTGAGCCTAATTTTTACCAACTTCCAGCGATTCAATTTCTTTGAAACTTTGCACACGTATCAAGGACCGATGACAATGCAATAATTTAAAAACAGTATCTCGTTATCCTGATTAGAACCGCCAGGATAAATAAATTCCTTAATACTACTCTTGACAAAATGGCGAAGGAATTTTTTAGTAAATAAACTGAAGCATTTATTTTTAAAAAACTAATTGATATATCGAACTAAAAAATGAAAAATAAATAATAGTTTTAAAAAACTAAAAAACACGCTTTTATATGCAACCGAACTAAAAATTAGAAAATAATTTTTCATTACAAAGAGTTTGTCACTTTGTCACACACAGAGTAAAAA
Source organism: Listronotus bonariensis (assembly GCA_014170235.1). Taxonomy (NCBI): domain Eukaryota; kingdom Metazoa; phylum Arthropoda; class Insecta; order Coleoptera; family Curculionidae; genus Listronotus; species Listronotus bonariensis. The sequence goes on from JACEGR010001082.1 coordinate 51,581, forward strand.
GCGTGGGGTGCATTTTACTATTTTTTCATAACTTTTCCATCATAGATATTTGCAAATAGAATAATTATAACATTTAATATATTAAGCACCCCACGCTTTTTACTCTGAAGTAACAAACTCTTTGTAATGAAAAATTATTTTGTAATTTTTAGTTCGGTTGCATATAAAAGCGTGTTTTTTAGTTTTTTTAAACTATTATTTATTTATTGTTTATGTTTATATCAAAAAGTGAAAATCGGCCCGCTATTTGGGATATGCGGTCAGACCCATGTTGCAAATAGCGGTTAGAAAAGATCAAAGCTTGAAAGGTGGTGTGCTTAAAGCCTATTCCAGACTTAAAAAAAGATACAATAGAAAAAATAATGCAGGTAGGGTATTAATATTAAGTGTTTCCACTGATGGACTTTACGATACCTGTAAGCTTTTTATTTTTAATATTTCGAAAAAGAGGTATTTCCATAAAAATTTTAGAAGAAAGAAACACGTTACACGTTATAGGTTACAAAAGAAAAACACGAAGTTAAGAAAAAAATATTTATTACTACTGCTTTACTATTTTGCGGCGGTATTCAATGGTTTTTATAAGCAAAACCGCCGGACGGCGACTTTTACCGAGAAAATTTTTTGGTGGTTTTCATATATATAAATAAAAAAACGGTTTTCTTCTTATAATTTATTAAAACTGCCGGCGGCCCTGATTAAAAAGCATAAAAAATTGCACTGTTCGATTTGGATTCCAGAGAAAATAAAGGTTAACGTTAAAAACAAAATTTTTTAACTAAAAGTATTTTTACAATTCTGTTAAAAAATGTTTTTTTGTAGTTAAAGCTTTTAAAAAATGCCTGACAATAGGGAGATTTAAAATTACGAAGATGTTATTTTATAGTTATTGTTGTTTTTTCTGAAATAATAATATTATTTTAACTTAGTCTATTACCCCTAATATTTTTGACCGTACTTTTCCGGACACTCTGTATATTTTTAGGATTATACCAAAATTAATACCATTTTTCTTCAAAAAAATATTGTTCCAGAATTTATTATATGTATTTTTTGGCTATTTAATTTATAAATTTTTATTTTTTTCGATATCTGTTATATTTTTAACGATACAAAGTGATTTACGAACAAAGTACCGATTTTTAATATGGCGGACCGAATTTGTTTATATGTAATAAATAGAAAAATGGATTTTTAGGAGGTGCAAATCAAATATTGAGTGCCAATTAAGCTGTAAATCTAAAATTGCTTGTAAAAAGAAAAAATATAGTATAAATAAGATAGTAAAATAGATAAAAGTTTGCTAATGGATATCTTGAAATTAAAACATTCCCGATTAAAAATTATTTCTGATTCAGAATCAGCATTTAAAAAAACCCCTGTATGGCAAAAATTATCAAGTAAACAATAGCTGTACCCAAAACCGACGATATCTTTGTAACATATGCCTTCTCGTCGTCTTCTTACCATTAAAAACGTGACTAGTGCGTCCATTTTAAAGTATTAAAAAACACAAGCATTGATTATGGAAGTGACAAGCCGCTTGTAGCGGCCACCGGTTGCGACTGCAAGTGGCCGTGTACAGCGACTTGAAGCGGCCACCGGTGGCGACCACAAGTGGCTGTGTTTGCGACAGGCTTTTATAATGGCGATATCGGTGGCAAAATACATGGCAGGTCAAAAACTATATATTTTTTATTTATTACCTAAAATTATTTGTCTAGTTTTATGATTAGAATATTGTACTTACATTTTAGTAGTTCATGGTTTCTTATTTATAAAAAAGAGTAGGACATAATTATTTATTTAATTTTTATTAACCAACCTTCATAAGGCCCTCTGTAGAAGCTCCACCATAACCTTCCGATGGAAAATAAAAGGTTTTTACTTTATATCCTACAATACTTTTATTATACAAATCCTGAGTCATACCAACAAGTAAACCCGGAGCCATTTCATACACAGTTCTTATTGTCGTGACTAAATCAACTACTAAAATTATTAAAATTAAAGTTTATTTATTATTATTTTTTTATAAATTAAGGTGGTTTTTAATAAAGTAAGGTAAAGTTGTTTAGAATTTAATTTTTGGCCAATAAGCAAAATTTAGTATAAATAAAGATATTAGAAAAAATCGGTCGAGTCACGAATCTAACTTTTTTCCTTTAAAAAGGCTTCTTAACTAATATGTGATAAACTAATTTATTGTTTGTATTTTCTTTCACACTGAAAACCAGAATATTAAAAAAATGTATTTGGCAAGTAGAGTGTAAACCTCTCGCGTCCAGACTTGCAACAAGTCGCCAAACATCCGTTCAAACAAACCAACCTGTTTGCGCCCTCCTTTGATGCAAATAACCGACAAGCTCTGAATCACCCCGGAATTATTCGCCAAGCCCTTGAAACGACGTGAATTCCGTCCACGTCCACGTCCGCGCTATGTGGGGCTATGTGGCGCGGCTAATTGTTGCAAGTCTAGACGCAGCATAAGAGCTACATTGTAATTTAAAACTCTAACCGAGATAAATTATTTTACGTTAATGTGTTTTATTTGTTTTAAAGCCTATTTATGTTGCAAATGTAATTGGTATGAAACATGAAAATATTATTTGTGTATATAGCGTTGCCTAAAATAAAAAAAGAGAACTGTTTTAGAAAATTGTTATTATTTAATAATATATAAAAATTGTGCATTTTGCTTTGGCTTACTACATTTTAATAATTATTGTTATACACGTATGTATACCAATAAACCCCTTAAAAAAACATGTTTACACAGTTATGCCCAGTTTTAAAATTGCGGGTTCAGTTTAGCATTAGTTGAAATCAACCCTGGTGCTGTCGATTTTGGCATTTACTTTTTTTACAGTAATATATTTTTTTACAGTAATATATTTAAAATGGATAGACTCAACTACCAGTTAAGGTTAACTTTAATGTGTCATTTAAGGGTATTTAATAATTTAGATTTTATTTTTTTAGGAACGAAGCAAGTTATAAAACAAATTTAGAAGACCAGACAACTGTATTTTTATTTGCATAGTTTAAAGAAATAATAAAAAGGAGACAAAAGTCAGTAGCGCACACTTTTTGTCAAAAACATTTTATTTGGTGCTACTTAAAACGCCACTGGGCCTAATAAACTTAATTAAGTTAGGACATACACCTTAACACAATAAATAAAATCACCATATTATAACAAAGTTGAAAAAACAATATTTTAGATAACTATCCGTTTTTTTAACATTGTATTGTATTGTAGACAGGCAAGCGACTATTTTAATAAAGATAATCGTTTATAATATTATAAGCGAGAAAATATTGCTGGCAAAATAGTTCGATTGTATGAAAGTCTGTTGCTTTGTAATTTCGTAAATGACATCTACAACAAAACCACGAGTTTCAAGCAAGTTGTTTTAATTAAATGCCATGAACAAAATTACCAAAAACAACAAACTTAAATAAATTAAGAAAAATGTTTTGCCTAAACAATTGTTTCTCGAATGATATTCGACAAGACTATTTCACAAGAATTGCAAGTAGGTGTTCAACCTTTAACTTACATACAATTTAACATTAGATTAGAACTAACTAAGTTTTATCGCTGTAATACCATCATATTGGTTTTATCGAGGTAAAAGAAGAAATTTTGCCTCAGAAAGTTTTCTATAACATTTTGCCAGTGTAAAACACTAGTAAAATAATTCTTTTAATACATCTTGAGATGTCTTTTTAGCAAGTAATAGTGTAAAAATACGTACTTGGTTTAAAGAAAAGGAACTCCATGCTGGTCGTACCTATGATAATTGGAATTCTATTAAAACTTCCCTCTTTTAACACATTAAACATGTTTTGAGTCAATACCGCTTCTTTATGTAAAGGTTCAATTGTTGGAGTAAATGGCAAACCATTTAGAGTTAATATTGACGGGATATTCTGCAACAAATAAAAATAATTATTTATAATACAAGGAAAATAAGCTCTACATTTAAGCTTAAAGTTGTGTTGTTTTTCGACGCAAAGCGAAGGAGACAAAATTCGAGAGCTAAAATCTATTTTTTTCGTGTTTAATAAACTTTTTTCTTACGGAAAACACGACGACTTTGGGCAATTGGGCCTGAGTTGCTATGAAAAACCATTAAAACAAATATTTGTCAATTTAATATTGTTATTTGACGTATTTATATTGGAATTTTGAAATCTAATATAGTTATTTAATTTAAAATAATATAAAGGTAACAAATGTCTGATCTTACTTTAAATATAAAAAAACTTTTCCAATTTAACCAAAAATTTAACAATTTTTGCATACACACATTTAAGGGTCCCTATAGCTCGGGGCCCCGTATCATTGATACGGCTGATACGTTGGTAGCTACGCCCCTAAATAAAAGATTCCTAAATTAAATATCTACCTTTACTTCTGAGAAAATAGTTATTTATTAGATAAGTGACTTATATGTAATAACTCACGTGTCTAATACAAAATTTTATCCAACACTTTCGTATAAATCGTTTTTAATATCGAAAATAATTTGAAAACGTCATCCATTATTTGTTACTTGTCATTGTCAACACCAGCAACAAAATTTTTGTATTGTCTATAATTCACTAGTGAGCTAAAGGGTACTTTAGCTCACTAGTGACTTATAGTACACTTTATATCCTCAAAATCTGATCAATTATGTAGATATTATATGTAAGTGTTGGATAAAAAGTAATTATACGTCTTATTTTAGAAGCTGTCAACAGATTTTTTTTTATTTACCAAAAAATAATGATTAAAATATGTATTTCTATGACCACGAAAATAAATAAATATAATTTGTAAAAATTTTGTTAAATGTAGAATATTATTAGATAAGTGAGTTATATTACATATAAGTCACGCAAGAAAAGTTTAACTCTCGAGCCCGAAGGGCGAGAGAGGTAATTTTCTTAAGTGACTTTTATGTAATAACTCACGTGTCTAATACAAAATTTTATCCAACACTTTCGTATAAATCGTTTTTAATATCGAAAATAATTTGAAAACGTCATCCATTATTTGTTACTTGTCATTGTCAACACCAGCAACAAAATTTTGTATTTTTGGAAAGCAAGCTTGTTTGGTTGTAATGCATTTTGTTGGTAAATAAAGTCTATAATTCACTACTGAGCTAAAGTACCCTTTAGCTCACTAGTGACTTATAGTACACTTTATATCCTCAAAATCTGATCAATTATGTAGATATTATATGTAAGTGTTGGATAAAGTAATTTAAAATCAATTTTACATTTACCATTCTACTTTTTTCCTTCGACATTTTGTTTTTTAGATAACTACTATTTACTTTAATTTATTCTCTAGGCTCTACAAGGTGTTTAATAATATATGGATAATCTTTAAGGTTTATAAGAAACACATAAAAATGTGACAACTTTTACTATACAGGGTGTTTTCTAACAACGTTACGAAACTTTAAGGTGTGATTCCTTGTGTTATTTTATAAAAACATATGTCCGGAGTTGCTACCTTACTGAGATACAGGGCGTTAAAATTTAAGAAAGAAATCAGTTTTTCCAAATATTTTTATTATGCTTTGGCTGATTTAAATAAAATTTGGTACATTTATTTAAAGCAATAAGGCGACTATTAAACCCTAACCAGATTGCTATTATTGGGCCCAGGGGCGTCTCACGGGGCACCGCAACTTATATTATTGAGAAAAAAGTACGCCACTGACTTTTTTGACGTTTTCATATTTTTAGAATTAAGCAATTAATATTACAACTTTTTTGTTTTTTGTATACTTTTTGTATTTAGCTTTGCTTTGGAGCAAAAAGATTAAGGCTACTTTAATTTCTTTCAAAAAGTACCCATAGACGACATGATAAAAAACAAAAATAAAATAATAAACAATTATTTGCTTTAAAATAAATGGGCAGTTGTATATTTTATCGGAAAAAAGTCAGTGTCGTACTTCTCAATAATATAAGTTGCGGTGGCAGCTGAAACGCCACTGGACCCTACAATAACAATCTGGTTAGGGATAAATAAGCGCCTTATTACATTAAATAAATGTACCAAATTTTATCCAAATATACCTAAGCATATTAAAAATATTTAGAAAAAACTGATTTTCTTTAAATTTTAACGCCTTGTATCTCAGTAAGAAAGCAACTCCGGACTTTTGCTTATATGAACTTGTTTTTATAAAATAACATAAGGAATCATACATTAAAGTTTCGTACCGTTGTTAGGAAACACCCTGTATTTATTTGTTTAAAGCTTCTCTTTACAATAATATGTGGCCTTGGAGCACAACGCCAGAAGAAATTATTTTCCTTGAATAGGTTTTAAGACACTTGGTAAAATGATAAATATTAGTAAAGACTTCTTAAAGTGGTGCCCCTGTTAAACATTTGCATTTATTGGGTGTCCAGAGCCGGACTAACCCTTACACAATAGCAGTAGTAAAGTATGCATGTATAAGAAAGAAATGAAAATGGTATTTTTGGATAACTTAAACGCTTAGCTAAAGATGGTTCAGCGAAATATCAATAAATTGAAGGGTTTTAGAGAAAAACAACTTTCTGCTTAAATAGGGTTGTATTCAATAACTTTATTTATCGGTCCAATATAGGCTTTCTAATCTTATGCATTTTCTAACCCTAACTTTGAAAGTTTTTAAATTCCTCCATAATTCAGCAAACATTATTTTTTATTGTCGTAAAAAATAGAAACTCCTTTTAATAAGTCATTAGGTGCCAATTGCAACAGATACTTCAGTAAAAAGCACAGGAATTTGTAATTTGATTGGTTTGAAGCGCCACCGATGGTCATGCAAAACTGTCACATTCGAGGGTCAGGATTAATTAAATATTTTTTCTTTTTTTTAATTTCCTATATTAGAGAATTAAAAAAAGTTTTAACTTATCAAAACTAACTGTGGCCCCCTCAATGACACAGTTTTGCCTAACCCTTTGTACTGCTTTTAACCAATCAAATTTCCGGTTCCTGTGCATTTTATTGTAGTCTTTGCAATAGAATAACTTTTTGTTTTAAATCTGTCCCACTAAGCCAAAACTTGTTTTTGACGAAAATGCTCGAATTTATCGATATCAAACATAAGTACCATTTTTTTAGTTAGGGGTTTTGCTGGCTAGTGTGAAACGAGACACACTATGGGGACAATAAGGAAATGTATGGAGTCTTATACCACTTTCACACGTTAAGAAACCGGACAGTCGGGGAGCTCTCGTATGGGTTAACATATTTTTTTATCCCGGCTTCGGCTACACGGTTTCGGCAAGTGTGCAACGAGGCTTGGGCTCCATATATTCTCTTTCTTTTGTCCAGCACCAGTTACAGGGTTTAGGCAACTGTGAAACCAGTTGAAATTTTAAGTTGAAAACATTAATGTTTAAAAAGACACGGTATATTTTTACTTAAATCTTTTGTTCTTAACATAGGTATATCCCCTTTTAAAAAGTTTTTAAAAGAAGTCTTACCGCTACAATTGTCGGTATTTGAGTTTGTAGTAAAGCTTTGCTATCAACATTTCGCAATTTTTCCATTAAAACTTTTGTACTGTTCGTTTCAATTCCTAACGCTATCCCAACATCAAACGCAACTTTCTTTGGTTCCCTTTGGTTTGACCAGAAAGAAAGAGCAGATCCACTCATTAAAATTGCTCCTATCAAAAAACAAAAATTATTTAAAAATAAACGAACATTTTTATAAAGTAAAACTATTTTTTATTATACAGGGTGGTTTCTAAGTAATGAGCCAAAATTCGACTAAAGAATTTTGATGTTAAAATATTGCTAGTTAACTAAACTTACCTTCGTACAAAAGTTAGTATTAACTGAGATACAGGGTGTTAAATTTTAAAAAATATTTTCAATTTTTTTATTAATAAAGGGTTTAGGGAAACCTGGGTAAAGTGAACACCCCGGGCAAAGTGAAAAGCCCCTCTATGCCCAAACTAATCGTTTGACATCAACCGCGCGGTCACAGAAACATTTGGGCATCATGCCTCAATGAGCGGCAAATACTTAAGCGAGAGGCCGAGTCGCGCAGCGTCTGGACGACGGTAAACTGTATTTTCGATAAATAATTTTCAATATTTTAAGGCAAGTGATTTGATGATATTTTCTATATTATTTGTTTGTCACGCTTGGGAGTATTATAGTTTTATTGTATGTAAAAGTAGCTTTCTATAATATATTTATTATTAAATCAAAATCAATAGTTTTGGCAGGATTTAGCAAAGTGAATAGGGCAAAGTGGATATGATATTCACTTTGCCTGCGTTTGAAATTATTTAGTTGCAGATTATGAATCATTTTGTTAAAGATGTGAAAAAATACAAAAACAAAACTAATTAAGGCCACGTATTTATGTAAATCTGGAGATTCAGTGAAGGGTATTGATAAAAAGTATGAGTTGGCTTATTCGACTTTATACAGACTATATAGAAAATTTGGCAAATTCCGTACCGTTTTCAATGAAGATTAAGGGAGGAAGCTAAATGTCTATCTCAAAATCGTTGACACCTGCATATCAAAGAAGAGCAAAAGCAAAAGTTTAAAAAAAAAATAAAGTAAGAAATATTACTAAAAAATTAAATGTAGAATCAAAAACGTTCCAATTCTAAATGATTAGGAAACTTAACCACCAAAATTTTTTTGAAGATATTATATGCTTTCTTGTGGTAAAATATGTATTAAAGGAGATAACCCAATTGAAGATTAAATTCGGCGTCGTACATGTCTGACATGGTGCCATAAGCAATGCACCGCTTTCGAAGGTAATTGAGACTATCTATATCTGTAATAACTGCCATTCTTAATTTTTAAGATATATTACCTTTAAACGCAATTTGAAGTTTTTTTACTGTTTTAAGTTTTGTTACAAAATATAAGTTTTGGATTTTTGTAATTGGAAGGTGGTTATTTACTTTATCCGGGCACCATATCCACTTTACCCGGGAGTCGGGGCAAAGTAAATAATATGACACGACTTTAAATTTAATTTTTAGTTACTTTTTGTTTAACTTGTGAACTTAAATGAATACAAAACATGTAAACGCAAATAATAAAGACTGATTTGTAGTATTTATTTTGTTGATATCTCTTATACCTTTCTTGATAAAGTCCAAATATCTTAAGGTATTCACTTGCCGGACTTCCCCTACCAGGAAGAGCATCAGAACTTTAAAATGTTACCGTAGTAATATTGCTTAGAATTATGTTACCAAACTGCCATTCTTGTCCTCAGTAAAGAGATACACGATTTCACAACAAGTAGAAATTAATAAAAATAAAATTATTAAAGTTTATTATCAGAAAGCGGGTTATTTCGAGAAATGGTAATGTGAACTGGCCGCCAGGGACATGCGATCTCTTACCGTAGGATTATCTTTTGTGGGGCTACCTTAAATTCCAGATCTACGCGAATAGATCACGAACTATTGGTGATCTCCAGCACCATTACAAATTTATCGAGGTAAAAGATTGAAAAGGTGGCCAGAAATTGGACCATAAAAATCCCTCACACTGACCAAAGTAGAGGAGGACATTTAAACAATATTATTCTCAAAACTTTATGCTATAAGTTCCATATCAAAATAAAATAAAAATTACTTACTTTTTATTTTTACTTTTACTACCCTATATTTGATACATTTTGAATATTGTAATAAAACTTGGTACCTATGGGCTTTTTGACATAAGCAATTTATATCTAATGTTAATTTTTAGGTGTTAACCAGAAGACGCCACCTACACTACTTTCAATTTCTCTAAAACATCCCAACTTTTTGGTTATTGTACCATTTAAATAATCCAGTAAATTTACCTATGTTTTCCACTCGAAAATGGTGTACTTTGTAAGAATGACTCTAAGCCACCGTTTTCAAGATATTTGCCTTTAAGTGACTTAGTGCAACCAATAAATATGTGAATAAATACATTACTTTATTTGTTTATAATGGCGCATTTGTAATTATCGCTAATACGCTGTTTTTAAAGGCATTTTTGGGTTGCACTAAATTACTTAATGGCGAATATCTGGAATACGGTTACTCAGAGAGATTCTTACAAGGTATACCTTCTTTGTGGAAAAGGCATTAGATAGTTCTGGTTCTGGTTTACTTGGGTCGTACATGCAGAAAAGCACAAAAAAGTTGCGACGTTTTAGAAAAATGCAAGTAGTGTAGGTAGCGTCCTCTTGTTAGCACTTTAAAATTAACATTAGATATGAAGCTCATGTCAGAAAACCCCTAAATACCGAGTTTTAATACTATACTCAAAATGTATTAAATATTATGGGAAAAATTTTAAAATAATTTTTAAATTCTGACACCCTGTATCTCAGTTAATATTAACTTTTGTAAAAGGTAAGCTTTGGTAAATCGCAATTTTATAACGTCGCAATTCTTCAGTTTAATTTTTGGCCATTACTAAGGGACCACCCTGTATATTGATTATTGTTACCACATAGACCAGCTGTTCTCCGGGGCCCCTCGGACTAACTTACAAACAATTAATAATCTAGTTGATATTTCTCCTACATTCAGAATATAAGTAGGAAAGTAGGTAATTCGAATTCCGATTATATTTATTAGTTTAACAGTAACTGGTAAAATATTTTTAGAAAATAATTTAAATTTGTTGATTTAAATAGGTTTCATATGGTATTTGATTTTTAATTTCATTATGGAGGCGACTGTATTACGCCGAATCTGGAGTACGATGAATCTGGATTACGATGCATGCGTAGGCATCTCTATACGGTCCAACTGGACAGGCCTCGAACTTCCCACTTTATTCGTTCTTTTATTCCTAGAGTTTCTTGATTGTGGAACCTGCTGCCCGCGGAGGTCTTTCCTTCCCCCAAATTTTCAAGTATTTAAGTCCCGTTTCAACAAACTCTCTCTTACCTCGCTTAAGACACCCACGGTACGTTAGTATTTAGGCTTTTAGCCTTCGTGGTTTGTCCAAAGATAAAAAAACGACAATTCTGTAGTACGTCGAATTCGGAACACGATGTGTACGAAAAAACGATTTTATGGTTTAGTTGGGGCCCTTCTTTAATTTTTGACAAAGATTTCTTGGTTACCTAGACACACAGATATAGATTTAAGTTTAAAAATATTTATATCATAATTCTTTTACTGCTTTAAAGTACTTGTTTTCTTCTTTCCATCTATCTTCGCTGGCTTATGAAGCTTGAGTACTAACTAATCAGCTATTCTGTTGGTTTCTTGGTTTTAGTTCCAGGACAGGTTTTGTTTTTTTGAACGTCCTTTTTTATTTCTAATTGTTTTTAAATGTTTAAAAGCACCACCCACTTTACATTATAATGCCCATTTTTTTTACACGGTTAAATCCATTTTTAGTTTACATATTACATTCTTGAATAACATACTACATACTAACCAGAACTAAGTAAATTAAAAAAGAAAACAAGTTATTTAAATTATTTTATTTTAAAATAAGACCTCCGCCATAGCCAAAGCACACCTCGAAAGCGATTTATATGATGCAGTGCGATGAGGGCAATTACATAAACACGTATTCACTCATTGTATTAAAAGTTCCCTCTATAGGCATTGACCACGGTACGACTATACGTCTCTTTTAACTTCCTAAATTGCGAGTATATGCAATATAAATTTTCTAGTACAGCATGTTAGCCATTAAGATTCTGTCTTTTAAATGCTAGAAGTTAAAGATTGGATTAAGAACATCTGCATTAAATTATTTTGTGGTACGCTGACGCCTAATCTCGCTTTGTCGTTGCATTAGACTGTTTCTTTCCCACGCATTAAAAAAAATGACCATAGAGGTTTTGGAGTAGCACGACGTGTATATAGCCGTTGGTGTTTTTATTAAAAAAAAATAAATATTATGTGTTAATTTCCGTTCCGACTAAATTTGTTTATTTTTAAAATCAGTAAAAGAATAAAGAGTAAAAACAAATAAAATTTACTATGAAATAAGCCCTTAGCTTTAGGTGACATCACGAGCATATTGACATTGGCAGCTCCAGCACTCTGGCCAAAAACTGTAACATTGTGGGGATCGCCACCAAAGTATTGAATATTCATTTTTATCCAGTTAAGAGCAGCAATTAAATCTTTAATTGCCCAGTTACCTGGGCATTCTAAATCTTCGGTATTAAGGTATCCTGCAATTGAGAAATAGAAGTAAATTAAAACAATTACTATTTTGTAATTAAAATATTTTATTCAGACAAAACATTTTCTTAACTGTTGTGTTAATGGCTTTTATTTATGTATCGTAAATAAAATATTTATATTAAAATTTTTGTGAGTGAGGATGAGTGACTAAAAACAATTTTATTTAAAACTTAATGGCATTACTTTTTGACAAATGTTTAAACATGTCCACCCTTATTTTTGGCTGTGTATTTCTTAAAAACAATCCATGACCATCAACTTTCTATTTTAAATTTAAACACCTACTTTTAACGACATATGTTTTACGTACTATGCCTTGTGCATAAAGTAAACAGTTATTGACAAACAACTTAATATCAAAATATATTTACAATCCAAGATTTTTTTTAAATCTAGAACACATAGATCCTTATTTCTGGTTGCTGATCTTTTTTAATGGTAATCCTCAAAATAACCGACAAAACCCAATCTAATTTTTGTAAATAAAACACTTATTTTTATTACGTCCTTTTAATTCCGCATCAAAGTCTAACTAGCATCAATTTTAGACGTTCAGCCAATTATAACCGCGGTAATTATTGGTGACAACTTTGACGTATAATACATTGTTTAAACGTTAACCTAATCGATTGGTAAATACCGTTTTAAAATTGGTTCTTCGCCTAAAATTGATGTAGGTTTTATGTACCATGTCCTAGATATCAAGGAAGTTACCATTAATGTATTTTAAAAGTTGTAAACACACGCAGGTTAAAACTACCAATTAATATGAAGTTATTAAAGGAGCAAAATATGCATAAGAACCCAAGTCCCATTTAACAAATTAAAGGGAAAGTATATTTTGTATGTGTTATTATGTATGTATTGTATGCGTAAGTAAATTTCACGAAAAGTGTTACCTTTAAATATAAGACAATATACAAAAAAACATAGGTATGGTTCAATGTAGAATTAATAAATATAATAAAAATCTTGTCATTTACACCAACTATTTTTTTTGTTATTTTAGTTTATTTGTGACAAATAAAAGCCTAAAATGTTTTATTGTATGGTAAGGTAGTTCTATTTAATTATAGGCTCTATATTTATAGGCAGGTACAGGGTTTTCATAAATGTTTTACCACCCACTTTTTACTATAACAAAAAGGATAAAAAAACGTCCTGTATAAAGTCTCATTTTTTTTATATATTATCTTTTGATCATAAGTGGGTGGCAAAATATAAATGAATTACCTGTACCACAAATATAATGTTAGGATATTATTTTTTATAAGGTATATAGTAATTAAATTCTGTTTAGTCGCACATCTTACCAAAAAGTCCCAAACGGTAGTTGGGTATCACAACGACAACATCGTTATCAATTAGAAAATCGGGTTCATATTCATTGTTACATCCGATAAAAAACCACCACCGTAAACATACATCATAACTGGCAATGGAGTTTTTAAAATTTGTTTCTTTGGTATCTAAAAAACATTTTCTTTAATTAATTACAAACCGGACGCATCGCCGACTTTAATGAAATTTAGTATACGGGGTTTTTTTGGGGCGCTGATTTCGAATCTGAAAGAATTTTTTTTCGGACTCGTTTCATTCTCGAGATATTCATCATCAGTCTTGATAACCAAAACTAACCTGAACTCATTATTTCCTTTCTTCTTTTGCACTTAATTCTTGCTTAAAAACTACATTGATACTTAATATTTGATTTCCATTTCTAAAAACCCCATTTTTCTATTTATTTTACCCTTTTTTTCATAAAATTGCAAAGCTTCACTTTTAATCATTTCGATCACAGCGATTATAGTCAGGCTTTACAATTTTATAGAAAGAATAGGTAAAATAAATTTAAAAATGGGGTTTTGAGGTAAAAATTAAATATTAAGTACCAATTTAGTAGAAAACTCAAGAATTGAGTGAAAAAGAATGGGGAGACAGTGAATCTCTCTAACCCCAGTTTTTAATAGTTTTTTTCTTTAAATGCACGTTTTTGGTATGTGCCAAGGTTCTTCTTAATCAGCAAATTAAAGAATAGAAATAATTATAGTGATCCAAGTTCCACCATATACATTTTTGTTTTTAGTCCAAAAATATGTTTTATGTGGCAGCCCCAATATCTCACTAGGAGAACACAGTCCCAGTTTTACCGTAGCGATTGCAAATGAAGATCACCTGTATACCCAGCTTTACATTCTTTTCTTATTTCTCTAATTTCTAAGACTTTTAATTTCGGTACTTAAATCATTTAGCACTTACTTTATACAATTTTTCTTTTTATAAGTAGGCACTTATGTATTCAAAATTTAATATTTTGTGTGCCTACATTTTTAAAAAATATTATTTAATCCTTAATTAGGCAATTATTTTACCATAATTGGTCGCATGGTGTATTTAATATACCACTGAAAAACTGAAAGTGTTAAAGCTATTTTTTGCAAATATCTGTAATAAATAATGTGTTTAATACCTATTATAGTTTTATTAAAATTGTTTAACTTGTAAATTATTAATTTTAATTTACATAAGCAAAATATTTTTAAAGATACAAACATATTAAAATTATTAGGTAGGCAACATCCGTCAACTTTTTAGGATTTTTACTGGTCTTTGGTTCCTGAAAGTCTGAAAGGCAAAGTGGTATATGTATTTTTTAAAAAATAATAACTACTGTAATTTTATAGAAAAAGTAAAAAACAATTATAAATAAATACTACGTCATACTATGTATTTTAAGCACCGTTTACAAACAAATATCGATATTGTGACAATTAAATAATATATAACTAAGACCTGCAAAGCACACCAAAATTCTTCTGCTAAGATACATGGATCCGTTAAAGGAGAAACCGGATTTTAAATAAATGGTGATGTCTTTTTTAAGATTTGTGTACAAAATACACCGGCGCGCCTAATAAGGGGTTAAATCATCAAAATTATAAGTAATTGGTAATAATTTTTATTTGGATTATTCATAAACTTTTAGATTTTAAATTAAAACCGTATTTTTATTGTCAACGGATCACTAAATTTATCCGGTCAATGATGACATCCATACCAAAGAAAAATGTTTTTAGAATATATGAATAGAAAAAGTCATTTCATTAAATACTGAAAAATCAAGCAACTCAAACTGCGTCAAGAAACAGCAAAAGGGAGGTTAAAAATTATCAGCTAATACATAGGTTTAAAAGCACCGAATAATGTTGACCACAATTATAATGACGACATTTTTATATACGGTTTAAAACATTTTTTAAATTGTTGACAATAAAAATTACGGCTTAAGTGACACATAAACCTAAAGAAGTAATGGCCTACTTACATTGCATAAATTTCTAATAAAATACATTTTAGTAGTAACTATGGTGACCTAGAGGAAGGTGTGTAAACGACAACGGGACTATTTTGAAAAAACGGGTTTAAATTACAGCATTTCTATTAGAAAACAATAGAGGGCACTCATATCAATCGGGATCAAATGAAATCAAGATGAAACAGTATTGCCAGATATATTAATATGTAGTGGAATTCATCCCATTTCTTTTCACAGATAATATGACGACTTTTGGATTTATGACTTTTAAAGCATAATTAAAAATACCCCAAATCTATTTAGACTATTCAAATGTTACCTGGTTATCACGGGTTTTTTTGTTATTTTCGTTTTCTTTTACGTAGGTATTATTTGTATTTGTAAATTTGACATATTTATTCACTAAATAATACACCACAACACATAACATTACTTAAATGGTGTATATTTAAAACTTTATATGTGTAATAATTAAAAATTTCAAGAATTTCTAAGTTTAAAATGTATTTATTTGTATAAAACATAGTAAATAATCCATTTTACATTTTAAGTAGGAATTTACGAAATGTCATTTTGCAACACAGCTTTCATGGGCATCTTTATTAAATTTTAACTTTTCTAATATTGACGTGTTATGCTAGGTTAACAACGACGTTCAAAAAATTGTCCAAAGACAATATTTTGATGATTATGTGCATTAAAATGAACCTTTTATTGTATTAAATGTGAAATAGAGTAAATACTGCCTTGCTTCAAACTGCTAAATAGGTAATATTTCTAAAAAAGGAGATATCTTATTTTTAAAATTTAACCGGTAAGTATTTAACTGGCAACTTATTTAAATATTTTTAAGTAGAACTTGATTTTTTAATTGAAACTTGCTTGACTGATCTCAAAGTTATTTTTGACGCCGTTTATTAGTCCAAATTACCGTAAAACTTACGTTTATATTAAATTGGAATTTTTACTCTCTAGTAGATAATTTAAAATTTGACGTTAAAGTAGGGTAACTTCATAGTTTAGAATTGTACTAGGTATATCCTTGACAGATGCATTACACGTGCCTTCGAGGTTATGCATATTAGAGACAGTCTTGCCACTTGGGTATAAAGTAATAATTACTTTATTTATATTATACAGTGTGTTTTCGGAAGTTCTTACCAAATAAGAATTTTTTTTAAGAACTCGAAAAAAGTGCCTTCTTCATAAAAAACCTGCTTAATAAGAAAATACATTTTCACAAAAATATTTGTAGGTTAGATGTACAGCGTGGCCTAAAAAACTTGTTTCCAAATTGAAATTTAAAGTATTTTTTAACTAGGGTAGAAAACTTACTATAAGGGTGATTTCCTATGTCATTTTATGAAAAAAGTTTCTGTCCGGAGTTGCTTCGTTTCTGAAATACAAGACGTTAATTATTATATTTTAAAAGTCGGTATTTTATAAATATATTAAATACGAAACCACATACAAAAAAATGTACAACACTAAAAATTTGTATTTTTATTTGCTTTATAGAAAAAAATATACAAACTACATAAAAAGCCAGTGGCGAACATTTTTCTCTCAATAATATTGGCTGTTGTGCCCACTGAGACGCTACTGGATCCAATAAAGTTAATCTAGGTAAAACTTTACAAGCGCTTGATTTCATTAAACAAATACACCAAAATGTTTCTCTGATTCTAATCTGATTTGAACCCAGTCGATTAAGGGGTATTTAATATATTTATAAAATATCGATTTTTTTAAACTTTAACGCCCTGTATTTTAGGCAATTCGGACATATGTTTATAGAAACTTTTCTTCATAAAATCACCCTTTAAAGTTTTGTGCCGTAGCTAGGATATACGGTGTATATTAATTTGGTAACACGACTTCTTTAAGCCACCCTGTACATCCAAAATACAATTATTTTTGTGGAAATGTATTTTCTTATCAAGCAGGACTTTTTTAAAGAGGCATTTTTTCGTATAGTAAATAAATAAAAAGTTTATCATTTGGTAAAATCTTTCGAAGGCACGCTGTATAATATGTAACTAATTTTCATTTACTTTTTAGATTACCCAAGTTTTTGCTGGCTAATTACACTACTACCGAATCCTAAAAACCTTTGTTGGAAACTTTTTATTGAAAAACTCTGTACTGTTAGGTTCATAAATAAAAAATAATATGATTTTCTGAAGTTCAAGAAAAGCGTATATCGGCGTACCTTATGTAGCACTGTACAATACTTTATTCATAACTTTATTCCTTATCTAACCACCTTGACAATTTTTAGTACAGGTGAGCGGATCCTAGCTCCGTACTTGCTTAAAAGTAAATTTTGTTACTTACTACATTTAAGCAGTGGGCGACACTTAAATATTTTTTGTCTAATCGCTACCTGCTAGTGTTCACCGCACTAAAACTCAGTGGAAGGAATCAAGCTTGCACGACGTGTATACTTAGCTTATAAGTTCTACACAAACGTTAAATATTCTTGTTTATTGTTGTATACAAAGCCTTGTGACAATAGCTATCATTTTTATATATAAAGTGAACTGTTTAATGGAAGTCAGGGTTTTTTAAAAGAATCATTTGTTTATTTTTTGTTTAACAAATAAGTATTCGCAACATTGCAAAACTCTATTTTGTATATTTTAAAGCAACAAGTCCAACTTTTAGTTTTAAACTCTACTTGTATCTTAAAAGACAAGCAAAAATTTTAAATCGACACTTTATATACAAAAACTAAACATAAGTTTAACTTCCAAAGATGCAAACGACAATTTAAAAAATTAAAGATAAAGTAAAAAATTCTATTTTTCTTTTTTTTTTTGATTATTAATGACACAGTTCAAAATTCCTATTCCCATTTTTATTATCTAAAATAATTAAGGAATTGTTCCTCCTTCAGGGAAATGAGAGCTGAAGCTAAATTAAAATAATAATACTTTTTTTATTTAACCGAAAAATGCATATAATAAAATTAAAATAATGATGATCTTGGGAATTTGGGCACCCATTAGGTAATTCTTTCAAAATATCATATTTTTGTTAAATACAAACTCATTAAAATTGGGTAGTGTTCTTTATAGCGTCGTATTTAAAAATTATTGAAATTTTATATTTTACTTTTGTACTATTTTTTGTACATATGCAACATAAGCAGCAACCCCAGAAAGATCCCGATTGACCACAGTACCCTCTAGTGACATATTTAGAACCATAATTTAGACAAAAAATCAAGCCCGTTTTGAAAGCATGTCGATTACACTCCTTCTTCAAGGTCTCCTTAGTAGTAACTCAAACAAAACACCTTGTTAAAGTGTGAAAAAAAGCGTCGAACTGTCAAAATAACTCATCTTTTTAAAACTTTATACTAATATGAAGTACTGTATCATTATTTCAACGATAAAAAGCATTTTTTTAAACAATCTTAGACAAAAGTTGTTTATATCGTTTTAAAATACCTTAGGCGTAAAAACATTTAAGTAGAGGCAGTCTTCTTCACCTCTTAATTCCAAGTTAAATTCAGCTAAATTAGTTGCTTTTATACCAGCGCAACAAGGCCCAGCTACGGTTGCATCTAAGACACCAGACCATTTTGATGGTGGTTTGGGACCCTTAAAGATACAATACAATTTTTTTAGTCTATATAAGGGCTGTAAGAAAATGTATTATCATTAAATAAAACTGTCATGAATTAAACCCAACATAATCTTTTATAGTGTTTTTATTGCTTCCTAGAAAATCGGTAAATATTGCTGGTTCTCTAATACCTGATATAACTAAAGTCTATCAATATAACAAATGCGGAGAAAATAGAGAATTATTGCACAGTGAAATAAGGCCAGGAATTAACAATACCGGCCTTATTTTCACATCTGAGCTTGCGCAGATGCATGGTAGTATAAGGACTCCCTTAACAAGGATAGCGCCTGGCTTTATTTATGTCTGTTTTAGGTCGTCCCTTATTTTGGTCTTATTTTCACTTCGAAACTGTTCGTGTTAACTTAACGGCTCGGCTGCCGAGAACAAAATCGACAAGTTTTTAGAAATAAAAATACTTAAAACCTTGCTTTTTCAAATTTATTTCTCTAATTGTGTAAAACACAACCCTACAACACAAAACAATAAAGAAAAACAACTAATTTTTTCCCCTTTTTTAGGTTAATGGTACTGTCAACATGATTTGCAATAACTCTAAATTATGGGTACAAGCATTATTTAAATAAGGCCGGTATTAATAATACTCAAGCTTAATAAAGCAACTTGCAATAATTCTCTAATAAACAAATTCGTTAATAAACAAATTCATGCGGTGCGCACTTGTACACTGAACTATACGCAGGGGCGCGCGTTAGGAAATTACATTGGCTTAAAGCAAATAAACTTTCTAAATTTGGAACTACAATGCCGACCCAAAGAGAATAGACAAGGATAGAGGATCATTCGCCGGCGCCGTTTCGAAAAGTGGCACAATTTGAAGAAAGGGTCTGCGGGATGGCAGGGCATGCGCATACGCACTCCCAATGTCAAAATCGGCGGTATATTCAAAAACATTGATTTATTGAGTAAATATACATAAAACATTAATAAAAAGTGTAAAATGTGGTTTATACTGAAATTTATTAATATTTTAATAACTAAATATTGGTAATTTAGTGCTAATGGTGTATTAAAATCTATTTGGTAGAAGACTATTTTTATAAGATTGGAATAGGTTAATGTGGAAAAATGTATAGATATAAATTTTAGGGAAATGAGAACTGAAAATAAAAATCCAAGTAGAATTATTTCTTGAAAACTAAACTTTTATTGCGAGATTACTTATTTAGCATAAAAAATGGTACTAAATGTAAAAGAAGTGTATAATTTTAAGAAATATATGAGAATAGCATGCCCAAACTTACCAACCAAATAAATTTTAGATTTATGTTGATCCTATTTAGTTGAAAGGTATTATAGTCTATAAGTTAATATTACCTACTTATACTAAGAAAAGCGTAGTAGGATTTCAGTTTCCATAGGCCACTGTGCTTGGTCCATTTTATTCGATATCTACATACTTGTTTTTTAGGTATAAGGAAGCAGATAAGATTGTAGGTTTTAATTAACAATGAAAATGTAAGTTTCCACATTACTGGATACTTATTTTGAAATAAAATACTTTTGTAAAAGAAGCTCAAAAATGCTCGTTATTGCAGAAAAAAATCCTAATCCTAAACATCTTTTTTCCACAAATTTTCAATATTGACAAAAATAAGTTTATTTTCCTCTTAACATTAATTTATATTTTTAAGATACTTCATATACCTACCACTGAAAACAATTAATATCGAATGGTTAAATTATTTCGTAAAATTAATAAAAAGTTTGCCTTATGGTACGAACTTAAGTAGACACACTCTATATCTTGGTTTGTACCTTAACTGGGTCAGTTATTAAGTTTTTAAGTGTTTAGGCTTTAGGCCTTTTTATTTTTCGCTTTAGTATAATTTTTATCACTATTAATACTTTTTAAACTGATTATTTGTCTGACTTTTACAGTTCAAGCAAATTTTTTAAATAGAGAGTGACGCACACAGAAATCCTCTATTGGTTTATTGTGCTTTTACCTGCAGCAAGATATTCATTAAATATATTTTACGGATGTATATAAAATATTAATGTAATGTTTTGTTACATAAATAAATCCTAGATAAAGTGTTAATTTGTTTTTATTCAAAAAAAAAAAACAACGTAAATAATTTAAAAAATAATTTATTAAAAGAACCCATAAATTTCCACAAATTTTGTTTCAATAATTTATATCTATAACACAGGTCACACGTAAAATCTAACCGAATAAAACACAAAACAAATATACAGCCACAACAATCACAAAACATCAGCCATATTGAACATGTGAAAGTCAAGAGTTTTGACATTTATAACAGCCAATAGCAAGCCGGAAAAACAACCTCCCATGCGCATGACGAGTAATCCCGCTGTGTTAAGTTAACCATCAAACCGGTGAAAGTTCGCAAGATATTTGGCTAATAGTATTGATCTAGACACAAAAATGTTACGTAAAAAGTGCGTACTAAAACAAAAAATTCTAAATAAATCCATACTTTTAACAAAGCACGTCCTTTTTACCAACGTTAAGCAAGAATAAAATAAAACTTTGACGAGCTCTTTTGGTCGCTGAACACAATCACCAGTCGCAGGTGTGTGCCATTTCTTATTTGGTGGGGGTAAATCAACTGTTTCTCTCCCCTTGTCCATGCTCCTTGTGCCGACCCTGCAACAAGCGTCTAGCCCCTTGGAAGCAACTATTGATCCTGGCTTTATTTATAATATTTTTAACAATTTTTTTGTTCGAAATCAATAAACCTAATGACTTTAACCTAAAAATAACAAAAAACTGCAAAATAATCCATAAATATAGTTTTTATTTTCTGATTATTTTCAAGGCAATATTGGAAAAATCCCAAAAATTCAGTTTTTCTTAATATCTGGGTAATGATTATGTTTATAAAAAAAGGTATATAGCCTTTACGATAGAGCTTTTACAACTGCATCTTTTTGTATTATAAACTTTTTATAGTGTCCTTTAGTTTTGAGATATTTATGATTTTACTTTTTCTAAAATATTTAATTTCTCAAAAACTATAAAAAATACAACAAATCTTATTAAACAAAAAATATAGACAATTAAAATGCCCATCTTAATTGTTATTTGACAAGATTGCATAGCTTAAATAATAACACAGACATAAAAGAAAATGTGATTTTTAATAAAATTTTTAGCTGAAAATGCTAAAAAATAGAGATTTTTATTTATAATATTTTTACCAATTTTTTTGTTCAAAATCAATAAACCTAATGACTTTAACCTAAAAATAACAAAAAACTGCAGAATAATCCATAAATATAGTTTTTTCCAGGATCCAGGATCAATAGTTGCTTCCAAGGGGCTAGACGCTTGTGACCCTGCATGGTTAGGCTTCAGATTTACAAATATTATATTTTATTGCAATAGATGTACAGAAATCGCGATACCACTTTTTGAACACTGTTTAAACGTTTGGAATATAAAACTTGGTTAGAGTGTAAAGTTGAGTTGTTTTGTCATTTCTTGAAATGGTAATAGAAAAATTCATGTCAAGCGGATCACCATCACGGCCAAAATTTGTTTCGACCGATTAAGACTTATGAAGTCCCGGAACAGACTTTTGAAATCCATGCGGAACTTTTTAAAAATTCAAAATGGCGGTTAGAAGCTGGAGAAAACTTGAGTAAACGTCAAAAAAATGTTGTACAAGTTAAACAGGGTGTTTCTAAACACATGCAAAAATTTTAGGAGGTGATTTCCACCAAAAAATAAGAAAAAACCTTATATAAGCATGTCCTAAACGTCTTAGTTTTTGAACTACAAGGATTTAAAAATTCTTTAAAAATATTGTTCTAATTAAATAACTTTTATACCCATTTGGATATTAAAAAAAAAATGGGAGACGCATCCCTAGCACCAGAAGACATTTTTTGGCATAGGTACAAGAAAAAAGATAATTTTTATTATTGTCTTCCACAAGGAATTTAAGGTAAATATTTTTAAATCCCCATTTAGTTTAGAACAAATTTAATCTTTTTACTTTATTTTGTTTGATGTACGGTTTTCGCGTAAATAAATAAAAACCATTTCTTGGCTTGACCATGCCAAGAAATGGTTTTTATTTATTTATTAAAGAATAAAACTTGAAGGTTATTTTTTAATGCAGAATTTTATATTAGGAATACAAAATGACCATGCAAAAAATTGTTTTTATTGATTTACGCGAAAAGCGTACATCAAACAAAAAAAAGTTAAGAAATTAAATTTGTTCTAAACTAAATGGGGATTAAAAAAGATTTTTATTTTTAAAAATGCAGTGGCGTACAATTTTTTCTTAAAAAATATATAGCTATGCCAAAAAATGTCTTCTGGTGCAAAGGATGTGTCCTCCAAATTTTGGAAAAATATCTGAATGGGTAAAAATTAATGTTTTTTAAAAAAATTAACACCCTGTAGTTTAAAAACGTCTAGTAGTAGTTTAAAGACGTTTATGACATATGTTCCTATGAAGTTTTTTCTTATTTTTAAGTGGAAAATAACATCTAAAAATTGTCCGTAAATTAATTATATTTGCAACCAACCAGGTCATTTTTAAACTCAAATTATAGCTGAGATATAGCTCTTGAAAGCTGATGAGGTTGGATAAAAAAATCCAAGATGGCGTACCAAATTTAAAAATTCAATTGATTCATACCATTCGTTATGTCCCATTGCTAATAGAAATGTTTCAGTTGCCTTTCTTTTTCTTTTAGTGTTTTTTTAAATGTATTGCAAGAAGATTTTTCTCTGTTTTTTTATTTGCTTTTATTTGGTAATCCAGTATACTTGGTTGCATTAAATGACAAAGCAATAATTAAAAGCATACAAATATTGTATTTGACAATATTCCAGATATTTTTCTCTAATGCTGCGTCCTGACTTGCAACAATTCGCCGCGCCGAATAGCGTGCCACATAGCCCCATATAGCGCGGAGGTGGACGTGAACGGAATTCACGTCATTCCAAGGGCTTGGGGAATGATTTCGCAGTGATTCAGAGCTTGTCGGTTTTTGCATCAAAGAAGCGCGCAAATAGGTTGGTTTGTTTGAACGGATGTTTGGCGAATTGTTGCAAGTCTAAACGCAGCTTAAGAAAGGTCCAAAACATGTTAAAAGAAACAAAACGTCGCGGCGATGACAAATATTAATGCAAATATTTTTGTTTCTTCTTATAAAATTATTAGTTGTTGATACAACATTATTTTATTTATAAAATTAAACGCAATTTACTAGTTTTGCTGCGGCTGCAATAATACCGAATTATTTGCATAAATAAATACCCATTTTTATAACTCTTTTATATTAATTTATAAACTTATTTATAACAAGCAAATCAGCGGCGTAGCGTGGGCCAAAACAGGCGGATTCGCGAGGCCTCTTTATTGTCGATAAAAGTTGGAGAGAAAATAAAAGGACATGACCCTTAAATTACACCTCTTTTATACTTTCTACTGCTTATACTGCGTAAAATTATAACATAACAATGTCTATGCTTTAGACTTTTTATACCTTCAACTAAAAGGCCTTCTATTGCCGCTATGCCCCCACAGGCGCGAGGCCGTAGACGACCACCTACATTGCCTACGACTAGCTACTGAAGCAAATAAACAAATAAATATACATACATCAGTGTCGTACAAAGTGTCTTTTTAAATATATGTTTATACGTAAATTCTCTTTATTGTATTGTGGTGGTAATGTGGTAAACAACTTAATGAAACTATTGATTTTGTGACTGCAAAAACAAAAGATGAAGGACATTAAATGGATGGTATTTATTTGGGTACACGCCAAAATTAAATTAAAAGTACTAAAAACCAAAAAAAATTAAACAAGTAAAAAGATAATTAAAAATCGACGTTTCGGTGGCAAATCTGCCACCGTAGTCAAGACAAATGAAATAAAAAAATAAAAATAAAAAAAAAATAAAAACTTACTATTATTTTGGCAGATTTGCCACCGAAACGTCGATTTTTAATTATCTTTTTACTTGTTTAAATTTTTTTTGGTTTTTAGTACTTTTAATTTAATTTTGGCGTGTACCCAAATAAATACCATCCATTAAATGAATCCGCCAAACTACAGAACATATCTTCAATTAAGGACAATATTTTAATAAAAATGTAATATTTTTCTTTGGAATGATAAAAATAAAAATTTTTGTGTTATTTTGTCCACCTTACTTTATATAAATATTTGTCAGTAATAAATTATATTTTTTTATGGGAAACGGTTTATTGTACTAACAGCTAAAAATAATTCGGGAAGTCTAGCTAACAGATTGCACCAATTTTCTCATCAATCAAGGCAATTGATCAGACAAATAATAAAACTATTACGCGTAGCAAATCTAACGTAAATACTATGATACAAATTTCAAGTACCCAACGTTATAAATATTAATCCGATTAATACCCCAGGATTAATAAGAAGATTGTCGCGATCTGTTTGCTAGAACTTACCGAATTATTTTTTAGCTTTTAGTACAATAAAACCGTTTAACATAAAAAAATATCTAATTTATTTTACACACTATAACTAACCAGAACTAACCAACGATTTTAGATTGAGGTAGTTGTAAAAAATATGTAATACGACATTTTGTTGCAGCGACCATCTTGGATTCTTTCGTTTGATACCCTTATGTAGGTGGTTGTGGAAAAAATATATGTAATTAGTCATTTTGTGGAGACTTGGATTTTAATTTTTTTATAGTGAGCTCTATTTAACAAATTAAGCCCTTTAATTTAATACCCCAGTTGAGATAGTTGTGGAAAAAAACATGTAATTCGTCATTTTGTACCGGCGGCCATCTTGGATTTACAATCATAAAGAATCTGTTGTATATTTTATTGTCATCAAAATTTTAAAATTTTTAGTTTTTTCCATTTTTTGACCTTTTCTAGAAGGAAATCTAACAGAGGACCATTTAGAGAAATATTAGCAATATAGATATTTCCTACAGGATGGATATGTTTTGATCAAAAAGTAGTTCGGGTCCTAATGGTCAAGTCAAAATGGTCTCCGAAGATGACCATGTTTTTTTTCAGAAAAATGGCAGTGGTACCCAAACGGTGGCACCTACAATACCCAATTTCAATAGGCTTCGGAAGGCCAACGAAGCGAGTGTATATTAAATTTTAGATCGATCGTTCGTTAGGAAGGGGGTCAAATTTCAGTTACTAGATTTGACCCAAAAAAATAACAACAAACTACAAATTAACAGGACAAGTTAAGTTAAACCGTTTAAAATAATACTTGTAATTATCGAAAAGTTACTTACTATGTTTTTTCTTAATTAAACCTATGTAGGTATGTATTGTTGATATTCAATTACCTATAATTACCACTTTAGTATAACGTAGATAACAAATATTTATTACGGTTTGTCTCTGCATAGGGTGTAACAGGATGTTGTTAGGAAAATTCAAGAGTAGATTTCACTATTAAAAGTGTAAAAAAGTTCATATAAGCATGAGTGTGCAAATTTCTCGTTCTTAAGATATCAGGTGTTAAATTTTTATTATTATTTTTTTAATATTTTGAATATTGTTTACCAATTTTTTATATTTGGCTATCTTTTATGGCGAGCGGCAAGTGAAAAAATATTTCTAATAAAAAACAAACGTCACCGTAAGGTTTAATATTTTTCCTTTTTAGCAATTAAGGCATTTCCTAAAAAGGGGCCCATTAGTCAATAGGCCTTTTTTCCGGAGATCATTTAAAATAAACCACCATGTTTTAAAGTGTAAATCCTAAAATTTTTGTAACAATTTGGCAACGCAGTGCGTTGTTGTTGACGTTTCTCTGACATTCCTTAAATATAAAATAATATGTTTGCAAAATTTCACTTGGCTTTTTCTTGAAACCAACATTTTGTCTATGGGCCTTTATTCAGGAGAATGCCTCAAATATGTAATAACAAATATTTATTTAAATAATGTTTATTTCTAGTCTAACGATTTTTACTAAAATAAGTGTAAATTTGTAAAGGGGAGACAATTTACTAAAAATCATTATAGAGGGTGGCCAGTTGAGAATGAAACAGAACTAATTTTAGGCACTCCAGGTCTTTTAGGAAAAACGATGGACCCGTCAATTGTTGATCCTATGGGAAACCTTTTTTGCCTTTTTCACTGTACCCAACCACTACTGTACTTCAACCGTGTAGCAAGGGTGTGACTTACCCCCAAAATTTTAAATGGAAAGAGAGATTAGGTGATGTCCTATTTTAATGACCTTGACCTTGACCCCGACTACGACTGAGTGCCCAAAATTAGCTCTGTTTTGTTTTTAAATGGCCACCCTGTCTAAAAGTTTCCAATTAGAAAAGTAATAAAAAGTATTTAACGCTTTAAAACGACGAAAACAAATTATTACTAAAACTTACCCTAAATCTAAGGTTATAAATGGGAGGCCTTGCAAAAGGTATGCCGACGTATCTATAATATGATTTTCCATATATTGTTTCTTCTTTACTACCTTGTATTGGGCCCTTTACAGTTTTAACTTGTAAATGTTCGTTCTAAAAGTAAATTAAAAAATAGTAATTACAAACTAAAATTTTAAAAATTTGAATGGTTTAGAAATTTAGGTCGTTATAAAGACTACAGTAGGTTTTACCTCTTTCATTTAATTTATTTGGTCATTCGTGCAGCAGAAATGCAAGTTTTGTATTTTGATTCATTAAATAATAAATTAAAACATTTTTATTTCTATTAGGGCTAGCTTATCGTGCAATGACCAGTCAGACAAAAATCTCAAATATTATTAATAAAGTAATAAATCCCTATAATAAACAAACACAAACCCGCGTTAATTTAACTTTGAATAATAATTTTTGTATGATTGCAATTTTACAGCGACCGGTAAAGGGATTGCAATATAGGACATTTTTTATAATGAGAAAAATTTTAAGCTTTTTTTTGGCAATTACTTCTGTATGTCCTATAACCTAAAAATCCATTCAGACTTATGGCATGTGAATAGCAATATAGCGGGCAATTTAAAAAACTAAGATGGAATTACGAAAAGTGGGGTTAGATCACAAAATATTTAGAATAAAGAGTAAAAGAGCTGGCGATTGCCTAGCAGTAAAGCCATCCCAACCCAAGCAAGCAAGAGTAAAAGAGCCTATACTTTAATTTTTACCCATAATAAAACGTTAGAATATAACAAAATTCTGAATTTTTCTTAATAAAAAAATTGCCAACTCTTTGCCCCTCACTGTATATGAGATGACTTTTCTTCACAAATGCTCAAGCACATTTAAAATATTTTCCTTAATAATTCATTACGTTTTATTTTGCTTTAAAATTTAATTATTTATTAAGTTTTTAAAAAATTTTGGTGTTTTCTAAACCTTGAACATTTGTTTCTAAGGTATATATTTGTAAAAAAATGGTAGCTTCGTATAAGTAAAAATTTAAAGATAATTAAAAAAATAATATAAGTATTGAATTATGCTTACAAGGCGCTCTGATGGCAAGAATCCTACACTTATTGCACACTTTAAATTTAAAAAAACAATAAGCAAATTAACAAGCATTTTTGTGTGGTCTCCACACTAACTAGTTTTAATTATTAGGATCTGTATCTTATGGTCACCTAATTCGTTTTACAGCTATTCATTATTTAACAATTTAACAGTTTTTTTACTTAAGTAAAACTGTATGTTACTTCGATTTGCTATGAATGGGTAATTATTACTTCTAATTATACCTAAATTATACTATTTAACAATGTACAAAAGTGCATACACCATTTACACTAATTTATTACAAATAGACTTATTAGTAAAGCTTACACAGAGTGTTTCCTAATTGGCCTAACCTAATTTAAAAAAATGTTTATAAAAACATAGGTCTGTTTATTTTTTCTAAATCTGTAAGTGCCAAAGAAGTTATATTCAGATTGCTGGTTTGCAAGATACAGGGTGTCAAATTTTCTATTTATTTTTTTACTTGAACACCTTGTATCCTCCAAACCATCTACTAAAGCAAATTGGGTTAAATCGTTGTATTTTGGCGTAAGAAAATTGTAGTACCAACTTTAAAATGGGCTTCCTTATAACATAATATGGTATTCTTTGATACGTTCGGAGCTCCCCTTTTCCTACTTGGAAAAATTTTGACAACCAAAAAAAAAGGTTCTCACCCTTCAAATGATATACTTTACCAAGCTTGGGGACCCCTTTTTTGTTTTTAGTATGAAAAATTACAAAAGTCCTTACAACAACGCTTCCAAACCCTAGTATACCACTTGTGTATAGTTAGAAGTAAGTGGCAAAATATCAATAAACACCCTGTACGTTGATGACATTTTTTCTGTGTTTTTGGTTGTTACATTTAAGCAGTTATAAATGTTTTGGTCTTTAATTTTTTTTGTGTGGTTCAAATGCAATTTATACCCTTCATCACCCTTCCCCTCTGAAAATGAAATTATCTACGTCAATGCCAAAACCTGTATTCGAATACTCAAAAATGTATTTGAATACCGGAATAATGTACCAGGTTGCGAATACAGAATCAAAACAATGAAATATGAATACAAAGCAAGTATTCGAATACTATGATTTAAAAACGGTATTTACAATCCAGAATCTCGAATACTGACCAAAAAATTATTCAGTCGAATTTCGAATACCAAAGACACAGGTGTATTTGAATATTATTTGAATACCAGCCAAATTTAGATTACTCAGTATTCGAATACTACCCAACTCTGGACATACAGGGTTATTTTCAATTTGGTATTTTTCTTTTAACACTGTATAAAATACAAGAAAATGTTTTTTTTTTTAATTATTTTCGAAAATGCTTTCATTTCAAGATTCCTACCACTTTAGATAGTTCCACAAAATTTGTACAATTGTTTTGATCATTCACCATAACATTACACTTTTTGCTGTAAAAGTTAAAAAAAATGCCAGTGGCGTTCGAACAAGATTTTTACCAAATTAAAAAAAATAGTACGTCATTGCTTCTTCTTTAAATCAATATTATTTAAAAAAAAACGGTTTGCGTTTAAACCATTTTAATGTTTGGCAAAATCAATTAAATCTGATATGGTGTTTTGTATGTAAAATTCGTTTTTGTTTAATTTGTAGTAAGGTGCTGTCACTAAACAGTCAAAACTCTAACTAAAAAATAAAACACATATCAGGTTTTAGAAATTTTGCATTTAATATTTTCAGTTACTCCTAAAAGGTTTTTATTGCTTTTACTAAAATAAAAAATCGTATTTATTTTTATTCTAAATAAGGTTTAATTTTGATTTTAATCTCTTATTGGTGCAATTTGGGGTTAAAAGTTACTGGTAAAAATAGTAAGGTTACCTTCTTAGGTTTTAAGGTTTTGTTGTGTCCTTATAGATTTTTACGATTATTATGCATATAATTATGTATTTTATCCCTTAACTACGACATAGGCGCAATTTGGGGAGGGGGCTAGGGGGCTTAGCCCCCAAAAGGAAATTAGACAAAATTAGCCCCCAAAATTCCCAGTATCCAAGCCGAAACTTATGTGACTTAAACCTAAAAGCGATAAGAGAAGGCGATTTTTATGTCAATAGTGCCACTTTTACCTAACTGTAGGTAATTTTTGTGGCAGTAATGACAAATAAATCTCTTTATCTTTCCCTAAGTTTTTGCAAAGTCTCGAAGATTGCCTTATACCTTTCGGGACTACCATGACTCCAGCCCCCTAAAAACCGAAGCAAATTGCGCCTACGAACTACGAAACGTTGTTTGTTTTTAAATACTTTCTAGTTCTTTTGTTTATAGGCTAAAAATATTTATCACTCGGTTAGGTTCTAAAACTCTTGTAGGTTGACTGGACTAATATTATAATTTAAGAGATCCGTTTTTATTAACATTTTGTTTCTAGTAAATTTTTTCATTTTGCACATCAATAGCTTTTTAAAACCCCATGCGTATTAAAGACCACAATAAATAACGATACTGGACCACCTCCGAGGAAAATAAATTTTGCTTCACAAAAAGCGACAATCACATTTATCATGCCTTTGACAAAATTTGACTATAAAAAGAATATTAAAAGCATAATATTCCTTGGGGATTTGCATATAAAAACAGTTTTATGGTCTTTTTCGCTTTGTTAATTCACATGATTTAAAAAGTTTTAAAAGTTTATAATAAACCGACAACGGCAGAATTTTATTTAAAATTTTATTAAAAAAACCCTTAACAAATAATAACTTTACTGTTGTTAATGAATGTTGTAAAATATAAGGGCAGATTTTACATCAGAAAATATAAAAACACATGATTTGGCCTATTTTTCGTTTTCAAGATAAGGGGTGTTAAACTTTTCAAAAAACTAGAAAATAGTCAAATTTATACCTAAACCTTATTTAAATAAGTATTAATTGTTGTTTTTACATAATTGCAAATAAACAATAATAAAACTTTATTTTTAATACAAAAAGTGTCCGCAATGCTTCTGTTATGTTAAAAAAAAACAACATTTTGTAACTCTTTGTATATACGGGTGACACAGAATGGTAACCCCTTTTTTTCCAAGTTTCCAGCGACATAAAATTTTACAATAATGTTATAGTATAAATTGATTTTTTTCAATATTATAACCTATAAATGACCGGTTTAAGCGGAAGTACCATAAACTTTTTTAAAAACAAGTGTCTACTTATTTTTTTATATTTAAATTCTAAATAGTTTTTTCTTGATATGTCATAAATTGTTTTTTAAATACTTTTAAAGAGAATCAAGAACCGCCATTATTTCTGCTTTGAATATATTTTTTTGTTAGCAGGGTCCGCCGAGGGTGAGGCAGAGAGGTGACCGCATCAGGCCGCATACTTCTAGGAGCGGCAAAATCATTCGCTTTTACATACATGAGCAAAAACTCTTGCTTTTTACACTAAATAAAAATTGAAACATTTTATTATTAGGTTTTCCCAAACTTTTTTAGTGTACTGGCCCTTAGCGCAGCTGCGGACACTTTGGTAACTACTGATTTATACTATTATCTACGAGTATATCGTAAATTATTACCTACATATTATGTTTTTTTCAAAATTATAATGCACTAAATAGCATCAGCGCCGTTGTACTTTAGGTTTTAAAGAGACCAGATCGTTAGGTCAGGAAAGACGAAACAACTTTTTTTTTTTAATAAAAAATTTTAAATGAAATAAATTCATTTAAAAGTAAATTGTTTGATTTTTTTGGAAAAATACTTAAGTACGTAAATTTTACGTTTTCGCTGCGTTTTTTTAAAGGTAAATTCTTGTATACAGCGTGCCCTAAATATAAGCGACTTACATTAACATAAATAAAATACCTATTTTTTATTAATTTCTAATTATGTCAAATGTACCAAGTCCAAAACCTACAGTCAACAGATGCTAAATAATTTACATGTTAACAATAATCTGTTCTAATCTTTGTAAGAAAAATTAAGCTGAAACAATTTTTTTATATTTTGGAAAAACTTAACACATCTATCTTTATTTGTAACTACGGTTTTTTTCAAGGTAAAGCTATGTATTTTTTTTCGCCCTTTCAGGGTCTTTTACCTAGGACCGACCATTGCCCCCTAGGTAGTGCGCTAAAGCCTAGCGGCTTATTGTGCCTTAACCCCTACTCCTTCAAATTTACATGCCATTCATTTCATAACTTGGACGGTTGCTGCTCGCTCCGTCCGTTAACACACGAGTAGAATACCGCGTGCCGCCGCCCAAAATCGGCGGACACCCGGTCACCCATCCAAGTTATGGCCGCGCAACAAGCGGCTATGTATACTCTTGGGCCCAAAACTAAGCATAGACCATTAAATATGTTTTTTTAATTACCTATTTTTATTAAATTTTTATATTCTGTATTGAATTTTTACCACTTTTTATGTGTTGTGTGCTATCCTTTATTAATTATTAATATAGCAACACAATATAATTTTATAAATAACTATTCAAACCCCTCTTCTAAACGAATGTGGTAAAAGTTTTTATACATTTTAAAACAGTAATAAGCATTTGGGGTATGTATTAAAAAAACTGGAACAAGGTTTAAACAGGAACAAGGTACACTTAGGTCGCGGTCCGAATTATGCTCACATCGCTCATAGCGTACCAACACGCGGTCTGATTCGTGCTTTCCACGCTTACCTTTAGCGTTGTGGAAGCTATGACGTCACATGTGACGTCACACCCTAGCGCTGACAGTACCAATGGGTCAGATCGTTAGCATCGTAAGCAACGACGTTTTTTGGCGCCATTTATTTGAATCGATGTATTGTGTCCATCATTTCAAGCGTCCAATATAAAATGTATGTATCATCACTTTCCTCGATTGCGGAGAATGCTTCAAATACAAGCATTTTCCTATCGTTATCAATTACACCGGATGCTCCACTCATGTATTTATCAAGAAATGTTTTGTTGGGTTATGTTGAACTTGTTGAATTTGTTAACACACTCAGAAGTGGTTCGAATTATTAATACTGCTGTACAGGGTGGGCAAAATTCGACGTTTTTATAGGAAACTCATGTTTCTTTATGTTTATACAAAAACTGACCTCCATTTGTAGGGCTCAAATTTGGAGCCAAACTTACTGGTGAAAACCGTAATTTGCTCTATTGCGTTATTACTCGCTACAGCATGTTTCCTAATTTCGTTCGTTTTCTATAATCCTTTATAACTTTATTTATTTTTGAAGATTTTTTAAATTTGTAATTTTTTTTTAGAAGCTTGTTATGCAGATTGCAGGAATGCTACTCATTTTCTATTTGTGGTGACTTATTTTAAACTTATTTATTTATGTTTTTTTAAAGGTGGTAAACAAAGTTATGTTTTCAATAATACTACTTTCTTAGACTCTCATTGTCTATATTTTTCAACTGCTACACGACGTTTTGGATGGTATCTATCTCCAACCATTTTCAAGTTCTAACTTGATCACTTGAAAAGGGTTGGAGATAGATACCATCCAAAACGTCGTGTAGCAATTAAAAATAAAGACAGTGGAAGTCCAAGAAAATAGTATTATTATTATTTATTTACTTTTGTAAGTTTTAAATGGAATATCCTGTATATTTTTCCATTATTAAAATGTTTAAAAAATTACCTTTTAAAATGCCCTATACTTTACATTTATTTTAATCCGTTTTTGAGATATTGCATATTTTGTCACTTATTACTGATATTGGCTAAAAAGTAGGCCATGAAAACAGTTATTATGTTTTACTTTAAATAATCTCAATATACATTTGCTATGTTATTGACTTTTATGGCAGAAAACCATTTATAACAATAATTTAGTAATTTAATTTTTAACAGTAAATTGATATTCTAAAAATATTTTACCCAAAAACTTTTAATCAGGTCTTATTAATACTTTGTAATTTGAATGTAACAAACGACAATTAACATGAACATGATCGTCTTTAATTTACCTGCATACGTAAAATTTTAATGAATAAATTTATTTACTCCTAAAAAATAATTATTCCTAAGTCCTATAAAATTTATTAAATTACTATTATAAATGGTTTTCTGCCATAAAAGTCAATAAAATAGAAAATGTATATTGAGATTGTTTAAAGTAAAACATGATGATTGTTTTCATGGCCTATTTTTTAGCAAACATCAATAATAAGTGACAAAATATGAAATATGTCCAAAACGGATTAAAAATAAGTATAAAGTGTAATACAATTTTTAAAAGAATTTTTTAAGCATTTTTATACTGAAATATGCAGAATGCTTTATTTTAAAACTTACAAAAATAAATTAATAGGTTAAAAATAGGTCATCTCAGAAAAAAATTAAGAGCATTCCTGCAATCTGCATTAAAAGTTGTTTAAAAAAATATTTACAGATTTAGAAAATAACTAAAAATAAAAAAATAAACAAATATTAAAGAAAACGGACGATATTAAGAAACACGCTGTGCGAGTAAATGACGCAAAATGGCGAATTGCGGTTTTCACCAATGAGTTTTTGTGTAAAACATACAGAAACATGATTTTTCTATAAAAAGCGTCGAATTTGGACCACTCTGTATAGTTTATAATATAAATAAAGTAAATCCACATGAAAATAGAAAACATTTATGCTATAAAAAACAGACTTATTTGCTTTTAATTTGTTTTTTCTTAGACATGTCCGCAAAAACAAAAAACAGTGATTTTTCCCTTTAATAAATCGGTTTTAATGCCATAAACCATTTAATATTAAAGTAATTTACGAAAAAGCGATTCTGCTTTTATTAGTAAATTACCTATATAGCTTTGGTTAGTAATATAGCTCAGGCACGTGGACGTCTGGTTGAACGTGGTTTTTGTTTAATTTTATTTTATTTATGTTTTGTGTACAAATTAAATATGCCTTACAGCTTAAAACTTTTAAAAAGAAATCTTGAAAACTAATAACTTTTTTGTTTAATTTAAGAGTTTTAGGGTAACTTTTTCAGGTTAAAAAACATCAGTAGCTAATTTTTGGTATAT
Source organism: Listronotus bonariensis (assembly GCA_014170235.1). NCBI lineage: Eukaryota > Metazoa > Arthropoda > Insecta > Coleoptera > Curculionidae > Listronotus > Listronotus bonariensis. Next base: position 87,197 of record JACEGR010001082.1, read on the forward strand.
TTAGTTTCTTTATATAGGTAAAAAACAAATTAAATTAAAAAACTAGTTCTAAAATAATATGAGTACTAACAACAAATATAAAGTTTTTTTCTTGCACTTGTCCAACATACATTTTTGACATTTTAAATAACATAAATATTTTTTACAGACAAGGATTTAAAAAGGAAAATTGATGAATACAACAAAAGTCAAAATTGCTGTATGGGCTTCGCCCACTACAGAAACAGACGTGAGTAGTAAGATTTTGTAAACGCAGACGGCCCGAATATAATTAATATTTTTTAACGGCTGATCGACATCGAGCTCTATGCAGTATTGCCAGATGCGTCCAAACGGACAAACGGTAAAAAAATAGCGACTGTGCCTCCTTATAAAAAGATGTACTTAATGAAACAATACATTTTCACAAAAAAATTGTATGTTGGATGTACAAAATTATTAATTTTAAAGTATTCAAGACCTTATTTTCAAACTTTCCTGCATTTCTCTTAAAAACGAATATAGCTATTTCGTGTATTTTTTTCGTAGAATTTATTAATCTAATCTGGAACACATTTCGGTAATTTGTATTCTGTTTGCAAGTTTTTAGTTCCACTACATTTAACAAATTCTTTAAGTACATTTTTACAAAATTATGAAATGACGATCTCAGTTCTCCATTTATTTCTATATCATCATCTACCAAATCTGCCCTAATTTTGTCCGGTCCATAATCTAGTCGTCTTCTTTAAAATTAGCTCATCCTGTAGGTAGCTTGGTTTCTTTTGCTTTCGCTTCTTTTGCTTCAAATATTAGTAGATATTTGTCTAGAAAACACATAATAAAAAATGTTTGTGTGGTGAAAACAAAAGAAAACATTTTAAAACAAAAGGCGCGACAGATTCACTTTTGTTTTTTGGTGGAAGTCGAGTTTTGAGTTTGTTTTTCAAACTACAACAAGTTTCTTGTTTTTGATTTTTAAACTGAAACTAGTTGCAAGCGAGTTCGTTTGGTGGGAATCCGCCTTTAGGATCAATATCCCCCACGTGGTTTTACAAAATCCCTTTTATGGGGTATTTAAAAAAACTCAGTTTTGTAAGATTTTTTTTTATTTTTGTTACTTGGATTAACAAGATTTTATATAATAGTTTTTAAATACTATCGCATTACTTTTACTTTTATTTATTTGTTGTAGTAGTCCTACAACAGGGGTGCGAGAGAAAAGTAAATAAGGTAATAAAGGTAAAAATTATCAAAGGTATACAACTACCAAGTATAGGAAGCATTGCTATAAAAATAAAGGTTTTCTTTTATATTAAACATAACTAAAGGTGTTTATACACCATTTTTTTAAAGTGCCCAAATAATGCAAACTACATAGTAAACACATATTTAACGTTAAGGACGTGTATAGTGCTTAAACTAGACTAGCTTTTAAATAACTAAAAACCTCTCTTTTTTATCTCAAAAAAGCTTTTCTCCTTTGTCATTAAAAATCCTCGTAAAACGGAAAAACAATCAATTTCTGGCAACACTGGCTGAGTGGTTACACAAATGCCAGTATTGCCCAAAAAATCATTGCTCCCTTATTTTTAAGAGACAATTATCCTCTTCATACCTATGCATTTATTATTTAATTTTAGAAAATTTAATGTACCTTCTTACTTTTTGGAGGAATAATACTAAAACAGTATAAATTCCTTTCTAATTTCTTAGTCATCCAAATTCATTATTACTATTAATTTTCAATAATTTTTATTAAATTTATTTCCTTTTTTTAACTGTCGAAATTTAAAACTAGTAACACATGAAATAATGACGAACTCAAAGGTAACTTGACCGTTTGGTTCAGTTGATGTCGCGTTTACTGTTAATTGCATAAATTGATATTTGAGGTTTATTGTATGTAGTAGGCATGGAAACAAAACACTAATACAAAGTGTGAAAAAAGCTTTGAAGTGTTAAAAAACGGTACTTTTTACCACTATGTAGTGTACCAAAATTAAGTACCTTAACTTCATGTTAACGATTTAAAAAGAGCATTTTTTAACGGTCGTGGAAAAACAAATTAATAACCAATTTTTTACGTATTTCCAATTTTGCTTTAACCGTGACTCGACTTACTCTCCGAAAATACATAAATTCTGGCCTAAATCGACTAAGCTCGTAGAGTCTAGATATAATAAATCGTTTAATTTTAATGCAACCGTTTCACTAGCAACGAAATCTGTAGAAATCTCGCTTTGTTGTAATAAATAAATCATAGCTTCATTTACCAACTGGTAAATTCTGAAGGAAGGCAGTTTCAAAGTAAGTAATTAGATTTTGAGGCAGATTAAACTAGGGATGACGTTTCGCCTCAAAGCCTAAAACGGAAAGCCGAAGCACGATTTGGGGGTTTTACCCCAGTTTTATTTAGAATCAAACGATGTTTGCGAGGCATTACATATAATTATATTTTTAAGTTATTCAGACAAGGTAAACGCCTAATTAATAGGCAATCGATTTAATAGAGACTGCTTATAGTCGAGTCAACAAAGCTGAAAAACTGGCAATCGTGGAAAGTCCTCAATAACAGCTTTAATTTTAATATTTTTTCATTAATTATTTTTATTTTTCTATAATAATTAAAATTAGAAACCTGTCAGAGGAGGAAATAACTATTTGTATTAATTAAACAATATACAGGGTGTTTCCTATTTGCGGTAAAACGTTGAAAAAAAGTCAGTGGCGTGCATTCCTTTGTCAATAATATAAGCTAAAATGCGTTTCACGCCGCCACTTAGTACCGTAATAACCATTAGGCTGATTAGGCTACAGCCTAGGGTGCCATGAGTAAATAGGCGCCAGATAGGGGAGTAATAGACGGTAGACAGGGGACTTTTTAAAAAGTTTAGGTTGGGTGGAGATTTTTGGTGACTAATTTCTTTGTGAATAAGGTGCTTTGGAATGAAATAGGCGCGAAAACAGGGTATGACCTTTTTTTATTTTTGTCATCAAATTTTAGTTTGGGTGGTGAAGTAAGGGCGCATGGCACTCAAAATAGGCGCTCCGGGAACTCTAGCCTAGGGCGCATTAAACAGTTAATACGGTCGTACCGCCACTGGCCTCACGATAAAAATTAGTTTACGGCTAAATTAACTTTCTATGTTAACGAACACTATAATCAAATATTCAAGTCGGATAAGGCATATTTAAAGTATTATAAAAATCCCGATTTTTTGTTTAAGTTTAACACTCTGTACCTTAAAAACAAGGCATTTCCGGACCTATATTTATATAAACTTTTTTGCATAAAATTAGCTCAGAAAAATACCCTTATATTTTTTTATCGCAATTAGAAAACACCCTGTATACAGTGTATCTACGTAAGTTGGCGGCATATGGAAAACTTTTTATTATTAATTTTACAAAAAAATTTATTCCTTATAAAAAGTTCTGTATGGTCCAAAACCTAAAGTGCAATCTTCGGATATCAAATTATTGTCAGTCAGGTTTGGCCGAAAATGTAATTTTGGCTCAAGGGTAAGGTACTTGTATTTTTGCTAATATCGCAAATTGGTTTAAAGAAAAGATATTTACAATTAAAAATTACTTTTGAAATGTGCAATTTTTTTATTTCTAAAAAAGCATCTGATTTTTTTCTGGGATAATGGTAATAATTTAGGTTTGTACATTAGTGTACTTTTTAGAAATGAACAAAATTGCATATTTGGTAGTAATTTTTAATTCTAAACATTTTTCTTTATAACAATTTGCGATATTAGCAAATATACAGGTACTTTACTCTTGAGCAAAAATTACATTTTTGGCTAAACTTTGTACATTTTAGATCTTGGACCATGCAGAACTTTTCATGAGTAATAATTTTTTTCCCAAAATTAATAATAAAAAGTTTCCTATAAGAAGACTCCTTTCAATTTTTTAAAAATCTAGACTGGTATAAAAGTTATGATGAAAAACCAATTATTTTGCATATTTTTTACATCCTGTATTTTCAAAAGTAGGACTTAAAGGACATATCTATAGTAATATTATAAAGAGGTAAATATTTAAGAAAAAAAGTTTTTATGAACATATGTCCTAAGCGTTTTATTTTTGAGATACAGGGTGTTAAAATTAAAAAAAAACAAAAAAAATCAAAAGCACTTATTTTAGTAAAAACTGTTAGACTGAATATAACCCACATTTAAATAAGTATTTACAATTTTTTGTTACATATTTGCTAACTAGAAATTATAAAACCTAATTTTTAATAGAAATAGATCCCGCAATGCTTCTTTTATAATTTAAAAATATGCAATTAAGTGAATTCTATTTTTTTCTCTTAAACTAAACAAGATACGGAAAAAATTAGGAGACATAAAAGCATTATTTTTATTTGCTTAATCTTAAGAAGGTACAAACATTTTACACAAAATTGGGTAAAGGATAGTTAGGATATTTAAAAAATAGATTTTTGTTTTAAAATTTTAACACTCTGTAATTAGGGAAATATACCCTGTATTTTAAGCCATCAACTAAATTACATCCTGTATACAGGGTGATAACTATTAAGTCGGCACAATTGCTAACTTCTTTATTATTGGAGATACGAAGTCGGTTAAATTAGCAAAGTAGTTGCTTTTTTTTCGCTGATTAACGTGCTTCCAACCAAAAAACAATTGAATATCGGGTTTTCGATTTATTGCGAAAATATAATTTTTTCTGTGTGTGCTTTTCTGTTCTATTTAAAAATGCCAGTTTACTATTTCCGAGAATGGCCATTATTTCCGAAACTATTAAAAACTAGATATAACACATGGGGACTTTTTTTATTTTGATTTTGATAGATCCTTCAAAAAGTGATATAATATACATTCCATTAAACAAGAATATTTTTAGAAATAAATTTAAAAACCGGATGTTTAATTGTTTTTTTGTTTACCCGACTTCGTATCTCCAATAATAAAGAAGTTAGCAATAATGCAGACTTAAAAATGATCACCCTGTATATCCAGTCAGCAGATAAATATTAGTATACGAAAGGGTCGAATTTCTTTTGTGAGTCTTGGTGGTTCAGTGGTAGAATGTTAGACTGCCACGCGGGCGGCCTGGGTTTGATTCTCGCCCGAAGCAGGGATTTTTTTTTATATAAAAATAGTGTGAAGGGTCGGGTATTATTTATAAAAAACTTTTTATTATTTTTCATGAAGAATCACCCCTTAAATAATATTTAAAAATATTAATAACATATGCATTGTTTAAACAATACATATAATTATTTTCCCCTCTATTTTAAATTTTAAGCTTATATTCAAGAATTTAATCGAAAAGTCTTTACTGACTCGACTATTAATTGAGTTTATCTTCCTTGTTATTTAAAACGTAAACAAAGGTATTATACAGGGTGTTTCCTAACTATGGTTAAGACTTAAAAAGCGTTTATTATGTATTTTTATTAGAAAAAGGTTTCTATAAACATGTTCGGACTTGCTTTATTTCTAAGATACAAGGCGATAGAGAACTCTTTAGCGATTTAAATGAAATTTGGCTTACCTATTGTATATAACAAGGCGGTTGAACATCTCTTCTTAGATTAAGATTATTGGGTCCATTGCGCCTCAGTGGGCACCACAGCCAATATTTTAAAAAAGTACGCCACTTACTTTTTACAGAGTTTTTTTAATAAAGCAATTGAAAATGCAACTTTTGGTCTAACTTTTTGTATCTAGCTTCGTTTACAAGAAAAAAACACTTTAGGTTTTTTTTAAAGAACCCATAGACAAGTTGGTAAAAAAAATAAAAATAAAAATTATTTGCCTTTAAATAAATACGCAGTTGTGTATTTTATCAAAAAACGTCATTCTTCTTATATACTAAGGTCAGTCAGTTTTTTTTTATTTTGCATTCTATTTTATGCTGCACAATCACTTTAATCTAGATGGAGCTCTACAAACGTCCTATTACATAAAAAGTATACCAAATTTCATCCAAATCGGTCAAAGCGTTTTTAACATAATTTAAAATACCAACTTTTTTTGTCTCAAAAATAAAGTCTGGATATATATTCACAAAAAAATATTTAGCTCTTGGTTTACTGCCTCTTTTCGCTTCGCGTCCGCTAGCACCACAACCTTGAGCTAAAATCTAGAACTTTTTTCCTTGTTCAATAAACAATTTTTTTTTAACTTTGTGCTTGTCTACTAAGGCCTAATGCTTAGGTGCCAAAGAACCGTGGATGTTGAATTTTTAGATGCTCAACTTATCGTTTTTGTTATTCCGTCAACTTTGTTGAAACACTGCAACATTAAGTTATTACGTTTTACAGATAATTTTAGATAACGTGGTAGTGCCGCCGCACCTACGGTATAACTACTACCAAAAAATGTTCCCCCTGAGAAATGAACTTGGGTATTTTGGGTTAATTGCCAAGGGATTGTGACGAAACCGTTTTTACTTGCAATAAGTAATTAGTAGTTTCGTCTTTACTAGGTGTCAATGTCATGTTAGTTGCTTTGGTGTTGTGCATTTTTCAATAGTAAGTTATACAATCCGCTTTCTTCGCTCATGACCATGATACAAAGATTACAAGAAGGTAGGATCAACAGCGATTCCAAATTAGTTTGCTTTGCGCATGATGTAGCAATGTGATTTTTTCGGCGCAATATTTAAATTTAGAAGAAGGCCTGCAATGTTTGTAAATTTTATTGATTTTTAAGTATGAGGACGAGTACCCCAGATATTTTTTTTATAATAATATCACTGGTAATCTAAGAATATCATATTTGATGGTAACTAGCTTAAAATGTTAATATGAGCATAAACGGAACTTACGTAGTAAAACCCTGTTTAGGGCACTTAAAAACAAATTATTTTATACCTAACTAGTTTTAAACTCACCAAACTGCCAAAAAGCAAACAAAACTGTTGAAAACACGAAAACAAACGTAGGTTTCTACTTTGTTTACAAATTAGTCACATTACTACGTCAGAGACGGTGGTCACGTGGTAAACGTCATGCGCAAGATCCTACCTTTTGTATTTGTTGTATCATGGCTCATGACATGCTTTTAGTTGCAATTTAGAATGGTAAGTTCAGAGTGTCACGTATGTTATTAATCATGTAAAAATATTTTTAATTTAAAATTTATTATTTCACAATAAAAAAAGTTAATGTTTTAGTAGACAGCAAAAAAAAAATATTAGATTCTACTCGCGGCCCAAGTTGTAGAAACATCAAATCTATTCTTCTGTGGTGTATCTTGCTTATTTAACCTAATTTATTAATTAAGCCATACTTTAAATTTGTTAGTTAGGACATGTTTCGTTTAGAGTTAATATTGTATAAACAATAATTACTGAAGTATCGTGTTAATAATTGGGTTTTGGTTGAAGATAAACTCAAGGGTGACATCTTACCGCAAAGCTTAGTCATAATATAACTTACTTAAAACTACAAATAATTAATCATTGGCGACTTTAAGGAAGGGATTAGGAAAATGGTTGATATATTAAATAAAATAATTGTTTTACAACAAGAACATAGAAATAGGTACAAAAAGTAGTTTAATAAGCAAAGCCTTAAACTCAAAAAGTTTTAAAAAACAAATAGTGGTTTTCACAAAATCTTTTAAAGGTAATTATTTATTAAATGCAATTATATGGTCAAAACTAAATAAAATATTTAAATTTATAGGTTTGGTTGTAGTGTTGGATATACCAGTAGACTGAGTGGGCTGGAGCCTAGGGCGACAATTTTTTAGGGGCTGCAGATTTACTTTATTAATTGTTCATTTTAATTTAGAGACATTGTACCAGCTGAAAAATAAAAGTAAGGATTTTTTGGTCCTCAGATATATGGACCATAACAGCAATTTTTTTTGTTTATTTAGGGACGGCAAATATGTGAATCCGCCACTGTTTGGTTGGGATAATCTTATTTTGGTCAAAAATGTGACTTGTCTATTTAACACTGTGTATAATAGAGTATTAGCAGTGTTTAAATAATTGGCCACAACAGCCAGGGGGTGTCCATAAATTATGTAATGCGTTTTTTTAATTTTTGGAACCCCCTCCCCTGATGAGATTTGCTTCAATCCCCCTAAACACCTCCCAAACTTACGTGAGATTTATGCAAATGTAAAAGACACCATTTCTCAGACCGGAATTGATTTTGTCGTCAAAATAATTTTGAAGAGCAAAAAAAAGCCTTCGAGCCAAAAAGTGACACTGCATCATCGGATACATTTTTCCTAGAAGGACCTTTCCAAATCTTGTTAACTTTTGCCTGTTTATAGCTAAAGTAAAATTACATGATATTTGCACAGGCCCCCTCCTTCTTCTACGGTAAGATTGGTTGGTAGTTGAGAAATTTTACAGCGTGATCAAGAAAATCAAAAAATGTTAGCGTCTTAAACTTATCATACATGGCTCAGTTAAAAAGGATGCAGTTGGTAACAAAATGGTCAACATTGGTCAGTAGAGTTAATTATTTAATTAGTAAGATTTAAGAAGTTCTGTTTTAAATGAAGACATTTAAGGGCGAGAAGATTTTGTGAGCGATTTAAATAAGAAACAAATTTTGAAAGCTAGTGATAATTACAGAATTGGTAATAGGTTTTTAAACTTTAGTCAAATATACTGAAATAAATATAAAGAGTTTAAAATTTTCAGGTCACTACTTGTTACATAAATATATTATTAAGCACCTCAACATCAACATTCAGGGGTCGTTTGATGTTGTAACAATTGGTAACGATTGGTCATTAGGTCACAGTAATTGGCCAGTACTAACATAAAATTAAAAGAAGATATTTAAATTTACAGGGGCTGTTTTCATACAGATTTCTTGAAAAAATATATGTAGCACCTTAAATAATCCACATTTATAGCTTAGTCAATGCCATTTAAATTAGTCACCTTTTGTAACATAGAATGAACAATAAGTCTTTATTTTAAGGCGGTACATATATTTAAAAAAGTGTAAAACCACCCCTGTATATTTTATTCAACCTCTGACCAATGACTTTAACGGACAAATTATTTACATTTAATATTGTGACCGGTACAATGTTGATGTTCAGCAACTGCTGCCTGAATAATTTGTTTGTTTCTACTACATCGGTCATCCTCCCTAATTCTAGTAGAAATAGATCGTCCAGTTTCTCCAATATACACTTTTATACATGAACAGGGAATTTTGTACACTTTCTCGGTTTGTAATGAGATTTTATTTTTCGTCGATCTTAAGCATTGACCAATCTCTTTGTGTAAATTAAAGATTGGTCGTATGTTGGACCGACAAAGTATTTTGGAGAGTTTGTCCGTTTTTCCTTGTATATATGGTAGGACTGCACCGCCCAAAGTTTTAACACTATTATCACTGGTCCTTGTCCCGGAAATAAGATTTTTAAATCAACTAATAGAACGTCTTATATCATTAGTGCAATACCCATTGCCTCTTAACGCTTTAGTCAGTTTTTAAGTTTCCGGCGGCAATAATCACAAATAGCAAGGGCTCTGTTAACTAATGAATTGATGACGAATTGTTTTTGTGACGGGTGGTAATGAGATCTGGCATTTAGGTATGTACCATGGTGCCGTCTTTCTTTCTGCTTACAAGTACATCTAAAAAGGGTATGGCTCCATCCGCTTCAATTTCCATCGTTAATTTTATGTTTGGATGCTGGGTATTCAAATAATCTAGAAAGAATGGGAGAGTGTCCGAACCATGGGTGTGAGATTAATGAGTGAGACGTCAAAATTATTACATTTGTGTATAGTGACTCCACGTCAAAACTGACTAGAAGGTCTCCAGGGTCTAATTTTATGGTCTGTAAACGTTCTATGAAGTGTTTGGAATTTTTATAGATGAATCCGTTTTTCTGTAAAAGTATTTCGGATGGTTGCTAAATATTTTCCTACTTTGTATGTGGGCGAGTCAATTGTCCCAACAATTGGACGAAGAGGTACATTTTGTTTGTGTTTCTTCACAAACCCATAAAATCGAAAAATTTTTAGATTGTTAAGTTTTAATAATTTTTTTCTGCTTTTAAAAGGGTAAAATAATTAATTGACAATGAAGTTATGTTTCTCTTGAGTTTACTTGTTGGGTCTGTCCAAAGTGTTTTATACATATCGACACTTAAAAGAGAGAGTATCTTTGCAACATATTCTTTCTTATCTATTACTACCACAGCGTTGCCTTATCCGCTGGTAAAATTAGAAAATTTTCATTGGAGTTAAAGCTTTTAATGGCAGCATGCGTAAGATTGCTTTTAAGTGGTTTAGTAGTTTTTATTATTAAGCAGTCTCATACCAAATAGAGTCTGTATGTTCTTTGGGGAGTTTTCTAATAGGAGATTCTACGCTGGATACTATCTCTTCAAAGGGGACGTTATAGTAAAATTTTGTCCTTTAGATAAAAATGTTCTTTTTACCTAATTTTAATGACGATAAATTTATAACGGTGTTCTGTGGTAAAATTGTTGGTTCATCTGCTTTAACTAGAGAATCAAATTTTCGTTTTTGTTTTTTACTTACTTGATGTTGTATTTTGTCCGCTTGTTAAAAAGGGATCTGTCCGCTTATTGAAAGGTGATGTTGCCCAATGTGTTTAAATTTTTATGGTCCAGGATGGCTGAGAGTTGCATGTGTAATCTTAGCAAAGAACGGGCGTTCGTGTCCAAATCACGACGTGTAGCTTTCTTTCTCTTACTAATGCTGTACTAGCTCGCTTGTAGAAGTTCTTGGCGGCGTTAGATTTTAATGGTGTAACTGTAGAGACCTGGAAACTACATTCTTGTCACGGTACGAAGAAGAAATTTTAACTGCCAAAGTAACTTTTGTTTTTTGTTTTGCAAATCGCCAAAGCCTTTGCCACCTTCTTTAATCTCCTCCCCATAGAGGTTGACTAACATAGAACGAAAGCTTTCACGGCCTTGGTCAACTGAGGAATTTACCCAACGACACGGTCCAAACCCAAGAACCAGGATTCCTCAGTTGACCAAGGCCGTAAAAGCTTTTGTTCTAGGTAATAATTTTAAAACAACTTTTTAGAGTATATTTTGCCGTTGATCAGTTACTGCAACTTATGGACTAATCATGAGTAATTGATATCGCGTTGGATCAGCTTTTAACTTACGTATTGAGGTACTAAATATTCTTAAGAAGCAATTAATGAATTAGGAACAGCTTCTTTTAATTCTATTTTACTACTTACCAATTAATGTGACCTAATTACCAATCTTAACTCATTCGTGACCAATTGTTACAGCAGGAAGCAACCTCCAAATGTTGATTTTGAGGTGCTAAATATATTTATTAGGCAATTAGTGATCTTTAAAGTTTATTCTTCTTTTATTTATTCGAGTATATTTGACCAAATGTTAAATACCTTTTACCAATTCTTTAACTGTTACCAGCTTTCAGAATTTGTGTCTTAAATCTGAGATTTTTAATTTTGTGCCGCTCACAAAATCTTCTCATTCTTAAATGTCTTTATTTAATCTTGCTTACCAATTAATCATACTGATATTAACCATTTTATGACCAATTTCATTTTTTTTTGATTGAACAATGTATGATTAATTTGAGACGATAAAATTTTTTCGATGATCTTGATAACTTCTACACGCCTGCAAAGTTGGTGTATAAACAAGTAATTTGTTACACTTAGTAACAATTTATATTCATTTCGTGATTAATTTAAAGCGGTTTATCAAACCTTAAATTTCACATTTTGGGGCGCTACATAGATGAGGCTAATTAAATTAAAGTTTAGAAATCTGGCCGTGAAAGTAAGAAAATAAAATCCGCTGGCTAGATTCATTTGCTCACCGGTTTTAAAGCAATTTGCTTCCCAAAAATTGCATAAAAATAAAATTTTCATACACTTCGTTTTTAAATTGACTTATTCGCCTTATAAATCTTGTTTCAAATCTGATCTAATTGCTTTTTAATTAAACATCTGTCGGCATATTAAACAAGTTAAAGAGCGCTTTAATGAATATTTCATTAGGTTAACTTTAAAATAAATTCACTTCTGGGCAAATAAAAGGATTAACAAAAAGATATTTAGATTCAACATTAATAAACTTTTTGTTTTTTTAGTCCGATTTTGATAATTTTTTGACCAAGTTTTAGCTCCTTTAATCAAGATTGTTATCTTATATCGGGAAGTTTTCATAGATTTAGTGCTGTATACGAAGAGACCTAGGTCTCAATATTTTACCAATGTATTTTATTTTAATGCCTAATTTTTTCTTAATTTTTTGTATCGATACCAATATCTTTGTTCCAAAAACACTAAAGGTAACAATATAATTTATGTACCGGGTGCCCAGTTATAAAGTAACACCCTTTTACCTTCTTTACTTTCTAGGGTACAAAATAAATAAAAATATTAGTTTCTTAAGTTGATTTTTAATTTCCATTGGATTTTTTTATCTCTTAAGAAATGAATACAGAGTACGACAAATATTATATATATTTTTTAACAACCTATACATTATTTTATCGGTAAAAAAATATATTAAAGACTTAAAAAACTATTATATTTGATATATTAGTTTTGGAAAAATGACCTACCGAATGATAAGTTTTTCCGTAAATTAGCGTATATCACGACAACCATCATGAGATGCAACAGCTTAATTTACATACTCTGACCCCATAATAATAAAGGGTTTTTAAAACTAAATAACAGTAAACTTACTATATTAAAAAACATACTAATAGTATAAACAACATTTGAAACCAGTCTCTCCCAGGGCCGTATTAACTGTATGAGGCGCCCTAGGCTGGAATTCCCAGGGCGCCTATTTTCCACTAAAAAAATTTAAAGACAAAAAGAAAAGGTTCTACCTCCATAGTGCCAATTTTCAGTTAATTCTCTTCTTTTCGCGTCTATTTTATTTATTTGCAGGCAGAAAAATTAGTTCTTATCCCCACCCGACCTAAACTTTTGTAGAAACTTTCCTGTCTATCGCCTATTACTTCTTTAAATTGTGCGGTCACGTTTTGTAGGATGCTACATAGCCTTCCCGGGTAGGCAGCTGAAGGAGTTGTATGGTCGTTTCTGTACCTTTGGGGATCAAGGAAAGACCCACGCTAAATTAATAGCATCTTTCTTCTGGAACTAAGCGCTGTGAGTGAAGATTGCTAAAACACCTGATGTTTTTAGGTTAGCGTGGTGCACGTGTTTTCGTAACGGCCGAGGACGGTGGCGCCTCTACTGGAAGCATCAGCAAGTGACAGTGAAGGTTATGCACGATACCAGTGGCAATTTTTGGATTGATAGCTACAATTTATGCATTGAATCGATTATTATTTTGTTTCGAACAAAGATAAACATTTGACCGGAATTTCTGGGAGCCGAAAGCTCTAACATCCAGATTTTCCACGTACGAAGCCCTGAAAAGCATAGTCCGGAAGAGGGAGAGCTGGTTAATCGTCTTGCAACGGGACCAACAACAAAGAAAGCAAAGCAAAGCAACATTTGAAACGCTACAAGCTTTGTTTCTTATAAAACTTTGTATTTTGTATTGGAACCAAGATATTATTTTAAATATAAATAGGAAATGTTAATGTTAAGCAAAAATAAAGTTTTTAAATCAAATACACCATTAAAAAATAGTGATGGTAAATTATTCAACAGGGTGTTCCAAAGATTAGGTTAAAATGCAACATTTTGTTCTCCACTGATTTTAGATTTACATAAAGTAATAATAAAATTAAAACAGTTTATTTTTGGCAACTCCTTATATTTTTTTAGCTATAATTATGCTATTTTTATTTCTTTAATACAAAAATTAAACTTGCAATTTATGAAACCTAAAGCATATTCTGCATCGGATACCTGTAAAGCCACTTTTTAATAAATAATTATTGAATACATCAAAATAAGAAATAAAAAACAAATTTGAACCTTCACAGATTAGGCAGCCCGTGGTCTAGGGAGGGCATTGGAATTGGATGTACAAGAAGTACCTAGTGATTGTAAGAAAAAGAGTAATGGGAAAGAGCCGCGAATTGAGAGGCATGGACCTTTCGTTTTGTTTTGCGCTGGACAAGAAAAAAATTGTCGAGTGGGGCGGCATAATGCCTCATTTGCCTGTAGATCTGGGGCTGAGACTATGTAATTGTAGTAATATATGATAAATTTTGTTTGGTTCTAAAAAAATAAAAAAATGTAACAAAAAATTAATAAATTATATTTTATTGGTACAGAGGCGCCAAGTCACAGAGCCAAGGAGGGGGCTTGGTGGTACTACCGCTGCCCTATGGCTGCGCCACTAAAAAGAAGCTACGACTAAACCAATACATAATTAAAATTGGTAAAAAATAAGATAAAATTGGCACAACATTTTGTTTCTTTGTAATTTTTTTCCCGGAGTGTTTAATTTGGTAGTAGAAGAAATTGTTTAATAGGTAAATTAAACGATATTTTTAAATTGGTTGGGTTTGTTGTTTTTTTTAATTTTGAAGCTTTCTTTAAAGGCTTATAATAATAAAAAATTATTTTATCTATGTGAGTGAGTTATTAATGTAGAGCAACTGGAGTTGATTCTTTAAAAGACATTAATAAAAATTATAATTTAAACACAAAACAATAAAAAAATAATAATTTTTTTAAGTTCCAGCAATAAAATAGGTAATAAGACACGTGTTTTCTATTAAGCGTTTAAAACAATATTTACCAGTAAATTTGCTTTTAAAGACTTCTAAAAATTTATCGATGAAAGCACACTTTGAGCGTAAGACATAAAGAAATGTTTTGCAGAGAAAATTTTGAATCTTACAAAAAATCAAATATAAAAACATGGCTGGCATCCTGATATCTGGGCTTATATTTTAAAATTGAATTTGCTTTTTATGTAAAATGCATGCGTATTATATATGTTCTGTGTTATTCTTTTAGTCTTTTAGGTATTTAAAAAAGAAACATTTTTTTTTTGTGAAAAGTATTTAAAAAATTTAACTAAATTCTAGTTTTTCGATAATTTTAATATTTATCTATCTAAAAGTAGATGTGGTAAATTCTTAAAAGTCTTTAAAATGTCTGTTTAATAATAAATTTTGTCAATTTGACCAGGCACTTGTAACTAGCTTGATATTAGAGACAATAGAGACAAAAAAAAATTAAATAAAAAAGTTTTAAAGATTTTCGTTCCGAAATATGGTCATCATCGAAATTTTTTTAACGAAACATCCTGTATATTATATTACCATTGCAAAAATATTTCTAAAAGGTTGGAAAAATACCACATTTATTATATTTATCTATCTAAAAGTAGATGTGGTAAATCCTTAAAGGTCTTTAAAATGTCTGTTAAATAGTGATAAAATATACAGGGTGTGGTATTTTAAAAATGTCATTTTAATATCGAACTCATAACGATGGCTATATTCTGGAAACTATGACCAAATAAATATATTAAAGGTGGTATTTTATTACGGCTTTTAAGGCGACCTTTCTATTGGTGAATAAATACGCATGGTGTTCTATACAGGGTGTAATGGAAATATTTTAATATATTAAAATGGATGACTCCTTAGGCACTGTGGAGACACACTCAGTTCTTTTTCCTTTTGGTTCACACATTTTTTTACATTTGCAAATATACCTTTTGTTCCTCTTGTGTCACGTCCAATACGTAAACAGTAGAAATACCTTGACAGTGAACCGGCGGAAACGGCACTTATTACGATGTTGCCAAACGTCCTTTTTTATACACAATTAGCCGACTTTTGCCCACTTCGTTGGGCGTTAATTATATTTTTCCGCTGACTAAATATACATATGCGATTAATTTTCTCTGAACTTTTTGTTTAATTATAAAAAAATTAAAGAAACTTAAAAAATATAGGGACGCCGCTGAGTTCTACGTAAAAATTACTAAAACTTTTCCATTTACTTTTTTGTGCTATCTCTTATATCAAGCAAGTTACAAGTACCTAGCCAAATTGACAAAATTTGAAAAAAACTCTGTATCTTTAAAACGAATTGAGTAAGCCATGATTTACTTTAACCATTGAATTTTCTAAATTAAAATTGGGATTGCTGAATCAGGTATGTTCTACCTCTTTTAGTTTTCGGTATCCCGGCAAGGTCAACGAAAATGCGCCACCCTGTATATAGAGTTAGCAAAAACAATAAAAATGTTCTTTTTCTTTAACAGAAAACTATTTTGGTTGTTTCATTTTATGCAAAATATCATTTAGAAAATCTATTAAGAATATGGTTTGTATTAGATAAACCCGTTATTAGAAAAATTAATTAAACAATTATTCATTCAAAAACGCATAGATCGCATTTGTTTACAGCCAAAAAATTGTGAAAGGTGTATGTGTGGGTTTTACAGCTTTTAACAATGATTTTTATAAAATTTAAACTAAATAATTTCCAATAAAAGCTAACTTAGTTTATTTAAACATTTTGTATCACTGTAAAAAACAATGATATTCATAATATCAGCATTCTACCAGCTTAAAAAAAAACTATTTTACTCTTACAAACAAACATTTTCATTAAAAGCAAATTTAATGCTTTGATTAATTTTTCCTTTTCTAAACCCCTTTCGTGGACAGTCTGTATAGGGGAGGAGGATTTTAGCTTTATTGTTTGTATTAAGTGATAGATATTGGACCGATAAGAAGTTGCGTTTAGAATTTATGACGGTGGACAGCGTTAAAACCGCTAAAGCTATATTTACAAAATTTGATATTTAGCAGCTTATTTTAAAAAGTTGAGGTTGGGCGTGCCCAATTTATTGCAATCAATGGCGCATTCTAATTAAAAAACAGAAAAAAGTGTAAAATTTGGCAATATTAAATTCTTTATATCCAACACCTTTCAGAGACCAACTTTTGTAAATGCAGCGGTTTAATAGTAATCTATGTAACAAGTGCATAAAGTGGTCCTTTTTTACGAAAAAGACACTTTATGCATGTGCTACATACCATATTTTTTCCACGACCGTATAAAAATTTTCCAAAATACCATTTTATACATGTTTTATTTATTTAAACCTATTAATTTTAATTTTTGCAGCACAGCCATTATTGCAACAAAAAAATCATAGCCTCCTTATTTTTTAAGAGACAATTATTCTCTTCATAACTATTCATTTATTATTTAATTTTAGAAAATTGTATGTACTTACTTTTTGTAGAAATATTACTAAAACAGTATAAATTCCTTTTCAATTCCTTAGTCATCCAAATTCATCTTTACTATTAATTTTAAATAATTTCTATTACATTATTTGCAAACTGTCAAATTTTAAAACTAGTGACAAATAAACTAAAAGAAATAATGACGAAATCAGAGGTAACTTGACCGTTTCGTTTAGTTGATGTCGCGTCTACTGTTACATTGAATAAATTGATATTTAAGTTTACTGTGGTGAGCGTTGAAACCAAACACTAATTCAAAGTGTAAAAAAGCTTCAAAGAAGTTTCTTTTTAACACTTTATGTAGTGTATTAAAATGGAGTACTTTACCTCCTTGTTAACGATTAAAAATCAGATTTTTTTTAACGGACGTCGAAAAAAGATATTTAATACTTGCAGTACTTTAACCCATAACATAAATTTCATTACTTAAAAAATATTTCAAATTTATACAGGATGCACCTTATTGTCCTATTTAAAAATGGTTATTTGGTCTTCGGTCATGTTGGACATGTTTACCTTATTTTTATTATTTGAAGTTTTTAAAAGTATTGTTTTTGTTATTAATTAACCAATTATATCTAGTAGTATAATTGCTTAATTATTTATAATAAGGTTAACATTAAAACAAGTTTAATTGTTTAACTTAATTAAAAAAAAAACATATCTAGTAAAATAGATTAACTAGCAAATAGGTAGTAAGTACCACATAATTTCTACTTTAAATTGACATTTATTGCATATAAACTTTTAAATAAACAACTATTAGTACAGAAAAGTAATAAAGGCAAAGCTTTTATTTGGCAATAAAAATTAAAATTAAAAAAAAAAAGAAATGAAATTTATTACCTTGATTTGCAGTAAAGATAGACCTTTTTCAAGGGAAATAGAGATAAAATTTAAATAAATATGATAGTTATCGAGTTATGGTTCAAATACAAGGTGTCTTTAAAGTGGTTAAATAAATAAATTTGGATAAGATATATTAATTGTTTAGTGTTTTTACAAAAAGAATACATTTATTACACATTCAAAACATATTTACAGTGTGCATTTTATATATCACATGTAAATGGGTTTGTTATATAGAGCCTGGGCCATTAATAAAATAGACTTCTGATAAGATTCCTTTTAAAACCATTTGAAAAGGGTTTCTTTTAATGAGCCTACCACAAATATTCATACCGCCATATATGGAAGCGGCGCCCAGCCTGTCAATATTTTAAAGTAATATTTAAATACGAATATGTCCTAAATGTCTCAGTTTTTTAAATACAAATTGGTAAAAATGCCCATTTTTTTTAAACTTTACCATTTTGTATCCCCAGGGATAAGCCATTTAGGACATTGAGTTATTTAAACTTGTCTTCTTACCTTGGGATTTGGGATATAAAAGATCAGCATGGTATTTTAAAACATCTTGTATTGTTACGACCTATGGATTTTGTAAATTGAGATATTATTTTAAAAACAGCTGCTTAACAAACATTAAAACAAACTAAACCAACTTTAAAGAATTCATAAAATTACTTAAAAGTTAAAAATAAAATTTAAAACAAAATTAAGTCGGGTATAAAAATAGTATAAAAAGCTTTTCCTTATTTAGTTATTAACAGTTAGTATTTTAGCGCTTATGTTATTACCCTACTTAATTTTATTTATTATTTTTAACTTTTTAGTAAGTTTAATTTATTTATTTTTTCGGTTTAATTTGTTCTTTAAAGTGTTTATTTTTGGCTTTTAAGTTAATTTTTGGTTCCAATTTATTATTATTACTATTAAATTGGTAAAAATACAATAAAAATACACAGACTATAGTAAAAAGCACAAACACGTGTACTTTGATTGGTTTATAACGTTTCAGACGGTGATGCAAAACTGCCCCATTGGGGGGTCATTGTTAGTTTTGGTTAGTTCAATCTTGTTTTCTTCAATTTCTTAATAAAACGAATTATTACAAAAAGAATGAACTAACCGGAACTAACTATGACCCTCAGTACTGCAGAAGCGCACTCTTTTAAATAAAAAGGAATTTTAAAAATCGGTCCACAATTGACGGATTAATCGACTAACATATTAAAAAAAAACATACAGGCGAATTAATAACCTCCTGCATTGTAAAGTCGGTATAAAATTAGCTTTTAACCAGTATACTTTTTAAATAAAATAAGTTGATTTTTTTAGAGCCTAATGCAGGATGACTTAAAATAATTATTTAGTCTTATTATTATATATTTTAAAACCTAAAAGTTTTGACACCGTGTAACCTCAAAACCAACAATATTTTGCCTAATTTAAAGGTAGAGAGTAGAGATACAGACGGGTGTAATGCAATCTGCAATGCAACATGCAATTCAACAAGATTTGAATGTTTGGACGGTGGCCTAGAGCCCTATTTTCACGGTGATAGTTATTGCGATAGTTGGTTTCATGATTGTGACTGACATATGAACTATCGTGAACTATCACCATGTAAATAATCCGATAGTACCAATTGCACGTAGTACGTGCTTTTTACAATAAATCTTACAAAGAATTGTAGAATCTGCAAAAAAGTTAGAATGATCCGTGAGCAATTTGACATATTACATGTATTGGAAGAATATAAAAGGTTTTCATGTTTATAGAAAAGAAAAATTCCGATTTTAAAAACAGAGTAAAGAGGGACCATGCTAAAGAAATTCTGCTGCCTTTACTTTCTACATTATTCATACTTTGTTGGTTTCAATCCATACAGGTTTCGCAAACACAACACAAAGAAGGTCGATGTGAGTTTGCAGTATCCGTTTGGACGTGTTCTAGTGTTGTGGCAAGAAACAATGAAAAACAAAGTTAAAATATGGAGACGAAAGAAAAAATACTTTTAATCATTGAATGTTATAAGAATAGGTCAATTAAATATTGTAAAACTGTTTTTATTTTCTTAAATAGGTTTATTATGGTAATGGTAAATTATGTTAAAATAAAAAAGATCTTGCACTTCAAGCTCGCTGATCTACAAGTTGGTTTTAAATGCGGAAAAGCCTGTTTGCAAAAGAGGTTACAGCAACGACATTAAGACCCTTTTTGCATTGCATCTTACGTTGCATTACACACGTCTGTACGCGTCTTAAGTAAGGTTAGACTGTCATATTTTCACCTTAGAAAAAAGAAATAGCAATTTTTTATGCTCCTTTCATAGACGCCCTATTTATTTATATTTTTAAGAAGCTTAGTTACCATATTTTAATATCAATTGCAGTGTATTTTTTTAATGGTAAACTAAAAGTTAAATACTGTTTTAAAGTTTAAAAATATATCAATAAACATACGTTTTATGTTATAAAATTTTTAAATCCAACCAAAAGTTAAATTGAAGTTACAGTTTCACATCAAGGGAACGCCGAGTCTAGGCCAAAATTATATTGAAGTTTTGATTGGTTATCCAAGACTGTCGGACAAAATTTTCATGGAAAAACTTTATTTCATTACAACGAAAACTGTCACACATAAACGAAAAGATGCTGAAAGCTGGCTACCATTCGGAACACTCGGAAAATCTATTGCAACTTGTCCCAAGTAATTTTTCACAAGTTGGCA
The DNA here is from genome assembly GCA_014170235.1 of Listronotus bonariensis. Lineage (NCBI taxonomy): Eukaryota > Metazoa > Arthropoda > Insecta > Coleoptera > Curculionidae > Listronotus > Listronotus bonariensis. Next base: position 107,912 of record JACEGR010001082.1, read on the forward strand.
TTTCATAATGCGATTGTGGCCTGTAAATGGAAGATAACTTAAAAGGGAATTAGAGAACCAAAAGCCCCTTTCTTTAATGTGACGAGCAATTCCTTAAAATAGTTTTAGTGGTTCGGGCTTTGGGTAAAATCTAATTTGAACCGTCAATAAAAATAACGGTAGAAAAGTAATCGGTAAACTATTTTTTTCTCTCTTGCTGGTAATAGAGTTATTTGTTAATTGAAAAATTCGCTTAAAGGATTTAACAATGAAAAGTAGCTTTTTAAATTAGCTTTACGAAATGGAAGGTTTGTGTTATTTAAAGTTGCATTAATGATGTTCTATTACAGGTTTAAGTTTATACAAACAGTTTGTTTTAATTTTTATTTGTTCAAAAATGTTTGATTATGATGAATTTGAATAAGGTTCTGCATATTTTTGAACAAAATACTAATAATTTTTTATTAAATTTAAGCCAATACAAAGTAGGTTTTATAAAACTTAACCCTAAATCACAGAGAGCCGGTAATTTTGACCGGCGGGGCTTTCCGATTTGTCCAGATCTTGGTATTCCCATCATTTGCGCTTAAATGTGTCTATGTACCTTTTGCAACTAATTTTTATGCTATTATCCAAGTCGTAAAAGTGGATGTCTTAAAGCAAGCAAAATATTGAGGTTTAAAATACGATACCGGTCAAATTTACCGGTAGTCTGTGTTCACGTATCCATTTTGGAATATACAATTTTTTTATTTCTGAAGTTTTTATATTTATACCCAAATTGCGTACGGACTGTAATCCGGGGCCCACAAGACGGAAAAATATTGGAATTACCATTATGAGGATACGTCGCCAAAATGGGCGAAGAAGTAGATTCTGATGGTAGCAATATTGATAAAGATGTCGACTATATACCATCGAATCATGACACTGACTCAGAGATCGAGGTCAACAAATAAGACAAAGAAAATGGAGATGACGTTAAAAAATAAAAAATATTTTGGGATGACAACTTCTAAAATAATAAAAGTCGCTACAAATGGTCAAAAAGGTTCTTTAGTTCCAAAGAATAATCTCACCCCATAACATACCAGCACAAAAACTGCTATAAACCATATTTTTAATAATTTTTTTAATAAATATTGTTTAAAATTGTTTTTTGTGATTAAAGACGGCGTGCTGTGATTTTTCTTTTATGTCTATAAATGTTTATTTGTGCATATATATAAAAAGAACTTAATCAATATCTACTGTTGTTTAAACAAAAAATACTTTAAACTATTAAACGCAAATTAAAAATATGTAAAAATTTATCCGTATACATAAATAATGTTGTCCACGTATGCATGGTAAAAAAGACAACCGGTCAAAATAACCGGTAGTCTGTGGTTATTTTAAAGAAACTGTATCTCTGTGGTTAAGGGATAATAAATTTCAGTTTGTTGCAGGTGTGGTAAAAAAATATTTTGATGTATACAGAGTTGGTCACAAGTATGTAATCGTCTTAAGTTATGTGTTTTTTTAATTGATTATCCCACATTTTCAAATTTATATTAACCTATTTGTTATGGGTTATATAAGATTATTTTTAAAATTAAAGAAATAATTATTATAATTTATAAATTCTTTTAGAAAAATAGTGTAGCAACGTATTTTTTTGCACCAAATACGTTACCTAGGTTATGTTATTCAGACGAAATATTTGGCACTTATAGCAAAATTACTTTAAAAAAATAAAAATAAATATATATTTAAAACCAAATAAAATACAACTTTACCAGCTAATTGAAGATATATGTTCTGTAGTTCGGCGGATTCATTTCAAAAAAAAATAAATTAAAAGTACAAAAAAAAAAAAAAAAGAAAAAATTAAAACAAGTAAAAAGATAACTTAAATCGACGTTTCGGTGGTAAGTCTGCCACCGTTATCAAGATAAAATAAATAAAAATAATAAAAAGTAACTATTATTAAGGTTTTAAATTTTAAAATTTATATCTTTCTCTCTCAGAATATCATAAAAAAATAAAAATTTAAAATTTAAAACCTTAATAATAGTTAATTTTTATTTTTTTATTATTTTTATTTAATTTATCTTTTTACTTGTTTTATTTTTTTTTGGTTATTTTGGTCCTTTTAATTTAATTTTTTGGCGTGTACCCAAACAATTACCATCAGTTTTGCCAGCTAATAGTATACAAACCTCTCATCCCCCTTATTAATATGTAGCAGTTCACGATGAAAACACTCAGATTTCTACTACTTTTTTTAAATCGTCTTCTATTTAAATATTAAATTTGTAGTTGTTAGTTTTAATGTCTAATCACACTTAACCCTGTTAATTTGTTATATGATTAATGTTGTGACCTAAAAATTGTTAATTAGCAGATTTCAACCCTAAAATATTTACATATTGTTTATTTTTAATTTCGTTTTATTTTAAGATTAGTCAAATTTTTTCTTAATGTTTACTGACCTAATTATATTTATGCTTTTTATATCGGGTGTTACAATAGCAAATTCTGAACAATTTTGACAATTTCTTATTTTTTTATTATTATTAAAGTTGCCTGGGCAGGCAATTAGGCAATAGCTCATATGCGTACATTTTAATAAGAAAAAATATCCTAAATATACATGATTAAACGCAGGGTGGTAAATTTTTAGGAAATTAAATCTCCAACACTTTTCAATTTTAAATGGAACACATTTGTTCCTTGCATTAGGCTTTTTAATAGCTTATACCATCATTATAATCCTCAAGGTGGCTGATACCTTAGCTAGTTATATGTCTTGTGCGACCATAATACCATCAGATTTTAACATTTAAGACGTCAAAAATTAACAAAATTTGATATTATTATCGACCTACGGCACATTTTCTTGGCAAGGTTAAGCGATCTACTATTGAATTGGATTAGGACGGTGACTATTAACCATGAAATTCAAAATTTTCTGAAACTTTTAAAAACAATATTATACAGGGTGTCCCTAACCTAACCAAAGCTGTTAAATATAGGAATTAATCAATACAGAGTCAATGGCGCAACTAGCCAGCCGTTTTTGACGGGCTTAATCCCAAATTTTTTAATGTATACAAAAAGCCCTAAAGTTCATGTTTCCTTCTTCTAAATTCCCAACCGTTCGATATACTCTGGTAAAATTAGGAAGAATAATATATAAGCAAGATCTGCACTTTTTGTCATATCATTGAAATCTTTAAATGTCAATGTGACAGCTAGACGCCCTTTTAAATATATATAGTAGTTTTGGGAATTTAGGAATAAAGAATTTATGCCTGGCTTTATACCTACAACAAAAAGAATTTAAAAATGCTTTATGATTAATAAGTAAATAAGTTCTTTCAGAAAGCTGACACACCTTGTATGTATAAGTGTATATATAAGTGTCTAAATACATTTAAAAAAATATATATATTATTTCTAGACACTTTTGTTTTCCCTGCCTTCAAAGTATTTTCATTTAAATTAATATATTCAGCATCTGTTCTGTATTTGTGTGCCTTTTTGGTTGCAGTAAAATAAAGTTTTTCCATAAAAATTTGTCCGACAGTTTCTAGATAACCAATACAAATTTAAACATAAATTGAGTCGGGGCAAAACTCTTGGAATCGAATTCAATTTAACTTGTAGCTAAAAGTAATATTTGAGAAAAGTTTATATAAATGATTAGAGAGTATAAATACAAACATTACACAATAACTGGTGTATACGTATACACGAATACTAACTGTAAAAACTGAGCTAAAATAAATAAAAATATAATTTAAAATAAAAATAATAAATAAACTTATTCACGAATTATACAATGTGGTCCATCAAGTGTGGTACAAATGGAAAACTTCTTAATTTGCAATTTGTTAAAAAAAATATTTCCTATAAAACTAAGTGCATTGTCAATAATTGCAGTAGTGGTATACAGAGTATGTCAAAAATATTGAAAACTGCTTAAGAGTAAAGTGCGCCTATTAAAAAAAAAATAATAATAAATAAAATTTAAAAAGAAAAGTTTTTTTACAATGAAACCGTTTACTACCAAGTTATGGCCTCCTATTCAAATTTTAATTTATTTATTTTTTAATTTTAAATTATTGGTTTTACACATTTAAGAAAATGTGAAACAAAAATTTGTATAAGATAAATAAATAAATTTTATATACACATTATTATTTAATAAATAGCTATTTGCCTTGGTTGAAAATGCTTTAATAAATATTAGATTAAAGGAATGAATATTTGAATTATAAAAAAATAAATAAGTGAGCGGTCATAACTTAATATTTACTTTTAATTCCAAAAAATTTTTATTTTAAATTTGGTTTTATTTTTAGAAATAAGGACTCTTTGACTGTACTGTTAAGGACCAACTTTTATAAATACAATTTTCTGACAAATTTGAAATTTAAAGAAAAACAACAAAGAAAAAATACGATTTTGGGTGACTAAAGTATTAATTCGCAACCAATTTTCATCATCAAAATGTGAATACCGAATGGTGTATTGCCAAACAGGGCATGGGAAACCCCATGTTAATTTCGATAGCTAATATTTGTTTCCCTATTAATTTTACAACAAAATTGTTTAAGACTATTTTAAAGACATTAATGAGATACTCTTACATAGTATGTTTTGGTATTTTATAATAGGCCCATTAAAATTTTTATTTTTAAGAAAAACTTTTTGTAAAATCGTTGCGTAGCTAATACATACAGTAATGAATCGAAAATTTTTCAGTAGGAAATCAATTTCTTGTTATTTTTTAAAGTTTACAAATCGCTTTTTAAATACTACTAAATTGGCATATATTAGATATAGGTTTTAAACAAACTTCAAGCAGCGTCAGTATTTAAGCCATGTACTTTGTGACGTATCTTTAACCATCAAATTAAAGTAGACCTAGTACTTAAATTCCTAGTGTTATAGTTTTCCTTAAACCATTAAAATACAATATTTGTCATTCATCGTTTAGGTCATTTTAATATTTAAAAAGGCATCTTAGTAAGTAAGTTTTTTTATTAATTTCATAAGAAGGATCACCTATATTCGAATCAGAAATATAAAGTTTTAAATTGTTATGAAAAAATAGGCTTTTAATGTGCTTTTAAATGAATTACTATTATAATTTCTTTATTTTATACAATAATGGTAATGTGTGTTATGTTTTTATTAAAAATGTAGGGAAAAATGTCAAAATAAATTTTGCTAATACAAAGGTATATTTTTTATAAAAAATGAAATATTTTAGTTTATTAACGTGGGATCTTAGCTTATTAACGACTTTAAAATAGTCTCGACTGTGAGCTTCGCCGCAAAAAGAATGAAGAAATGAGTTTTAAGTTTGGTACAAAATCCAAATATGTATTTATATGAGCAAGAACAGAACAACATTATAAGATAAGCAAATATAAAATTATATCTCTTTGTTTTTTTAGATACTTTAAAAAATTGCTGTTATTTAAAAATGTACATGTATTAAAGTAAGTCAGATTTGACTTGATTAGATCAGTCAAATCAGGTAATTACATAAATGTACTAAATTATTTAATGTTACTAATTAAAAAAACAACCTTTTTATACTTTAATACCATACCGTATGTAATTACCCGACTCCTTTTTTATTTTAATCATTTTTAACTTTTTAGAAAATATTATTTAATTTTTTAAAGAAAGTTAACTTAAAAAAATTACATGTTTATTCTGAGACAGACGTGCTGCCAACAAAAAAGAATTGAACGTCGGGGTTTCGAGTTATTGCAAAAAAAATTTTTTTTAATGGACTAGCCAGTAAATTAAATAACCATTTAAAAGAAACATCAAAGGGCATTAAACAAGTCTTTATGGGGTATATTCAATTTTTATTAGTTTCGGAAATTTGGCCATTCTCAGGAATTTGATAGTAAACTGGCATTTTTTAAATTAACTCTTGCTTTATTTTATATCAAACACTCCAAGCCATAAACTTTTAGTTTATGGCTTGGAGTTTTGTTTAGTATCAAAAAAGAAATAAACATTATTTTAGACATTACTCTACTTTTTTTTCAGATTTGAATGGTCATATTTCCAAAACTATAAGGGATAGACACATCAAATGTGGCATTTTCCTGAAGCTCTTTAAAATATATTTTTAATGGTTATGCAATATACTGGGTGTTCTATTTTTAAAATGCCAGCTTACAATCAAATTTCCGAGGATGGTCATATTTCTGAAACTATTAAAATTTGGATATAACCCATGAGAACTTTCTTAAATGCCCTTTGATAGATTTTTTAAATGGTAATATAATATACAGGGTGTTTTATCCAAAATTTAATTTAAAAAAAAGTATATTTTTGGCAAAAAGTCGAAAGCCCGTTTTAATTTTTAATTTTGTTGGCAGCACTTTAATTAGCGGAAAGCATACTACAACTTCGCTGATTTAATCAAATTTATATCTCCAATAATAAAGGAGTCGGCAATAGTGCCTACTTAAAAATATTCAGTCTGTATCAACACATGTAAATGTAATAAATAATTCATAGTCCTACTTTTCTTTTTATAAAAAAATATAAAGTATAACCAAAGCAGTAACCTAAACCATTGTTCCATTTATAAAAAAATAAGTTAAGTATGAAAAAGCCGAGTCCTGCATTGTTGTGTAAATAGAAATTACCCTACGTTTACCGTCCGCCTCGACAAAAACTTTGAAACTTAACCTTTATATTATTTTTCCTCACAAATTCCCAAGCGAGTATTTCCCTGGCACTGACAACAAAATTTATACCAAACATAATGCCGATTAAGCTACATTAAAATGCTTGCCGTAACCGCTTCTGTTAAGAAAAGACCGAGGAAAATGCTTTTCGAGGAAATGTAAATATTTATTATTCACTGTTTCCATAAAATGAGGTAAAGAATAAAAATGATTAATTTTAACTCGGTGCCCAACTTTTAAATGACGTTTACAGTTAATCATTTTATAATTTGCATTTTGATACGAAAAAGGGGTTGTGAATTTTAATTTTCCTTAACAATATTACCCGCTTAAAATAAAAACGGAACAAAAATTTAACTACTTTTTTTAAGTATATAATTTTATTACAAAAAAACTGACATTTTTTTATTTTCTCATATCTGGCGTTGTCAGACGGGTTAGCAAGTTCAAAATTTACGGTCTAGTCATTATAATCTACTTTATGTTCCGATAAAATATGCTGTTTCTTATTTAAATTTAAAAATTATTAATTTTTAAAAATTGGGTATCATACAAGGTGTTTTCTTACTACGGTAAAAAAGTTTCTATAAACAAATGCTCAGAGTTGCTTCATTTCTACAATACAGTTAAATTTAAAAAAATATATGGAATTTTCTAAATATAATTAAAACTTTTAACCAATTGAATGGTTTTTGGATAAAATTTGGTACACATATTTAATGTAATAAGGCCCCTGTAAAACTCTACCTTAATTAAGATTATTGGGCCCAGTGGGGACCAACGCCAATTATATAGTTTTTATATCTATTTCTGATTAAGCAAGTTAAAATGAACCTTTTAATCTCCCATAGTTTCTAACTATGTTTAAAAAAAAGGCTACTTTTATTTCTATTAAAAAGATTAAGACATAGATAGCACGGTAACAAAACAAAAATATACAATAATTTGGTGGGCACAGCCTCACTATTGTTAAATATACCTTTTTTTTTTGATTGCTAATTATTACACCCCATAAAATCAGTTTCACCCGGTATTTATTTCACTATTTAGCATACGGTCACTTAAAATGATTTAATTACTTCTAATAAAAGGCCTAATTAAAATTTTCAACATTGGTTTTTACCTATAGTGCGGGTGTGCCCATCAAATTGGCCATCACTAGCATCCACTGACACTAAACAATTACACAAGCCCACAATAAAAATTAAGGCCCAGAGGGTAGACCCACTAATTTTTTGTATTTTGGGGTGCTAAAATGATATATGATAATAAAAATAACTTATAACCGTTTAATTTCCCCCACTAGGGACGTAAAATGTAACTTATTATAAAATATTAAAATTGATATGCATTCCTACGTTATTGGGTGCACTAAAACTGAATAAAAATAGTTTGCATTTTTCAAAAGAAAATTAAACAATGTACACCACATTCACTATTCAATGCACTTCCTACTTGACGAAAACATGTAAATGTATTATTGTATAGTGGCGGACCGCCCAAAGTAGGAGAGAAACAGATGTCGAACGCTGCCGATTGCGGAGGCCGATTGAGCCCCTTTCGCGCTCTCGCTTGCACTTCAATCTTTATATGGAACGCCGCATGAGTTATGATTTTTGTGCGTGCCGTCGGCTCCATCGAATTATAAGACGTTATCAAGTCAAACCAGCCCTAATTGACGTATTGCTGTTTTATAGTTAAATTAGGTAAATATCAGTCTTAAATAAAATAATTTGCTGACAACTTATTAGTAGGTCTTACAATAAAATGTAATTAATTACTTGTTATATTATTTACCACTTTGACAGGGAAAGAACTATTTTTAAATATTTATGTTTTACCCATCTTTTATTGATCTGTAATACCTTAGAAACGGAATATGTTATGGTAGCAATAATACCTGCTATTACACCTAGGGCATTATAAGCGGGCATTACGATAATGCCCGCTTATAATGCCCTAATGCGCAAATATGGAAATTTTATTGCTCTCACAATAAAGATCAAGTTCATACAAAAAATATTTTTTCTTTAAACAATACTGAAAATTAAACTTTATTTCCAAAATAAAAATTACAATTTTGAAATGTCCCGGAAAATGTAGCTGATCCCACTATAGAATGGTCGGTGTTTTTTGTGAAGGTAGCAGCGGTGGTAGCACTAACGCTATTTTGTATAGAAGAACAGTCCATTAAAGAATTTTCAATAGTCGATACGGAATTAACCTCGGAATTAACTGAATTGATGAATCATTTGGCTACTTTGTATTTGGATGAAATACTTTCTTCTATATATCCTTCAGCTACTGAAGAGCTTTTCCATTTCCCATGTTGTTTTAGCGTTTCAAACGAAGCACCTGCCTCAACAAGTAAAGTTGACGATGTGCAACGTAAACAGTGGCCGGTGTAAGCTTCTGCATTATCCAATTTTAAAAATATTTAGATCAATGTTGGGACGCTTTCTATGGTATTTTTTCCAATGAGTTGTACTGTACATCGATCCTTTCTATAGGTAAGAAAGAATCTTCGCTCCTTTATTCCAGCTGGTCTTAATGTTGTGTACTTTTTTATTAAATTTAAAGCGCCTAAATCTTCTTCAATGATAGTAAAACTTTTTGAAGTTGAAGTTTTAGTTTCTGGTACCTTTATAACCATGACTGTTCCTCTATCTTCAATGTCATCAATGGTCATTTTGACCAACTGATCTCATCTTAAACCTCCAAAAACACCTATTACCAATAAGACTTTGTGTACCAAGTAGATATCATTAGGAGCCTTCTTAATTAATTTTAATATTTGTTCTTCTTCCAAAACTTTAGACTTCTTCGGGACGTATCCTTTCGACTTAACTTTTAAAAAAGATATGAGACGATGGTATTGCAAAATGTCTATATTTTCATAGACCATCAACGTAGACCTTAGGGTGGAATACTTGCTCCAGAGAGAGTTCGGACTATATTTTTCCGACTAAAAATATGAAAGTTTGTTAAACATATGTATTAAAATAAAATCAATAACCTACCAGTTCCTGAAAATATACTATTAAAACGGTTTCGGTTATTTGAAGAATTGCGTTCGCATCTTTTCAAATATCACATATGTCATACTTCCGATCATACTGTTGCCTTGATTTAACTGGCAAAATATTTTTGGTCGCTTTTATGGCCTTTTCTCTTATATTTTGTGGAATTTCTTCCATTTTGAGCAAATCGTTAAATAAAAAATGCCAACTAACTAACTGATAGAAAAAGTCAAACTTCAGTCATTATCTACTTACGTATACAGGTACAGGTGCAACTTATTTTTTATATTGCGAATAAATAATGTAATTAGTCATTGAAAAACTCTTTTTGGGTAAAACATAAAGCATTGTATGCATCAGGTCGAAATCTAGCCCTCGGGCTATTTCGACCTTCAGGGCATTATAGTTCTAGTAACGCCCTTGATACATAAATAGCTATTAAAACCAAAATATTATTTTCTTTCTTTACTTTTAATACTAATTAAATAAATATATAAGCATACTGTTGATATCTTAAAAACCAGCAGACCAGAATTAAATACACGGTCAAAATTTGTTAAAATATACAAGGTCTTTTATTTAAAGAACCCACTTAACAATAGAAATTCTGTTTTTAAAACAACTCTTATGTTAACTGGACAGTTCTGTCAATAAAAAGAGTGTATGTAAATTAACTTTTTTATTTTAGGTTCATTTATGTATCTTGTACAGTAATTTCGTGTATAAGAAGAGTTGAGACATGTTGTATATTGCAGGCTTATATATTTTTTTATTAAATTATTACTTTTTAATTATTATTATTGACTTCAACAGTATCGTTAAATTATGATTTTTCAGTAAATTAACTTAATTAGTTACATCCCCCAATAAATCAGTAAATAAATTATGTAGTAAATAATCGTGAACCTAATGAATTGAAACAATGAATTCAAACACAGACATTGCAATTTAATACCATAGCAACTTACTGGCTGTGACAGAATGCAGTGTTTCATTTTGATGTATGTTGGCTGTTCGCATTTGTACTTCATTTAAATCAGTAAACTTCTAGTTAAGTTAGGGCCAAAATATTACTTTGTGTTATATTTCATTCTTGTTCATACAAAAAGGCACAAGACGTTTGTTACGTGCTGAAATATGTTTTTTTTTAAGTTGACACAGCTCAAGATTCTAAGGCGGTCCTTAGACCTGCAATAACATTGCACAATATATTTTATTGTGCAATAAAATTGACTGATTTAAATAAAATTTTATACCTATTAGGTACCTAATATTATTTTTACGTTATAGTAAAGGTGTAATAGCCAAAGACTTTGTATTGGCCATTTTGGCGGTGAAGGTTATTGCAAATCAGATACATATATAACCAATTAAATAAAAATTATATTTAAAAATTGTAATATTATTTATCTACAACTAAGTACATATGTAATGTTGACATTTCCGACCTTTTAAAAGTTTGAAAGTGTCAGTTTACTGACATTTACTGAAAGTAGAAGTGACCCTAGCAACAGTCGCAAAAATTCAATAGTGCGCCAACGTGACACTTTTACCCGCAATAAATGTCTGGTGGTGTAATTATTTGACAAATTTAAAATAATTCTGTTAGATTGACATATGGAGGGCCACATGGCAGTACCCTGTAGGTAACACTTAAATAATTAATTATATTTGTTTTTTTTTATTTTTTATTTTTTAAAATAAATAATATATTTACTTGGAAAATATAATTTAAAAACACACACACACACACACACATACTTTAGAAATCATTGGTTTTAAATAACATAATATTATTAAAAAATATTGCCTGCTTTACCCAAATTACCAAGCCAGAAAATATAATAAAACTAACAAAAAAACCAAAAAAAAAAAAAAAAATTAAAACAAGTAAATAAAGAACTAAAAATCGACGTTTCGGTGGCAGACTTGTGTTGTCAAGATAAAAAAAATCACAAATAAATAAAAATTTACTATTATTAAGACTAAACATTTTAAAATTTTTAGCCTTATTTTAGGAAACTCTGAAAAAATCTTTGACATTAAATGTCAAATTTTGAAATTTTGTACCGAAATAATAGTTAATTTTTACATTTTCTTTTCATTCAATTTATCTTAACAACGGTGGCAGACTTGCTACCAAAATGTCGCCTTTTAGTTCTTCATTTACTTGTTTTTTTTCACTTTTTGGTAGTTTTAATTTATTTTCTTGCGTGTCCCCAAAACTTGATATTTTGGGACTTACAAGGTACTGCGGTGTGATCCTCAATATTTTTGATTAAAAATAATTAGAGAAAAGTTTAAAAGCATGGTTGTAAATAAAATAGTAAACAAACCTCGGTAAAAAGCTTTATTACTATCTCGAGAAATGGTTCACCTCGGCGAGGCGCTCTACGCCCCTGTCAACCATCCTTTTTTCTTGACACTAGTGAAACACTTTCCAAATTGATGTGTAATGTACTATGTTCTATCCATATTAATACCCAAATAAAAATACTGTAAAAAAAATGTTTTTAGAAATTTTGACGTGTATTTATATTTTATTAATTTATATTTTTTTACGTTGCGATTTTTAAAATGATAAATAAGGTTATATAATGGTATTTACAGCTTTAAACTTACAGTCTACCTTAGTATTCGGTGTATGTCTTAAGTTCTTAACAGGCTAAGTATTCAGTTTTACCAATAAGTAAAACCTTTATTATTATCCTTTAATTTATAATAAGCGTAGTATTAAAGTACATTTTTATCTAACGTGAATTAATGTTAAGCACTTTTGAGATACTATAGTTAAGTTAAAAAAACAGGATAAGCTTTACTCTAAATCGCATAGGGATTTCCTCACTCTTGGAGATTTAGACTTTAGGGTGAACGGCAAATAATTAATTAGTTTTTGTTTAAGGTAAGACTACATTTTAGAATATTTAACTTATTTTAGACAAGCAGTAAATTTTGAGCCCTTGTTTAATGCGTTTATACGGGGTTAATATATTATGTCGGTGTTATAAGAAGTCTTCACTTCATGATAATAAATTAGAATTTATTTTGGTAAAAGTTTATTTTTCTATTTATTTTTTTGTAAAACTTAAAAAAATAGGTATCCTAGAACTTTAGACACGCATAAAATGGTAAAAAGATAATTAGTGAACAAATAAGGTATATTGAGCTAACAATTTCTAACCCTCTAAACCTCTTTATAGCCTCTTTTTTATTTTTACGTTACTTCATTTATTTTGTTCTGGGTGCCTACGAAATTGATAACAATTCAGGTATTTTCTTTAATGATTTTAAAATTTTGGAAAATACAGGTTTTTTGATGTTTCAGCCTATTTGTGGCATTTTCGCTTTAACCAGAAGCAAGCTTAACTATTTAAAATGAAACACTTTGTATATTCTTTTTTCTATTAGATTTAAAGGTGGAAAATAATAAAGCAGAAAATCGTTTTTAAAATCCGTTTTTAGAAAAAAAAGGGTGTTTCAGTTTATATATCAACGTTAAAAGCACTTTTGGGTATACATGCCACACAAAAGCTGAAACATCCGGAATCTGCATAGGAATATTAATTTCTTTTTAGTAATATTACGCAGTTAAATAAGAAATACTGCTTTTATGATTTAATTTATATTTTGGAATCTTTGCTGTACGTCAACTATCTGGACACAGTACAGGAAAGGATAACACATTATCTCTACTTAGCTGGGCGGGAAAAGTTCGCGCAGATCGCTAGCGCATGACAGGCGGCCATTTTCTTAAGCAAAAATGTGTCAAAGTTAAGAATAAGTCTGTTTTACACCCTTCAGAACTTAATAGAAATTTTTAAAACAAAATGAGTATGAACTTGTTTAGACAAAAATAGCCTATTATTTGAAAGCAAAAATAGAAATAACTGAAAATAAACTAAAAATAGAAAGTAATCTGGCTTTTTGTATTGCATTAAATTCATGGTTTACAGAAACAGGTGTTATGTATATTAACTATTCGATGATAATTGGTTGGGTACCCACCTCAGTCTACGAAAAAATTAGACTTCTTCAGCCATATTGACACCTATGAACCTTTCCAAAAAATTTTAAATAAAATTCGACGTTTGGGTAGAACCGTTGTCAAGATAAAATTAAATAAAATAAAAATTTGCAAGTTAACTAATATTTAAAACTAATATATAAGTTAGTAATTTTATATTGGTGTCGTAAGTTACATTCATAACTGGTGTATTTATTATTTATAATACAAAAAAGTAATTAGCTAGTTAATTTTTAGTTTTCCTGAAGATACCTCAGCATTAAGCAAAGGGAACCATGTCTTATTTAAATTTACTGAACTATATGCTACACAATTATTTTTGTTTAAGATTATGTACGCACTTTCTTTTATTTTGTGTTTTTTAGAACAATTACCATGGAATAAATGCATCTGCCTAAAAAGTATAAAACATATCTTATATTGATTATACCTACATTTGAAAAAGCATTAAGTTTGGTTTCTACGTTAATGAGTAAATAATTTAATTTAGCACTTATAAAATATATTACTAACCTTTTTCTTGTGTAATAACACAAACTTATAATATTTATATTAGCAGTGGTAGTAGGTAAATAAAGAATTAAGGTCAGTAACTGCTACAAGGACCTAGGTTGATGGCCCTTGTAGCATCAGACATATTATGTTCCTAATACATTTAAAAAAGGCCAAATTTCCTATCTTTATAGTTAGATCAAATTGTAAAATAAATGAATATTTATATAAAAATTGTATAATTATAACCTATTTATAAATCCATCAAACTAAAAACATCCTTTTTTAATAAATAAACTTTAACAAAAAAGTCTAACAATTGTATTTACGTTTTATTTTTTTTTTTCACCATTTTTACAGAATAAAAGCACGTTTTTAAATATGTCATGAATAAAACCATTTAAGTATAACTTTCATAAGTTGTAATAGAAAATATATATATAAAAATAAAACTTGTTGCTCTGAAAGCAAAGGTTTTATTTTCAAGACATACCAAATTTTCCTTTTTTATTTCAAAAAAGGTATGTGTCGTAAAATGGCTTACATTTATTTATTATATTACCTACGTATGTGACATAAGAAATCATAAATAAAACTGTATATATTTTAAATTTAATTTTTTAAATACAACCCTGTTATTTGATGCGTGGCCAGTACATGCCTTACATTTTGCTTTAAAACATGGCGTTGTCAAGGTAATTCGATCGTATACTAAAAGATCAAAGGTTCCGACGATGAAATTACCCTTCCTTATGGTACCCTGACCTGGATTTAGCAAAAATTCTTATTCAATATTCACAAACTGGTAGACTGATGGGAGGCCAGTTTCTATTATGGTTTATTTCGGCTTTAAAGCACTGTAGTTCTATACACATAAATGGTAAACTATTATCATCCTTACCTACTGGTACTATGGCTGGTTGCTTTAAAGTTTCTTAACTTTGTTTGGCAAGGATAATATTTAAAATGGGGCAGGGTATCTTCAAGGTGTCAGCGCTTTATAGCGGATGTGATCATTCCTAACAAGGATGAAACACATGTATCAGTCTTAGGCTGCTTTTACACGGCATGTTTTAGCCCAACTTATTGGCCAATAAAATGTTACAATTTATTTTGGGTCGTGTAAAACAAAAAATTTACCCCAATTTATTGCAACAATATATTGTCACAATAAATTGTAGCTAATAGAACTCGTTCTAAATTGTTGGACCAATTTTGGTGAAATCTAGTGACTTTTCACTTGTAATACCAAATTTATTTTCGGATATTTTTTTAAGGTTACGAATATTTTAAAAATTATCCCGAGCCGCAGGTGAGGAAGAATTTTCTTTAAATATTTTTTAAATTTAAAGTTTGTAACTTTGACACTAGCTTTAAAATTTTACCATAAAATAAATATTTTTCATTTTACCAATTGTAGGTGCAAATGTATGTAATTTTTAAAGCTAATAATTGTTTATTTTTTTATATGATATATCACTTATATTACTACAGTTGGTAAAAATAGTATTTTAATTTCTTTAAACCTATATCTTGCTTTTGTTCGCTCTTTACTTATATCTACTACTTCAGTCCTAGGATATTACTAACTGTTGTTGTATAAGATTGTCATTTAGGTACTGAAAACCTAAACTATTTTATCACAGAAAAATATCATAATTATATTACGTCTGAAATACTACAACTGGTACAAAATAACATTTTTATTAATTATGTATGTGAGTGGCAGACATGACGTTAAAACAAATTCAATGATTATGTCAAAAAAATTTCACTATAATTTGCTCCAGGGTACCCGAGGCTGGATAAAAAAATCGATAAATAATTTTGTTATCATGGAAATGCAACTACAACTACACATTTGATTAGTAAAAAAACAGTGGTGTGGAATTTTCACTTTTAATACCACTAGTGCTAAGTTTATTTCCGGAAATTTTTCAAGGCAACGAATATTTTGAAAATTTTTCCAAGCCGCAGGCGAGGGAGAATTTTCTTTAAATACTCGTGGTGGAGAAAACATTTCCCGGAATAATTTAAGCACGTGTGGTATTTGGTAAGAAAATTTTACACAAAGTTTGTGTTAAATAATATTCTTTTAAATTAATATTAGTAACTTTGACACGAGCTTTAAAATTTTACTATAAAATAAATATTTTTCATTTTACCAATTGTAGTTGCAAATATATGTAATTTTAGAGCTTATTATTATTTATTCTTTTATATTATATACCTTATATTACTACAGTTGATAAAAATAGTTTATTTTAATTTTTTTCGTTTGCTCTTTACTTATGTTAGTACTTCAGTCTTATGATATTATTTTACTAACTGTAGTTGTATAAAATTTTAATTTAGGTACTGAAAACCTAACATTATTTCATATTATGTTACGTCTAAAATACTACAACTGGTACAAAATAACATTTTCATTAATTATGTATGTGAGTGGCAGACATGACGTTAAAACAAATTCAATGATTATGTCAAAAAATTTCCACTATAATTCGCTCCAGGGTTCCAGAGGCAGGATAAAAAAATCCGATTAATACTTTTGTTGTCATGGTAATGCAACTACAAGTACATATTAGTAAAAAACAGTGGTGTGGAATTTTCATGCTAAATTCTGGTTTTTGACATTTATGCTGTGATTTTGAGGTTATTGTCATTGTTTTTTTATCGATGTTAATGTTAGCTGTGATATTTTGTTAATAAACTATAATTTTTGTGCTACAGGGCTAACCTAAAATATGATGTGTGTCTAGCGTCACGGTAGGTGGCGTGTATTCTTTGGTTGGTAATTCGTAATATTGTTACAACCTATTTGGCCCAAATTGAGCTCTGTAAAACTACTACAATCACAAATAACTGGTGAAATATATTTTAGTAAGGACTAATTATTAAGAAATTATTTATTTATTTGAAGACCTTGTAATTTTAAAGCAATCAACCATGGTAGCCATATTTACCAGTAAATTACTTGTTTGTTTTTTTTTATCAAGAAGAAACCTTTACGCCCAAAAATATAATATGGATAATAATATTTTTATTTATTTATATATTTTTTAAATATTCTATGAATATTAAATTATAAATACACACAATACACGTGTTAAATTACAGTGTTACAGAATGTTGAGGAAAGATTCTAGAGCAGAAAATATAAAGGATGGTTAGTATAAACATGGGTCCGCAAATTTTACATTCTCAAGATAAAGGGTGTTGAACCTTTTAAAAACCTAAATTAATAAAACAAAAACACTTGGTAAAAATTATTAGAGTAACTAAAACCCTTATTTAAATAAATATTTATTGTGGTTATTATATATTTGCTAATAAAACATTTAAAAACCTATTTTTTAAAAGAGAAATTCCCGTTTGTGTTCTTTTATAGTCTAAAAATATGCAATGGTAATTGTTTTCTTAAACCAAAAAGGATGATAAAAACAATTAAAGAACTAATCCTAATCTAAAAAGCACAACAATTTTACACACATTTACATAGTTAGTGGCGTACCGTTTTTTTGTTAAAAATATTTTTTTATTTGCCGATCGAGACGCCACTGGACCTATAAAATGTAATTAGGTTAGTGAAACATTACCTTTTTAATGCCATAAATAACCTTCCCAAATTAAAACAAAATTTGTTAGCACAAAAGAATTTAAAGGGTTTTATAGTGAACGATTTTTACTGGAATATCTTTTTAAAAATATATATGTTTTATAAATGCCTTTACTTTACCTAATGCTTTCCTAGGCAAGTGACTATTTATCTCATAGAAAAGTTTACTGCATAGTGGTTTCCTTTCGGGTGGGTTTAAAAATGTACCTTATAAATTTATCAAATAGCGGAAGTTACGTTAAAGTTTACTTTAAAGAAACGTATTTCCTAGTTTGTATTTCTTTCTGAAGCTTCTTTACAAGAAAAAGAAAACTCGGAACTCAATTTACATGTTTGCATTCAAAAACAGAACAGTTATTGCTATGGAAATCACGAAGCTGCTGTATGTTTAGCTTTTTAAGATAAAAATAAAAAAATATTTTGCTTAGCTGCAGGATAATATTCCGAAGCCCTTTTAAAAACTTAAAAAATGTTTATTTAGTAATTATAAAGTAAACTTCATTTTGGAATTTCTTTGCGCATTTATTATGCATACCAATGTAAGTGAAATAGGTCGGTAGTCAAAGGCCCCAGGTAAAAATAAACTACGGCCCTAACTATAGTTATTTATTATACAACACAATTTTTTCCTGTGATGGGAAAAAACGACTACAAATTATTGAAAAAAACGTAATAATAATGTCAGAAAATGAATCATGTAAAGTTGAAGTCACAAACACAATTAGACTAGATTGCATTATTATGGAAACCCTTAGGAAAATTATTAAGTATCTGTCAATGTTATTTTATAAATTGACAAAATGAAATTAAAAAGTGAAAACTAAAAGGGACCGTTTAGTAGTTATTTAAAATATTGTAATCTCTGACTGGAACCCTAATGAAAAGTAAATGTCAGTTCTGTATTCTAATATAAAAATCAGCTTGGACGCTCGCGGTAGCAAAGTTGGCACGAACTTGCAAATCCAATCTCGGACCTGGAAACCACTTGTGGACTTACCCTGTATATTTCGCTGTAAAGTGCGAGTCGTCACCTGGGGTTTGGGAGACCAATGATTGAAGCTCCCGCAACTACAAGCAAAAATATACAGGGCGTGCCAAATATACACTCGGATGCAATATACCAGACATGGGGAAAGTAGCATATATCGCGATTGTCGCATGCGACGAAAGACAAGCGCCCGCGCCTTTACTTTTATATAATAACAGCAGTTACGAAATGGGCTATATAGCGACTGCCAAAAATGTTAAACCATATAGAAAACTTTTTTATTCTCGATTTTTCAAAAACATTTTCCATTACAAATTTTTACTTTCTAAGTCGAAAATCAATGCCTAGACGAATAGAACTGAATGAAGATAGAATATTAAAAGCGAAGCTAAGTGGTAAATTAAATTTTGAAGTGCCTTGCAAGCAGCTAGCGATTTTTTTTTAAAGAAGTACAAAAACCACCTTTGAAAGCTTGTAAAAGTAATACCTAATAATTAAATTAAACATTTAGTGATATAATACACCAGTGTGGGGTGACTCGGGAGGTTATTTTTCCTCTCCGGAGAAATTTGGGTAATACAGGTGAAATGAATTAAAACAATATTTAAGTAAATGTACATACAATATGGGCTTTGAAAATACAACGATATGTGCAGGTAAGGCGCGTTTATTTGCAAGGACAAATGTTCTACTTTTAAAGCGCACTCTCCCCACTGAAACATTGAACTCTCCTGGTAAAAAATGTCTGATTCAACACAACACTTTTAGTTTTATAGTATCCCTTTTCCACAAACAATTAAAAGGAGGCAACCCTAGGCGCGGAACAAATGAACCGGTTAACACAAGAATTCCAGTTAAAAAGAAGCCACAAGCGTCATACAAATAAAAACAGAATAACTATTTCTTTCTAAAAGCGTCGTTTAAATAGTGTGCGTGCAACAAAAAATGAAATAATTGAAAGTAAGACAAAACTAATCACTATCTGGCTTTTTAACTACTGATTTCTTAAGGCAAGAGCCAGAAGCGAAAAACTCACCGTTCCTTACCTAGGTCTGCTGTGGGATAAGAAAGAGTCAATAGCGATGGTTCACCGCTTCGACCATCTTAACGTTTATTAATTCCTTATTTAAATAAACACATTATGTATGCTTAATTAAAAAATAAAAAGATTAATAAAAACATACTTAGGCATAAAAGAATAAAGAATATACGTATAATCCCAATCTCGACTGTGCCTTTTTAAAGCTATATAATCTACGTAAGTCAGAAACAATAAAAGATAAATGGTTTTCTTTTATCATTTAACTTTAAAAAGCATATAAAAACAAAGAAAAGTCGTGTATGTATAAAAAGATCCATAAAATATATGATTTTAGTTTATGAGATGTTTTTTATTTTGATTTACATAAACATAAAAGACCTTTGTAAAATCCTATTTAAATATGGTAATGTATGAATTATGGTAAATTGAAAATGTAATTTCATTATTTGTAAACCACAATATATTTTTTTATTGCCTAAAAAATACTTTTTAAAAAGAGTTACAACATAAAAACCCTAAAAATTGCTAATGCAAAAAAATAGTTATGTGTAATTCTCTAAATAAGCAAAAACAAATATATGAATTTTGCCACCTGGTCGTTTTTTTTATTAGCCAAACTAACTAAAATTTGGAATTTATTTTACTTTTTAGCAGTCAAAAATACACATTCCTAAATACAGGGTGTCCCACCGGGAACTGCTGGGATCGATTTCGAAAAGTAGGCCTTGGGAAATTGGGGAAATTTGGGGACATTATAAAGTCAGTGGGGGACATACAACTAAAATATTTTGGCAGTTTATACCACTTCGGGTTACACCAAAAGGTAATGTCAACTTCCTTATTTAAAGATGAACACCCTATATGTTTTTTATTTTTTAGATTCGGCGTAAAATTTTAAACATATTTTACGTATAACGTATAATGATTTTTTCATACCTGACTTTAATCGTTTTTGACTAATGTATTTTAAATTTTGTGTCAAAATAGAGGTTTGCAAGCCATTACATAAGAATCATTTTTTAACCGACTTTAAAATGGAGGAGGTTACGCGATTACTGTCAGTTGTAATCTTATTTGAAAAAATATTTTTTATTTGGAAAAGTGAACTTCCGCGGTGGTCCCATAAAAAAAACCAAGTCAGGTTCGTAAGAGAGAAAGGTACTGGATCTATTGTTTTTTTGCCGTACGTGTGGTCAAGCTGCCTTTAGACTGGTATATGCTCAGATATCAGGGCTGCAATCCGTATCGACAACCTTGAGGTAAAATTTACCCTTTTTCCTGAGCGGAAATAGGTACAGAGAGTGTTTTTAGTGTGTGTTATTAATAATTATAAATTAGAAAGCAAAAAAACTAAAAAGGTAAAATGATTTATACAATTGAAAATTAAAAAGTAAAGTCAGGAAGTAACATAGTCGTTAAAATACAAAATATTATTAACTAAATAAGCAAAAGCTTATGTCGGTTTATTTTATTTTTTTCAAACAAAAGCTTTTACCATAAATTGGGCTTGGGTTCCTCGTAAAGAAAGAAGTACTTTAGTAAAGTTATATTTTAACAATTATGTACAGATTAGTTAAAAATAATTGTTAAAAATTATATCGACAAAAAGCCTTCAAGCCAGTTATTTGGAATGGAAACCAACATCTTTTATTACCTTATACTATTTAGCATAAAATATAAGGTTAAGTTGGTAAAAGAAGGGCTATTCCAAAAATGTACAGTTTCCAAAATATTTACAATTTATTATTATTCTAGTCAAACAATGCTTTTTAGTACGGCTTAGTTTGGCTTTTAGTTGGCCCTGGTGAAGAAATGTCACGTCATAGGCTACCCCGTACCTACCAGTACTTAATAGCATTGTTAAAATAGATAAATATAAAGTGGTTATTATTGCGAAAACTATAAATTTTTGGAAAAGATATCCTTATACAAACTAACCCTTATTTTTATTGCCTAATAGAATGAGCTAATAAAAAATAGGGCTTTTGTTTAAATAAAAATAATGGTCATATACCTAATGGCTTGCAAACGTCATTTTTGACATAACATTAAAAATAAGTAAAAAACGGATAAAGTTAGGTATAGAACACTAAAAACAAAAATAAAATTTGTTTAGAATTTTGCGCAAAATCTAAAAAATAAATAATAAACAGGGTGTTCCATTAAAAAGGAAAATTGACAATAACATCCTGTATAACCGGAATTGTTAGACCTGTCAAAATAATTGTGTCGTATGCCCTCCACTGACGTTGAAATGTTCCAAATTCTCAAAATTCTCCAAGGACATTTTTTTGAAAAATTGGTCGCTGCTGTTCCCGGTGGGACACTCTGTATAGCTGTTAAAACTAATATTTTTTATGCATTGTTTTATACTAAACAATATAAAAGCTTAAAGGTACACTTAGGCCCGGTTTTATAACCATTTTTTAAACTTTAATTTACAGATAAACGTAAATTTAGATAACAGTTAGATAAACACCAGGTGGATCTTAAACCTTTAAACTTTGTTTTTTTAGAACTGCGTCAAAATTGTCCAAGATAAGGATCCTAAGCATGGGAATCTCAGTACCTATTGGAGATACAGCTTAGGTGAAATTAGGAAAAAGTTGTGTTTTTTAAAGATTATTTACATGCCGTTTAAAAACTTTGGCAAAAATCAAAATTTGACTTTATCAATTTTATTTTTTTCTGACTTTATTTGAACAGATATAAAAAAACTAATAACACTTTTTTATTGGTACTTTTTAGCTTCTACATGATGGTATTTTTAAATTTTATACCCGACGTTTCGTTTTCAAGAAACTATCATCAATTTTTTTTATATGTAAAGTACACCTTGTATCTGATCCCATTTTGTATTACAAATTCAACGATGTATTACATGTGATATTTTAATTTTTAGTTAAAAGAAAAATTGCATTTATTCTATTTTATTTTAGGGTAATTTTTAAGTAGGCCTTGCAAACAAATGCTACCTATACCTGTTACCGTATCTGTAACATAATTTAATATCATTAGAAAATAGTATTTGTCCTTATTACCTTGTTTGTCGAGTTGCTGCTTTTAGAGCAATTGTTCTTATTGTTACTGTTGTCTCTATTATTGTTTATTGGTGAATAGCTAATATCTTATTGTGTTATTACGGTCGAATATGCAGGATGGCCATTATAGCCAAGATAACTTTGACTTGCTAACTTGCTACATTTTGTGCTGCAAAAATAAATGAAGGTATCATTTCTGCAATTAATGAATTATGGTAAATACATGGACCCGGTATTTTAGTTCCTAAAATTCCACACCACATATTAAACCGTTCTTGATGTTTCGATATTTTCACGCGGATTTTGTTGAGCCTAGTAATGCGTATTGCGACGATTGAAGATACCATGATTAGTGACCATACTTTCGTTGGACCATATTGTTTTTGAAGAGAAATTTAAACTTTCTTTACACGCGCGTGTATACCACTCGCAAAAAATCGGCGCGTTCGAAATTTCCCGGTTTAAGTCCTTGACAAATCTTAAATTTATAGGGGTGATATCTATTTTTACGCAAAAGAAATTGAGCTGTGGATTTGGCGACTCCTACATTTTGTTTAATTTGCCAAGTTGATATCTCAGGTTTCTCAACAACTGCTTGTAAAACATTATTTGGGGTTTCTTCTAAAGATTCCGTTTTTCGAGATAAAACTGGCTTTTTAAATTTCAAGCCAGCGGTAAGAAAATGGAATTACATGAGTGTTTTCTTTCTGGATATGTATAAAGATATATTGCCGCTGTATTTACAATATTTTTGTGGCACAAAATGTAGTACGTTATCATGTTAAACTTTTCTTCATGGCTATAATTGCCACCCGACGATAATAACACAATAGATATTAACTATTTACCAATAAACAATAATAAAGACAATATTAACAACAAAAACAATTGCTCTAAAAACAACAACTCGACAAACAGGGTAACGACAAATACTATTTTATAATGATATTAAATTATGTAACAGATACGGTAACAGGTATTAACGTCCAAGCATTTGTTTGCAAGGCCTACTTAAAAATAACTTTAAAATAATTGAAAAATGCAATTTTGCTTTTAACTAAAAATTACAATATGACTTGTGATACATCGTTGAATTTGTAATACAAAATGGGACTGATCCCTGAATACAGGGTGTACTTTTTTTCGAGCCATATAAAAAAATAAAGTTGATGATGATTTCTTGAAAACGAAACGTTGGGTATAAAATCTAAAAATACCATCATGTAGTAGCTAAAAAGTGTTATTAGTTTTTTTATATCTCTTCAAATAAAGTCAGAAAAAATAAAATCGATAAAGTCAAATTTTGGTTTTTGCCAAATATCTCAGCAGGCCATGAAATTTTTTTAAGTTTTTAAACGGCATGTAAACAAGCTTTAAAAACACAACTTTTTTTTAATTTAACCTAAGCTGTATCTCCAATAGGTACTGAGATTCCCATGCTTCGGATCCTTATGTTGGACACACTGTATAACAAAATATGTAAAAACATGATAAAGCTTTAGGTATTAACTTTCTTATATTCTAAATTAAATGGTGCTTGAAATGGTGTATGAAAACACAATGCTACAACCTACCACAAATTATTTACTAAATACAATGAGTTATTTTAATCTACCTTAGTCAAAATGTTGGTAGTTTGCAAGATACAGGAGGTGACAGTTTTTTATATATTTTTTTACTTGGACACCCCCAAAGAATCAAATTTTCAATTAAGACAAATTGGGTGTAATCGTTGTACTTTTGCATAAGGAAATTGAATTACCAATTTGTACAAACCTTTTAAAGAGACCTGGGTTGTCTAAATAAAGCGTAAAGAAATAGAAGGACATTTTGTTGCTAAATAAACGTTTTACTAACACATCTCAGAAACGGTTGCTGGTACGATATTCATAAGGTATTCCTTTTTGTGCAAAAATATTGTAGAAATAAAATTACCTACTTGAATTAAAATATATTGAGCCAAAAAATGTAATGACACTATAAACAAAAGCAAGGAGCTGATGGTAGCTCCCTCTACATTTTAACAGAAAAAATATGAAAAGCTTTTCATTTCTTACTTTAAAAAACTTCCTAAACCAAATTTTGTATATTATTTAAAAATATTTCAAAAGGCAAACTTGACGAATCTTTACATAAAAAAATTAAAAGGAAAAGGTTTTTTTACTACTCGACGAAGTATTAGTGTACACGTCCTATATTGCTGCATTCAGACCAAAGAGGAAAAGAAAATTTTTTAATTTGAATTTAAAGCCACTCTTAAAGTGAACTAGAAAAATCTCATGTATTTTTCCCCTTTGATTTACCATGTTGCACTGCAGCTCAACTACATGAAAGTCGACTTAGTTTAAATGTATGAAGGCTTAATTCTTAAAAGGTTTTTTCTTAAGCCAGTAGTTTAAAGCAAAAATGATAATACTAAAATTTTTATGTCAGTTTATATTTGCAAAAAAACACTCTTATAAAAATTTCCTTTTCCTTTAAATTTTAGAACAAAATTATGTTAAGATTTAAAGAATGGCAGTTCTATATGCCTTTAATTATAAATTAGTTTCAAATTTTGTCGGCGAGCAAATTAAAAATTAATTAATTTTTAAGTATATTATATAGGGTTTACGACTATAAATTGACCCATATGATCGAGAATAACTTTAAAACCACCAAAGTAATTATGATGCTGTCTTCGTCATTTGCTTGTAACATTTCATAAACACAAAAACAAAATGGTCGACTTTTCAATAAACGGCAACTTTGGCATATTAAATGGAACACTTTGTATATGTATTTTAAATACTTAAAATTAAATCTTTTCCTTTTAAACAATGGAACATAAGCAATAATTATGTGTAAAAATAATGTTTTTATTGATCTCTAAAAACTTAACTGAATTGCAATTATTATCAGTTTTATTTGGTAAAAATTTGCTTTCTACAAGGTTACAAAAAAATAATGTACCAAAGCTATCCGGTATTCACATAATTATTAAAAAAAATAACCGACTTAAAATTTTTTTGTAAAAGTCACTAAAAAGTTAAATATAATAAAAATAATTAATAGTTTAAAAAACTAAAAAACACGCTTTTATATGCAACCGAACTAAAAATTAAAAATAATTTTTCATTAAAAAAATATTGTCATTTCATAGTAAAAAGCGTGGGGTGCATTTTACTATTTTTTCATAACTTTTCCATCATAGATATTGGCAAATATAATAATTATAACATTTAATATATTAAGCACCCCACGCTTTTTACTATGAAATGACAATATTTTTTTAATGAAAAATTATTTTCTAATTTTTAGTTCGGTTGCATATAAAAGCGTGTTTTTTAGTTTTTTTAAACTATTAATTATTTTTCATTTTTTAGTTTTTGTTTTTCTTGACAAAATGGCGAAAAAATTTTTTAGTGAACAAGAGTAGCAAAGTTTGGAATGTTGCCAACAGATGGCAACCCACTAAAAATTTCTTCTCCATAGAGTAGCAAAGTTTGAAATGTTGCCAACAGATGGCAACCCGGGCAAAGTTTAAAATGTTGCCAACAGATGGCAACCCACTAAAAAATTTTTTCTCCATTGAGTAGCAAAGTTTGAAATGTTGCCAACAGATGGCAACCCAGGTGTTGTTTTTATAATATAATGGATTTTTGTTTTCCTGGCTATCAAAAACAAGATAACGGGATACTGTTTGCAGATTATTGCATTGTCATGGGTCATTAATAAGTGTGCAAAGTTTCAAAGAAATCGAATAGCTGGAAGTTGGTTAAAATTAGGCTCAAAGATTCCGTTACATAGATAGCCAGATGGATAGTTACAACCCAAGTTAATAAAAGCGTGTTAAAAAGATGTCGGGTAATAGCATATTGCATAAAAGTATAAAATCTTTTTTTTATTTAGTTATTAATATTGAGTAATTGAGCACATATATGCTATTACCCGACTTCTTTTTTTTATTATTTTGAACTTTTTAGTGACTTTGACTAATTTTTTTCAAGTCGATTCAATCTTTTTTTTAATAATTATTTTTAGCTTTTAAGTTTCTTATTATTACAATTAAATCGGTAAATATTCACTAAAAAACACTACCAGTACCTCTTTTAGCGGTTAGCTGCAGCTTCTATCAATTTTTAAGCTTTTGGCAGCAATGAAGGTTTAATTAAGGGATTAAAAAAGATTTAACTAACCAGAGCTAAACATGTCCCCCATCTATACTCTGTCTGTATTCCCTTATATGTTTTATTAAAAGCTTATAAATCGATGCACAGGGGGCTGCAATAAATCGATACACACGGGACTGCAGCTAACCCTTATAGATTGGTAGAATACATTGTATCTATCAAAAGTTTATAAATCGATACACGTGGTGCTGAAGCCATCCGCTTGTCTTTTAGTTCGGTAACAAGGGTTAATTTTACCCAAAGGTCGTCGATTCTGAATGCGCCCTTGATCTTTTCTACGTATGGGAGAGAGAAAAAATAAGTCTAGTACCTTTCTCTCCCGCGATCCTGACTATATTTTTTTATGGAATTACCGCGAAAGTGCACTCCTTTAAATAAAAAAGATTTTTAAATCGGTCTTTAAACACCAAAGTAATCGCGTAACAAACACACAAAAAAACATGTTTGTGAACCTCCTCCTATAGGTCGGTGAAAAGTGTAAATTTTACCCAAGGTTGTCGGATTCTAAATGCTCCCCTGATCTTTTTTTTTTTGCTTTATTATCTGGACATATGCCTACTTATTTAAGCATATGCCTACCTAGAGTCAGCTTTGCCGGAAAAAATAAGTATAGATCCTTTCTCTCTTGCGATCCTGACTTTATTTTTTATGCGACCACCGCAAAAGTGCCTTCTTTCAAATAAAAAAATAATTTTTTAATCGGCTTACAAACGCCAGAGAAATCGCGTAACATACACAAAAAAATATACGCGGCGAATTGAGAACCTCCTTGTTTTTGAAGTCGGTTAAAAATAATAGTTGCAGTTAGGTTAAATTATTTTTTAAACATATTGTTAATATTTTTAATAACATATAACTTTGCCGTGTTTTTTTTGTCAGCAACCTTGTATGTAGTAAATTTGTATTGTCAAAAGATACTTCTAATTATCATGTAGTCAATTTTTTGAATAATAATAAAACCATTATTTTTATAATACGCAAACCTAATTTACATTTTTTTAAAGAGCGAATATTAAATTTTATAATAATTATAAAAATATACATGGTGCTCTATTAAAAATAATAAAGTTGTCTTATATCGAAAACTCGGACATTTTGCTTTTGTCTTAAAAAAATGTGACAACCAAATGGTGACGATAATAAAGTTTACAAAATTTAAGGCTTCTTGCAAACAACGCATTTTAATACCTTTATTTGTTATAAAGCTATTTGTGAATATAATAGGTCAAAACATGTATCTGCAACAAGCGAAAATTATTACATTAACAAGGTTTCTTGGTATTTGCTAATATCTAATATTAGAATTAGGTAGGTCTTCATACTTTTCGATAGCGTCAGTTCGTCGCCCGGATTCCCGTTTTCCGCTAATGTGAAAAGGCAGTTAGTCGGACGATCTGGCCGATTATCTGAAGGTTGACTGATTTGTGACATGTTTGACATGATGTCGCGAGTCGAATGGGATAATTGTCGTGGTTATATTGGACATTAGGAGGTATTAAGAAAAAAAACAGATGACAAAAGTTATTTTTTCAAAGAATATGATACCTCTACCAGATGACTTTTGGAAAAAAAAGTCCAAACAAATAACTACGCAAAGTTTGCTTATATTCGAGATGTGTAAGTAGAACAACTTGTATTCCTCTACCACTGAAATAAAAATATATATGTATACGGGGACGCGAATAAACACATTTATAGCTTGTTGAAAATTTTGATGTGAATAGAAATACTATAAAATAGCACACAGTTAGCACAGGTAAATACTTTACTTAAATTAATATCAGGTAGTTTATTAGTTTTGTAGCTTAAAAAAGGCAAGGTGTAAATATTAAAATTAAACTTTCTTAAGTAGTTGTTTTTATTTAGGTGTTTACTTGTTCAGAAAACGATAATGTAATTTATTTTTATAACAAATATAAAAGGTAAATTTATTTAACACATGCTCCTTACTGACAGCAACAAAATAAATAAATAAATAACCTGGTGACATACGGCTGCTATGGTTTTACCTACAAATGTCCTTAAGACGAACTTTTGATGTCCTTTAATGGTAAAAATAAAAGCGGCTATAAGTTAAGTCGTCCAAATTGATATGTAGAAATGCATTTTTAAATATTGAAAGCTATTTTTTGTCGATTTGACTTCCAAATGACCTCAATAGGACCTTTAGATGTCCTCAAATGAAGAAGATAGCTGCGGCTTTAAACTCAGCCATCCAGAAAACATACGTATATTTTTAGATATTTAGACTATTTTTATCGATTTGACCTTGAAATGACCTTAAACTTTACGTAATAGAGCTTAAACGGACCTCGGATTCGTAAAATGAAACCCAAAAACTCATTACTTAGTACCCTTGGTAGGTTCGGTGATTATTTTCAGATAAAATGTTGACATGTGTTAATACCCTTTTTGGATTTGTGAAATAGCCCTTTTTGGTTTTTAAACCTTTAATTAATATTTTAAATATATTAATATTTTACTGACTGTATTAGAATTGGTTTTTGGTAATATCTAAACATTAGTAAAGACACAAAATTTCATATTTAATTTTACCATACTAGATGCGTTTTATTTATAGTTCATCAAAATAAGAAATAAATGTTTAAGTTAATATTTTATTCAAATACATAAAAAAATAAACTAATAAGCAAAAAGTAAAAAAAAATATCATGATATCATGCCACATTTGGATTTTAAAACATACTTTTATACTTTAAACATTAAGTTTTCTGTGCGTTTTTCTGATAAAACAAAACTGTAGGGCATGTAAAAGCTATCCTTAAATTAAAAATGTTTAAGCTATGTACTAAATGACTTTCTAGTAAAGTTTTTATGGTGACACATTACGAAAGATAGACTTTTAATGTTTATCACTGTGTAAAACGCCGGACTCTGTCATAAACTTGTTTATGGTTAAACTATTTCCAGCTTTATTATTTTTACCTTAATAAACCGTACCAATCTATACTTCAAACCATTTTACAACATATGGTAGTATCATAAAATAGTTTTTGATGAGGTTTAAGTTTAAAAATTTTAAAGTTTAAAAAGTGTGTTTGTGGAAAACAATTTATTAGAAACAATATGTGTCCATGGCAGGATAAACAACTAAACTCACTGAAATCACTAAGTAAATATGGAACAGGGCATATTGAGGAAGCTAGTTTTTAAGTGTATAATTTTTAATATTGGATTGTTAAAAATTATAATTTGTTAAATAATAAACAAACTACCTATACATTTAATGTAACATATTTTTTCTTAAGTTCAAACTCTCTGGTATGGATGTAGTCATGGCCGCTAAAAAGTGATTTATTTAAATACAACAATCAGTTTGGTGTTAAATAGTATAAATGAAGATTGTAAACTTTAAACTTGGCCTTTAATATTTAAGGGACTATTTCACTAGAGTGTTTTACACTGGCAAAATGTTATAGCAAACTCCTGTTTTCCTCTGGCAAAACTTCTATCTGCTCCTACCTTAATAAAACCAACATGATGGTATTTCAGCGGCAAAACTTAGTTAAATTAAAGTAAAAACGCACAACATCTATTGCCAGCTTGACAAGTTACGCCTATTTTTAAAAGTAAAATATAAATATTTTAAATTAAAATGCGACATTTGGAAGCCAGTGTGAGTCAGAGAATAAAAAAGCAGTATGTGAAACTATTTTGCTTAATACACAAAAATAAAAAAATCCATTTGGAGCTGTTTTCTTACTTTTTATACAAGCAAAATTATAAGCTCGAGAAATCTACTTCCGTAATATCAATCGCTGCAGGTTAACCAAACTCAAAACCAGACTTTGATTAAAAAGATTGGACAAACTATTGTTAATTATAATAAACATGGTACATTTAAATATACGTCTAGGCTTGCAACAATTCGCCAAACATCCGTCTAAACAAACCAACCTATTTGTGAGCTTCTTTGATGTAAAAACCGACAAGCTCTAAATCACCGTGGAAAATTATTCCCCAAGCCCTTGGGACGACGTGGATTTCGTCCACGTCCACGTCCGCGCTATATGGGGCTATGTTGCGCGCTATTCGGCGCGGCGAATTGTTGCAAGTCTGGACGCAGCATAACATAAATTGTGATAAAACATAAATTGTAATAAAATATAATCCTACCTTGTCAATACCTATATTGACATACCGAAATACCATGTAATAATGCATTATTTTTTATAAAAGTTTAAAGTTTGGCTTGTTTTTCTCGTTAAATAGTCTTGTCAAATATCATTCAACAAAAAACATTTTTGGCAAATTAATTCTCTTGTTTTATTCCAGTTTGTTGCTTTCTGGTAATTTCATTCATGACATTTAATTAATACCACTTGCCTTTGGCTCGTATAATTTTATTTGTAAAAATATACACTTGGGGAAAAAATTAGGTTCCAAAAAAACTCGCATTTTTAATTTTTTTAAGTAATTGTATTTTGCCTAAAAATGGTCGTAATAAAACTAAAGAAAAGCATTTTAAAGCATAATTTTTCTAGTTTTAAAGTCTACAATAAAAACATTTTTTGAGGATCGTGTACCGTGCAATCCCAATAAATACCAAAAAAATTCTATATATTTTCCTTTTTTTCCGTAAAATTAAAATTATTGAGGAAAACCAGTAAATTTAAGTGCGTCTTTTATACCTTAATATGCCTTTAAAAACCTTAAGAAATTTCAATTCAATCCATTAGGTCGTTTTTTGTTATATTCGATTAAATTAAAAAAATATTAAAAGATAACGATTTTTACTTTAAATAATCATATTATTTAACAAAATTTAAACAATTTAAGTTTTTCTAATGCATATTTAGTATTAAAGGTCTTTAAATTTATAAGAAAAAAAAGTTAAAAAAATCATAAAATTAAAAAAATATATATTTTTTTTGGAGTCATTAAATTTATTTTAAAAAATCCGAAATTTTTCAGAAAAAAACTTATTTTGATTTTTTTTCTTTAAATTTAAACATGATCATTTAAAGTCAAATTCATAATCCTTTAATTCTATTTTAAAAATTCGATCAAATAAAACAAAAAACGATCAAATAGATTAAATTAAAATTCTGTGGCGTTTTTAAAGGCATATTTAACTCTAATAAGGACACTTAACATTACTGGTGTTTTCGATATTTTTTATTTAGCGCCTGATTATCTTAAAACCCACAAACATTTCGAAAAAAAATCTTTTGGTATTCATTAGGATTGCGCAGTACACGTTGCTTGAAAAATGTTTTCATTATAAGAGCACAAAACTAGAAACTCTAAGCTTTAAAATGTTTTTTTTTTAATTTCTGTACGATCATTTTTAAGCAAAATAAACCCACTGGAAAAACCTAAAAATGTTTTTTTTAAACTTTGATATTTTTCACTAGTGTACTTTTTGTGTTGATATAGGTTTATGCGCTATTGATTACACCTAATTAGGTGCACACAATAATATTGTAATATTTTCAGTAATTAATTATTCCATTTTACTCAGTAAATTATTGGAGTAAATTTGTTAATTAAAACCCAAACAATAATTCAGCTATATTATATTTAGGTGTATTTATCATTATTTTTGTAATTAAATTCAAATAATTAAATATTTCTTTTTCATCTGAAGACTTATTATTTTGTAAATACATAATTATTTTATAGCTTTTAAATTGCAGACCAAGATTTTGTAAAAAAAAATATTATTAATGCAGATATAAAATGTAAATTATAATATTTTCTGTTAGTATAAATGTTTATACATTTTTTGTTTTCTCTTGACCGAATAAAAACTATTTTATATTAAATATATTAATAAAACAAAAATATTGCTACAAGGTTGCTAAATTTTTTTTATCCGGGCTATATTTAAATTTAAAAAATAACCTTTAAATTTTTGGCACACTCTTTTTCATGTTAATTTTTTAAACTCTACAAAAAATAATAAACTTAACAAAAATTAAAAAAAAAAATATTGGAGTCATTAAATTTATTTTTAAAAATCCGAAATTTTTTAGAAAAAAAAACTTTTTTGATTTAATTTTTTCCTTTAATTTTAACATTTTAAATAAATAAAAATGCTTAAAAACTTTTTGTTGCATTGTGTTAAAGATTATGACCATTCAAAGTGGAATTCGTGATCCTTTAATTCTGTTTAAAAAATTCGATCAAATAAAACAAAAAACGACCTAATAGATTAAATTGAAATTTTGTGGCGTTTTTAAAAGCATATTCAACACTAACAAGGACACTTAACATTACTGGTGTTTTCGATATTTTTAATTTAGCGCCTGTTTATCTTAAAACCCACAAAGATTTTGAAAAATAATTCTTTTGGTATTCATTAGGATTGCGCGGTACACGTTGCTTGAAAAATGTTTTCATCATAAGAGCACAAAAGAAGAAACTTTGAGCTTTAAAATATCTTTTTAAAATTTCAGTACGACCATTTTTAAGCAAAATACAGCTACTTGAAAAACCTAAAAATGTTTTAATACCTTAATTGTAATATATAATTTATTGTCATAACCGTTTTAAAAAATTTTAAACTTTAAATTCTTTAGTTTCAACATTTTAGTTATAAAAACAACTATTAGGTTAAGACCTATTCTAAAATTATTCTCTCTTTATTTTGGTTCAAAAAGGTTTTGTTTTCCTTTTTCTTTGTTATTTAAACAAAAATAATTTATTCTATATTTTATACTTAATGTTATAAATAAAAATAGTGTCTTTTTAGTGCCCTGAAAAAGAAAATAAATTTTCCGAAACGTCGGCTAAGTAGAAAACGTATTTTCTTGAGCCTCCACCCATCAACATGAACCATTAATTTTATTAAGGCTGTCATTCATTGTAACTCTAAAATTAAATGTTTTTTTAACCTTTGATATTTTTCACTAGTGTAGTTTTTTTGTGTTGACATAGTTTTATGCCCTATTGATTTAACCTAATTAGGTGCACACAATAATATTGTAATATTTGCAATAATTAATTATTCCAGTTAACTCAGTAAATTATTGGAGTAAATTTGTTAATTAAAACCCAAACAATAATTCTGCTATATTATATTTAGGTGTATTTATCATTACTTTTGTAATTAAATTTAAATAAACAAATATTTGTTTTACATCTGAATACTTATTATTTTGTAAATACATAATTATTTTTTAGCTTTTAAATTGCAGACCAAGCTTTTTTAAAAAATATAGTCATAATGCAGAAATAAAATGTAAATTATAATATTTTCTGTTAGTATAAATGTTTATACATTTTTGTTTTCTCTTGACCGAATAAAAACTATTTTATATTAAATATATTAATAAAACAAAAATATTGCTACAAGGTTGCTAAATTTTTTTTATCCAGGCTATATTTAAATTTAAAAAATAACCTTTAAATTTTTGGCACACTCTGTTTCATGCCAATTTTTTAAACTCTACAAAAATAATAAACTTAACAAAAATTAAAAAAATATATATTGGAGTCATTAAATTTATTTCTAAAAATCCGAAATTTTTAGAAAAAAAACATTTTTGATTTAATTTTTTCTCTTAATTTAAACTTTTTAAGTACATAAAAATGCACAAAAACTTTTTGTTGCCTTGTATTAAAGATGATCATTCAAAGTCAAATTCGTGATCCTTTAATTCTGTTTCAAAAATTCGATCGAATAAAACAAAAAAACGACCTAATAGATTAAATTAAAATTTTGTGGCGTTTTTAAAGGCATATTCAACTCTAATAAGGACACTTAACATTACTGGTGTTTTCGATACTTTTAATTTAGCGCCTGATTATCTTAAAACCCACAAACATTTCGAAAAACAATTTTTTTGGTATTTTACCCAGTCTTGCCAAGATTTTCCGCGTGGGGTGCCCTTCCTTGCGTCCCCGACCTCGAACTACCTAAAAGTTAAGGATGTGTCGCAACCTATTTCCAGTATAACTATGAACTTATCTTGGGTTTAATTAAGGAATTAAAAAAGGCGTTGCTTACCAGAACTAACTATTCGTAAGTGTGTATTAGTCTATAAAATACAAGAATATACGTATTGCAATAATATAACACCTTTATATTAAGTATAACAAAAGAATAATTTTAACTTTCTTACTGCATTTCCTAAAAATTTCTACTTTAGTTATTATGTGTGTCTAGCTTTTACTGCAACAAAAACTTTCAGTTAAAAAAATATGTATGTTATGAAATATCTCAAATAGTCCACCCACATTTTGACAACAGTGCGTCTTAAATTTAATGTATTCTAGAACCACCAGGTAGAAAAATGGAGGTTTGAAAAAATTCGGTCGTTATGCGTCAATTTTATTATCGGACGCAGATGAGCCAGTCGCAGAGAGGCCGACACCATTTAAATTTAAGCAAAATAATATTTGGCTTTTTTACAGAATAAAGATATTAAGTAAAGTTTAAAAGAAAATTAACTAATTGTTCTGCCCTTGCACATTATAATAAAAGTTGGAATCATTAAAAAATATATATATTTAAGTCAATTTTTTGGGTAAAAGTAAAAAAACCTAAACTTCTTTGTGGTATAAAAATTATTGGGGTCACGCCCCAGGGTATCAACAACTTGTTTTTTCAGATAGAATGAGGGGTCAGGTAGAACCTTATTAAAAAGTCCTTTTATATGATAGTCATGTTAGTAGTACTTTCTTTACCAATCAGTTTATGAATTAAAAGTTAAAACTTTATGTATTGGCAAAGGTTTCTAATAGAAAATTTTCTTTAATTGAAAGGACATACCGAAACAAATTTATTTTATTTACGCAAAAACCCTGTATAAAATAATAAAAAAAGAGTTAAAAAATTAAACTAGTTTAGAACTAAACAGAAACAAAAATTATGTATTTTTATTTTAGGGGAAATGTGGTGGCGTACAATTTTCTTTTTAAAAATATTTTTCATGAATACCCCACAGACGATACTCGTGAAAATTGTACTTTTTGCTGTTCTTTAATGCTTTGGAGACATCTTTCACATTTCTAAAAATATTTAAACTGGAATAAAATATATTTTAAGAAAACGATTATTTTTAATTAATTTTAACACCCTACCCTTTCAAAAGTATAACGATTGGGACCAATGTTGACTATAAAGCTTTTTTCCGTTTTTTTTCTTTACTGGACATCCTGTGTAAATGGTTTCTGAAAAATAACTTCACGAGTTTTTAGGCAGTAAAAACTAATGAACAAAGTATATAACTTCTAAAAACTCCTTAGAATCTTATTTGCCTTTTAATACCTATTTTTTTTATTACATCTACGCCATTAAATTTAACACTTTCCCCTTTATTCTTAAGAAAACCTCGGGTAGCAATACAAACCCATAACAAGCATTGTCTCCTGCAGGCAATATCCTTTCAACAATGGAAGCTGTGCCGAGTATTCTTGGACGTGATGCACTTTGGCTGTGCTTCCAGGGAGAAATGTACAGGGACGCCGGCTTAAGGGATTATGGGTCAATAAAGGTATTAACTTGAAAAGAACATTTGCCATTACCCGACTTAAAAAAAAGAAGAAGCTTTGCGTTTCTTTTTTTTTTCATGTATGCTCACGAATTAAAGTCTGGCCATACACAACCGCACCGAGCCCGGATTCACGGTGATTGAGGAAAGTAGGGCAAAATAAATCGGAAAAATTTAAAAGCACTTTTCATGCCCTCAAAAATATTAACAGCATTTTTGTCAAACAAGTTTATTGTTTTATGTATGTTATTCTCTTAGTTTAAATAAAACAAATTTTCCTACTTACCTCTGTTCCATTTTATTCAAATTTTAAGTGTAGTATAGGTAAAAGTCTGGCCACACATAACCGCAGCGATGTCGTACAAGACCCGCACTGTATCTCGTACGGTTTAAAACATGCCCAGCTTATAAAAACATTCGTGGATCAGATAGCATCAATGTTTTCCGAACCAAGCTTTGAGTTTACCGGGCCTAATTTTTTATTTCATTTTATTACCTATAAAAATTAAAAGTTAGTGGTTAAAGCCTAATTATTGTAAACAAACAAAACAAGAAAAAGTAATTTAATAAGTATTTAAAAATATAAAATTAATTTTTGTTGTTACATCTTGTGAAGAATTTCGGCTAAAAAACTAGTTTCAGCGCAGTTTTGGGTTCGGCCAAAATTTTTGAAGATATCGTATTACCTATATTCTTGTTGTTTTGCGGTTCATGGCTACATTTTTTTACAAAAAAAAGTAGATAAATGCAGTAGTTAGTCAACTAATTTATATATGTAAATATATTATTGTACAGGGTTTTTATTTATATTTTGCTCCCCATTTTTCTAATCAAGAAAAATAGATAAAAACGTCCTTTATAAATGTCTCATACTATTTCATCTATAATCTTATGAGTATAACAAGAAAAAAATAAAGAGGTACACATTTTTAAATGGGACACCCTGTATATTAAGTTACCGTTATAAAGATCTCTTTAAAATTTTTACAAAAGTTCAACATTTGGTATGACCACCAAAATATAAAATTAGTAGATACAATTTCCATTATACCTACCTACGGCAAACAGGTGGGTCGGTAGATGTATTGGAAATTATGTCCAGATTTAAAAGCTATACTTCTAATACTATTAAAAATAAACATATTTAATAAGGTATTTTTGAAAAGCTTTTTAATAGATCTTTTAATAATGACATGGTATACTATGTGTCCTATTTAAAAAAAAGTTTATCTTTTTATTTTTTTGACTGTTTGATGTTCATTTGTTATTTTTGTTATGCTCAAAAAATTTAAGATGAAAAAGTTTGAAACTTTTATACAGGAATTTTTTTCCTATCCTTTTGGTTATAGTTAAAAGTAAGTGTAAAAACCCTGTACATGGCATGTTTTTAATGGTTACATTTTGTTTTATGCGTTATCAGGACATATTTGGACGATCTCTAATTTTATAGATTAAAGATGTCATGTTTAAAAGATTTTAAACACTTACCAACTTTGTAAACGAAAAATTAAAGTATTTTATTGTATTGTAAAATATAATGTAGGTAAACTTTTTAAGCAAAACTTTAAAACTAAATTTTTGTTTACTTTAACTTATTGGAAAGTAAGTTAGTTTAAACCCTTAAAAAGTGTAATATTGTTTTATTGCTATTTGTCAACATTACTTAAATACCTGTGGATTGCTACGGGAAAGCTAAGCGCTATAAACAGTTATTTAAAAAAGGCTGCAGGACATTAATCCAAAATAAAAAAATTAATTAATTAAAAAACTAAATATTTCCTAAAAGTACTTGTATATAAAAAAATATAAATAAGGAGTTCAAGCCATAAGCTCTAACTTAATATTTACCTTATATTTATTTAGAAAACTTTTAATACCGTCTTTATTTTTAATATTTCAATTAAATAGTACTTTTATAATATGACTAGGTACATCTAACATTTTTTAAAGTAATTTTACGGTATTTAAACAGGGTGTCCAGTAACCCTACCGATAAACTTTAAGGGGAGGTTAAAAAATAGGAACAAACCTTTATTTATTAATCAAAAGTCATTTTTGACGTAAAAAAGTGTCCTCCATGAGGGTGGTAAATATTTCTTTGGAAAAAATGATACGCCACTGCTTTTTTCTGAAATAAAAATATTTATTTGGTTTCCCGCTTAGTAACAAATTTGACCCCCTGATTTTTTTATAAATGTTTCGTTTTCGCGTAAATACATACAAACCATTTCTTGACATGGTCAAATCACTAATTTTTCAGTATTTAGTAAAGGGGTGCATAGATATCTCATATTAGGGGGTGAGCTTGTTAAGATTACGGCTTATACTAAGCTTTCTTTAAAAATAATTTTGTAAAATACAAATGTCAACACTGATCTATTGAGCAATTTTTTTAGGAAATAAATTTTGCTCCAAAAATGCATATAAAATATACAATAAATTGCTGTAGAATTAGATAGATAACCATGCAAATAAATAGTAAGTATACAGTGTGTCTATATAAGTTGGCGTCATATGAGAAACTTGTTTATTTTTTAATTCTAAGAAAAAAGGTATTCTTTATAAAAAGTTCTGCAACGTCCAAAACCTAAACTACAGTCATCAGATATTAAATTAAGTCAGTTATCTACGGGGTTTGGCCAAAGGGTAATTTTTGCTTAAGAGCAAAGTACCTGTATTTTTGCTAATATCAAAAATTTTTATAAAGAAAAAAGTTTGAAATTATAAATTACTCAAATTAGAAAAAAAGATTTTTTTTGCGAAAATCGCAAAAATTAGGTTTATATACATTATAACATTGTACATTTTTTTTGCTTTTATGTTAATGAATTTTAAATAGATATCTTTAATATTGTCCTATAAAATTTATAATTATGCAATGTATAGCACTAATGTAAAAATCCAAATTACCATTATCGCAGAATAAGAAATTGAAAAATATTTTTTTTGTAAATAAAAAAACGGCTTATTTAAAAGTAATTTTTAATTTAAAACATTTTTTCTATAACAATTTGCGATATTAGCAAAAATACATCTCGAAAATTACATTTTTCGCCAAACCTCCTAGATGACTGAAAAAATTTGATATCTGATGGTTGCTTTTTAGGTTTTAGATTATACAAACGCCAACTTACGTAGACACACTATACAGTGTGTCTACGTAAGTTAACGGCATATGGCAAGACTTACGTTGACACACTGTATATAAATTTGCTACAAATTAAAAAAATTAAAAAATATATATATTTTTATTTTAAGCAATGACAGAGACTAAGAAAATATTTTCCCTGAGCCCCTTTTGGACGACATTGGTAAAAATTTTGGTTTTTCTTGTATGTTAAAAAATATCTTTACATGCATAAAAGATGTCTTTGATCTCTTTTTATTCTGGTATAGGTTAATATAAAAAAGGATTATTTTTTATAATGTCTAACTAAGACGTTTAGGAAATAATATGTTTATTAGAAGATTTTTTTTCTAATTTGTTTTTGTAAAATACAGAATGTGTGATAATGACCCAAGAAATCATGAGGCAAAAAAAAGTTGAGTGCTGCTGTTAAACATGAGATAAGATACGTTAAAGTAACTGGTTCCATGTGTACAGGAGGGTCGGACAATTTGACCATCATAATTTATGACCAAAATTTGGTTAATTTTGTTCTTTCATTTAAGTAAGCACAAAGTATTGTGCTTACCTTGATAAAAAATAAAACGTATATTTTTTAAATACTTATGTAACCTTAGTATTAAGTTACATGTTAGGTATTTTAGTTTATACATTTTTTGATGTGACAAAAATAATAACAAAATAATTTATCTAGGTGTATGAGTTTCATTTTGTCCCACTGTATATTAAGAAACTTATTTCTAACCAACAATAAAAATTATTGCGTTCTTAAAAGTGCTTTGATTTTTATTTTGCAGTATGCAGTATACACGTTTTATGCATTTACCTTTTTATTAAAAGTGTTATATCATGAGTTATTTGCCCGATCTATTTTTAGAATTCGCTAGTAGTAAGAAAGCGTTATTCCCACTTTTATGTTTAAATTATTTCTCTTCCAATTTTATTTAAAAACTCGCAATCAAAGAAAGGGCAATATTCCTATAATGTAGAAGATCCATTAAAATGGCGATAAGTATAAAGAAAGCTCTTGAAAAGCTGTTATATCTTTCGATTTTATTTGAATGCACTCCTCAGACCAAAAATATATTCTTCGCACGTTTCTCTAAATGGGTTAGGAATTTTAATTTCACAAAGGAGAATTCTGCTCGCCAAATTATAATGACCTAACAAACCATTACTATTTTCCTGGTATGCAACTCCAAGTTTATCAATAGTAAAATATAACTGAGTTTGTGAGTTGCAGCAAGTATACATTGTGTAAAACTTTTTGTTTTTAATTTTTCACTCTCTTCTATTTTTAACTAATACACGATATTTCGGATAGCGTCTATCTCTTAGCCGTTATAACTTAAAAACCGTCAGTTGGACCGTATAAGGATGCATACGCGTGGCACCACGAGTTTCTCTGCTGGGAACCTTGAGTGGAGGAATTATACTGGACAATTCCTCAGAGCAGAAGCCATGGAAGTACTTATAAAAGCGATAAATCCCCCACAGCCCGACGATGGGCAAGAGAGGGAAGCCTTTCTGCAAGTAAAGGATCATTAATGAGGCGAACAGCTTTTCCTTGAATGGAATCAAGAATGCTGAGGGTTGCTGGGGACGCCATGCCCCAGATATGAGAATAATATTCCAAAGGATGTCGGAATCGGGACACATATAAAGTGTATAAATTTGTGGAAAAATACTTTTTGGCTCTAAAGAGAAATCCAAGCTTTTTGAAGCTGCCGTGGCTATAGATACAATGTGTTTGTGCCAGTGAAGGTTACTTTCAAATGTGATGCCCACAAGATTAAAGGTGTCTTTGCTCTGTAAACCTTGGCCGCTCATAAGTAGAGGATAAATATTTGATGACTCTTTTCGCGACAAGGAATATGATTGTGTTATGGATGCATTAAAATGGACGAGAATGCGAAAGAGATATCTGCATCGCTCTGCGTTTTCTAAATCATGTTTGGTGATGGGTTTAGGAACCTAAAACTTTTGGTTTTTAATTTTTCAGACGGTCTTATTTTTAAACTATATGAACAACAGTGATAAAGGCAATGTGAGATATATTTTAAATTGTAGGAAAGTCACCAAATGTCGAATACCGGCATTTCTCCTTAACGGAAACTCGCACACGCAATTAGAAGGGTCTGTCTTTTTTTTGTTTTATGTCCATTCTTAAGTAGAAGTGGTAACATGCCAGTAGAGCAACCCCTCTCGTCGAGGTAGCAACGTATTGTTTTATAGCTTTCTCAAAACTTTTTGAGATATTTAAAAAATACGTATTTTTCGTACTAAAAGTGCACGAAATACTGTTTTTATAACTTTTAGAGGTAATTTAGATATTTTGTTGTAGGTTTTAAGGGTATTTGATTGTATTACTTGCTTAAATATAAAAATATAAAAATTAGTTTAAAGTCGTCAGAAAATCCAAATATGGACAGATCATAGTAACTAAATATGGACTATTCCATAATTAAGTTTCTTGATCATTTAAAAAGCTTTTCATAGAGGAAAAAAGTCAAAATTAGGTCAAAAAGGGCTTCTTGCCTCATAAATGATACTCCGATAACAGAGAGGCTTCCTTTTTCGCTCATATACGGCCTGTGGGGTATTTATCCATTTTTTTATAGGATCATTCATGGTTTCTGCTTTAAGAAATTGTCCAGTATAGTTCCTCCACCCCCAATTGATAAAATTGTGGTGCCCCGCGTTTGCATCCCTATACGGTCCAAGTGGACAGTCCCAGAACTTTCCACTTTGTTTGATTTTTTATTCCTGAAGTTCGTAAATTGTGGAACCTGCTGCTCACGGAGGTCTTTTCTTCCGTTCCAACCCCTTAAGTATATAAAAACCAATAAACTCCCTTGTACCTCACTTTAGAGACCCCTACGGTACTTCACTATT
Organism: Listronotus bonariensis; assembly: GCA_014170235.1. Lineage (NCBI taxonomy): Eukaryota > Metazoa > Arthropoda > Insecta > Coleoptera > Curculionidae > Listronotus > Listronotus bonariensis. Next base: position 150,482 of record JACEGR010001082.1, read on the forward strand.
TTTGGCTTTTCGCCTTCGTGTATTGTCCAAAGATAAAAGAAAACCTGTCGCAGCACTAATTATATTATCACCTGGTACAGGTATGGACAAAACTATAATTTTAACCCAAAGGCATCATTTTATTCCACTCTCCCATAGATTCTAGAAATTTAATAACGGGTATTATTGTAAAAAAATATAATCTTTAAAAATTTGGTTTTGGTATTTTTGAAACAGTTTAATTTAACTTGACCTGTTTATTTGTTATTTAATATTTATTTGTTATTTATTTGGGTTAAATCTAGTAATTGGAATTTGACCTCCTTCCTGACGACCGATCAATCGATCGGAAATTTGGTACACACTTTTAATCCCAATGACAATACAATAAAATACATTCTTTATAAGTGTAAATCCAAGATGGCCGCCGATACAAAATGGCCGACTACATATTACTTCACTACAACCTCAATATGTTTATCAAATGAAGGGGCTTGATTTGTAGAATAAAGCCCACTATAAAAAATTGAAATCCAATGATGATGATGATTACATATTTTTTCCACAAATACCTCAATATATGTATCAAAAAAAAAACGGTTTTATTCATAGAATACAGCTCACATTAAAAAAAAATTCAAGATGGTCGCCGCCACAAAATGGCGAATTATATATTTTCCACAACTTCCCCAATATAAAATCGTTGGTTAGTTCCGTTTAGTTATAGTAAGGCATTAAATTAACTCAATAGGAATAAGAAGTATATGTATCTATTATATAAAATTATTTACATAAAAAAATAAATCAATATTTATATTTTTTTATTGTTAAACACTTTTATTGTACTAAAAACTTAAAAAATAATTCGGTTAGTCCTAGCAACCAAATCGCACAAATCAAATCTTCTCATCTAATAAATATTATAATAAAAATTTCAAGTGCCCAAGGACTTTATTATTTGTCTGATCAGTACCCCAGATTAATTGAAAGAATTGTGCGATCTGGTAACTGGGATCGATCAAATTATTTTTTAGCTTTTAGTACAATAAAACCGTTAACCAAATTTTTACTTTTTAATTATTTATTATGCTTTTTAGTTTATCTTCCTATAGTTTTTTCTTGTTTGTCATATTTTCGATGATTAACAAAGATGACGCAATGAATTTCTGACCTTGGACTACTTTTAGTTTTGCCGATTTTACGAGATTTTTAATATATTAAAAGGGACTCAACAACAGCAATTCTCACTAGTCCCAGATACCTACAAATATAATATTACCCACAAATGTAAACACTGTGTAAAACTAATACTTTTAAAAAAGTTCTTTTTCAAAAATCTTTATTAGGCAGTGCTATTTAAACATCTAATGATCAAAAGCACTTAAACAGCAATTAGGTTTATTGATTTTATTAAAAGCACACTTGAGAAATTAAAGTTATTCTTTGCTCGTTGCCGGATATCGATTAACACTTTTACTTTTAACTTTGACGATTAATTCTTTCAAAAAGTAATTATTTTTGGAAAAATAAAATTATCTTTAAAATATTAGTTTGTTTTTTTATTATCTGCCCATTAATTTTATACATAGTATCACTAATTAACTGTAGACAGCGAAACTACATATTATGCCAAAATAATATGGTTATATAAAACATACCTATGTTAAAATAATAATTGCTAGGACAGTTTGTCAGGAAAAAAAATTAAAACGTTTCAAACATTGTGATAAAACTTATTTACAGAGCTCTTTTGACATACATAATTCATATCCATTAATAATCTCTACGTGATAACTAGACTGTGCCACCTAAACTACCTTAAATATCTAAAAAACGTTTCACTGTAACGTGCTACCTTGCATGTACCATCTAAGTAAAACGATACACTCTTATTTATGGCAAAAAGAGACGATTTCGGCCCGTTTTGGTACTCCCACTTTGGTAGGTAACAATTGGTATGTTTTACGTCACAACCGTTACGTCTGTTGGTGTATTCCTTTTAACTTGTAGAACTGTTCTTCAGAACCGATCAAAACATTTTAAAAGAACACCAAACAACAGTGGGATTTGCCCGTTGACATGACATTTATAAGATTTGACAGATTTGTTGTTCTTTGTTTTAGTCCTCTGTGGTTTATATTAATTTTTTCTGGTAAATTATGTAACCACAGTAAATTAATATAGATATATTTTTAAATATAACCAAATTTTTTACTATTTGTCTTTTGGCATATTTCATTAGTGTCAGAACACTTCGTGTACCACCTTCGATGATGGTGCATGAGAGGCAAGGGGAGAGGTAATAGAACGGTTCTGCAGAACAACTCCACTATAAAAGGAACAATTACGGGGTTCTTCTGGGCGGTTCTAAAGCATAAAAGGAATACACCATGTGTAAGGTAGCATCCGAATTCGTTGGGTATATTTTTGGTTGGTAAATAGAAAAAGAACCTTACCTAACGGTTTATTGGTTTCTATAAAATTGTTTATTTAACAGCAATACACAAATTAAAATATTTGCAACTATTATTATCAGGATAAGACTGTCTTATTATAAAATAAAATGGATTTAAAATAAGACTAACAACATAAGAAAAGAAAGAGAGCATACCAAACCCATTTACCAACCCTCAAGCCACGGTATTTCATTTGACAAACCAAAGAGGGTACCAGAGTTGGCGTGACGTCACTATTTTGACATCCAAAATTGGTTGGTAGTCGTTTAACCACCCAAACTGGGGTTTCAAAACGGGCCGAAATCGCTTAAGGTAAGAATTGATCTGTGTAACCGTTTTCAAAATATTTGCGTTAAAATTGTTTCGTGCAACCAAGAAAAATTTAGGAACACATTAAGTTATAAGTGAGTAGCTTAAAAGTGAACAATTTTTAATATTATGGGGTTATACAGGGAGATTATTTTTAAGTCTGCACTACTGCTAACTTCTTTATTATTGCAGATACGAAACTCGGTTAAATTAGTAAAGTTGTAGGTTTTTCCGCTGATTAACGTGCCGTCAACAAACAAACAACTAAACATCGAGTTTTCGAATTATTGCAAAAAATATACTATTTTAAAAAGAACGCCTTTTAAATCATATCACTTTTTGAGAGACTTATTAAAGAGCTTAAAAAAGGTTTTCATGTATTATACACAATTTTTATTAGCTTCGAAAATATGGCAATTCTCGGGAATTTGATGGTGAACTGGCATTTTTAAAATTGAACACCCTGTATATTGCATTACTATTTAAAAAATACTTTTAAAAGCTTTAAGAAAATACCACTTTTAATATGTCTATCTCTTATAGTTTTGGAAATATGGTTATTCAAATCTAAAAAATGGCAAATATAATGTCTATTTTATCTTCGACACTAATTTTAGTGCTTATAGCTTGAAGCTGTAGGGATAATGAAATTTTTAAAACTTTAAGAGATAGACATATTAAATGTGATATTTTCCAAAAGCTCTTTAAAAAACCTATTTATTGGTGATGCAATATACAGAAAGTGTGTTAAAAAATGCCAGTTTACTATAGAATTCCTGGGGATGGCCATATTTTCAAAACTATTAAAAATTGAATAAAACATACAAATATTTTTTTAAGCTTTTTAATAGATTTTTAAATAATGATATAATATACAGGGTGTTTTATTTTAAAAAAATATTTTTTGCAATATATTCTAAAGCCCGATGTGTATTTGTTTGTTTTACTTTAATGGTATAGAGAGGGTAGCACAAAAAGTTTAATGTTCTTTTAAAGTTTAAGAAAGTGCATGTGGCACCCTCTAATTAACAAAGAAAACTTAACATCAAAACTTAAATGTTCTATGCCAAAAGATTATTGCAATATTAGAAACCCATAAAAAATTGATATAACTTACATTTATGTTTTTCATCTGACACCCTAAAACTTTTTTATTATGAACTTTTAAACATATGTATGTTTGGTTAAGCCCTCCTTATATTAAGGCATAAGGAATCTATAATCTCTCTGTGTATCATAAATTAATGAACACCATGTACCCACAAAAATACAATAACACTTTTTTTTGCTTCAGACAGCTAAATTATATTTTACACTTTATAGACAATTTTAATTAATTGGGGAACTTAAAAGCGCAGCATTATTTTCTTTATATAATGTTTACTTTTATAAAAGCGTTTGATTGATTTTTTGGTTTTGTCTTTAATAGACCTTCCTATTATTTGAAATAAATACTGTAAGTAAAGTCCATATATCTTCTTTCTAGTTTACAAAAGATGGACGTCATAAAATGAGAAATGAGTTTCTTTATAAATCATACACCAATATTACAAAAGATAATATTTTATTAAAGTTCTGTATTTAATCTTTAAAAATGCTTTTGGTACTTTTGTTAAAATGTACATTTGACGTTTTTGTTAAACAATATTAATGATATAACACCTTTTAGTAAAAGGTGTTGGTAAATTTTAACTCATTAAAAACATTTTTATATTAATTGTTGCAGGTTGTTGGTTCTGGTTAGACGTTTAAAAATGTCTAATAAATTAAAAATAAGAAATTTTTTACTGTTACATTTTCTCAAAGTACTTTATATAGAGGAATTTCGCTCACTTAAGCAAATTTGAATATTTTTAACGGCCAGTAACATACAGGGTGGCGCATCGAAAACGAAACAGACGCATTTACTGGCAGCTCAGTTTTTTTTTGAAAAACGCTCAGACCCGTCGATTTTGTTTTCGAGAGGGACACAAGTTTGGCAAAAATCACGTTAGCACGTGCAGCCCCCTGGGCGGGGGTGACACCAACCCTAAAATCTTAAATGGAAAGGGGGTTCGAGTAATACCTTATTTTAAAGGTCTTTCAATTCCCTTTATAATGATATAAAAATTAATGTACTTTAGTTCAGTAGTTTTGAAGGTTTATTGTACATCAGATTAGTTTGTACTACTTTCAGAAGAAATTTGACTAAAATAATTTACTTAATAAGTAAATGCTTTTCTTCACTACGCCCATGGTTTGTTTACCATTTTGTTGTTGAAAATAGCTATTGGAGCGTTTTTTTGTGGCAAAAAAGTTATTTCTTCAAGAAAGATAAGGAAATATCTCGTACTTATTTTAAATAGGAATTTAGTTTGCGATTGATTTGACCAAACTTTGGTGCTAAAATAACTTTTAACGCTTTATTTCATAAATTAACCATGGTATATTCCACGGCAGAAAGAGTTGAAATGATCGAAATATTTTTCGGAAATAATCAGTGCGCTAATAGAACAGCAGAAATATTTAATGAGCGACATGAGAACAGTAACGTGCATCGAAAATATGTTCTAGAACTTGTAGCTAAATTTCGGGAAACTGGGTCAGTCGCCAATAAAAACGCAACATTGAAAATCCCATAAGGAACGAAGCAATAGAAGTGGGGGTTATAGGCCAAGTTTATGTAGATCCTACGTTAAGTACCCGTAAATTGGACACTGTGTGTGGTGTTAGTCGACGTACTGTCCAACGGATTCTAAAGGCCCATAGTTTTCATCCGTATAAAATTCACTTGGTACAAGAACTTAATGAAGACGATTTTGATCGGCGATTACAATTTTGTGAAGATATGAGTGAACGAATTATAAACGATGAGCATTTTCTATTCAACACTTGCTTTTCCGACGAATGTTCCTTTTTCTTAAATGGCGTAGTAAATCGTCATAACTGCCGATATTGGTCCGATTCTAATCCCAGAATTTATCATGAAGTTCATACACAGCAGCCACAAAAATTAAATGTTTGGGCTGGTATGTTTGGCGATCATTTAGTTGGTCCTTTTTTCTTACCCGGAAATTTGACCGGTGAAATGTATTTGGAATTACTGCAAGACGCCATAGATCCTGCCTTAACAGCCATAATTGAAAATCAGAATGATCGGCGGTACATTGAGAATAGGTTGGTGTTCCAACAGGATGGTGCCCCACCACATTACGCATTACGTGTTCGACAATATTTAGATCAGACGTTTCCAGGTCGATGGATTGGTAGAAGAGGTGCCATTGAATGGCCCCCAAGATCGCCAGATTTATCACCTTTGGATTTCTTTCTGTGGGGTCATTTAAAAAGCAAAATCTATGCCACTCCGCCAACATCATTAGAAGACCTGCGACAAAGAATTGTGAATGAGTGCCTTCAAATTACTCCTCAAATATTGCAAAATGTGCGGCAACGTTTTGAGCAAAATCTTTATTATTGCATGGAGAGTCATGGTGGCCATTTTCAACATTTACTTGCCTAACGGGTCAGTTCATCCTTCATTTTTAAATTACTTTGCTGTCAAATGTATTGATCTCCACTAATGATGATGTATTAGTTTTATTTAAGCTTTAAATCAATAAATCTTCAAAACTACTGAACTAAAGTACATTAATTTTTATATCATTATAAAGGGAATTGAAAGACCTTTAAAATAAGGTATTACTCGAACCCCCTTTCCATTTAAGATTTTAGGGTTGGTGTCACCCCCGCCCAGGGGGCTGCACGTGCTAACGTGATTTTTGCCAAACTTGTGTCCCCCTCGAAAACAAAATCGACGGGTCTGAGCGTTTTTCAAAAAAAAAACTGAGCTGCCAGTAAATGTGTCTGTTTCGTTTTCGATGCGCCACCCTGTATATAAGTCTTTATTAAAAAGATAGTTAATTGCTAAAATCTCATGTTTGTATTATAGAATGCTTAGTTTTTTATTAATTTAAAATTTTCAGTAAATGAACTTTTTGTTTTTAAGACCACACCAAAGGGCGTCTACCTAGACTGGCTAAGGCCGCCCACCAACTTAAAATAAAACATTTTTTAATTAATTAAACCCTATACCTTGTATTCTAATATTTATTATAGGTTCTAGACGATAAAATCTTTTAAATAATAAAATTATGCGCATAAGACTAAAAGGTAAATCTCTACTTAAAAAATAAGACATTTGTCACACATTTAATATAAACCAAACACATTACATTATTTTAATTACAAACAAAATTTTATATATAGGGTGTCTCACTTTATTTTAATCCATTTTAATGGCATTTCACTTTAAAAAATATACTAATCAAGATAGTAGGGAGAGATAGCCGATTGACTGACCTCCGTCCCCCGGGGAGCTTATTATCTCAAGATCTCTGACGTCATTCAAAATTTAGGAATCTTGCGCAACGCGTTATTTAGGGCGTGGCCCCTACTATCTGTCAAACCATAAATGTCATCTGTCAAATGTCAAATGTCACCTGTCACCTGTCATATGTCAAAAATCACGTGACTTAGAAAATGGCCGCCATGCGTAGGATACTTGCGCTATGGAGCATAAATTGATCTGCGCAAACGCGAAAATTTTAAGTCATGCCGTTCGGGCGCTATCTACTAAAATCGTAATTTAACCTTGATGATGAGTCATTGGCGCGTGGTTTAAATTTTTTAAATATAGTGTAACGTCATACCTATCGAATAGCGAAAACCGCATGATGCCATCTTTAACCATAAGGGCGCTACAGCTGTTTAAAATATGGCGAGAGACACCAACCAGCGAGTAAGACGGTATCCCCATAGCAAAATTAACCATTGTGGCCTTCGTGTTTAAGCGGGAAAAGTTAGCTTACGTGGATGAGATATATCTTAGAGTCTTACGCATGAGTTAAAAAAAATGGCGGTCGCCACCTGTCAAAAACCACCTGTCAACTGTCATATATTAAAAACCACATGACCTATAGCAAGCTGCATACGTGGATAAGATATATCTTAGTGACGTCAACACAACCTAGAAATAGGGTATATTATTGATTGACATTAGTTGCAGACACGTGGTTTATTAAATATATAGACAAAATGGTGAAGGTGAAAAATTATTAGGGCCTTAACAGTTTTTAACGTATATTTCGGTTTCTAGTAGACCGATTTTAGTTGTTCTTTTTGCTAATAATTTAATATTTATAAATCTACAAATATTAATACTAAAATTTTTAATAATTATGTTATTTGAGTGTAAATAGGGCCTTAACAGTTTTTAACGTATATCTTGGCTTCTAGTGGTTTGATTTTAGTCATTCTTTTTTAAACAATTTATTTTTAATAAATATATTAACCTAATTTTTAAATAAATATGTTATTTGAGAGCAAATAGGGCCTTAACAGTTTTTGACGTATATCTTGGCTTCTAGTGGTTTGATTTTAGTCATTCTTTTTTAAACAATTATTTTTAATAAATATATAGTAACACTAATTTTTTAAATAAATATGTTATTTGAGAGTAAATAGGGCCTAAATAGATAACCTCAAAGTTCTTACACAGCCGTTGTTATGATTGACAGACAAGTTATTAAAAAATCAACAAATTCGAGGAAACATATTTCAATATAATTTGTAAGAGTATCAGCCCTAATTTTTAAATAATTAGCCGAGCGCTAAAAGAAGAGTATACGAATGTCAGAATTAAAAAATAAATATTTTGGTTTCAGTACATACGATATTTACGATTTTTGTTTAAAAGCGAGATTAGGACCTAAGAAACATATTTAAAAATAATTTGTAAGGGTATCAACCCTTATTTCGAAAATATTAGCCAAGCGCTAAATTTACGCGAGTCAAATTTAAAAATTAAATATTTCGGTAAAGGGTAAGAACGCGAGGCGGGTTCATCTGTCATTCGAAAAATCTGACGTCATATTTAGGAATCTTGCGCAACGCATTATTTAGGGCGTGGTCGCCTGTCATCTGTCAAATATCACGTGACTTAGAAAATTACTGTTCGAAAAGAAGAAGAATCACAACATAACCCTACTTTTAAAGAAGAGGGGCGCTAGCAACATTTGGCGTTAGTTGCCTTTGGCATTAGCAACTTCTGGCGTTTAGGGCTCCTTGAGCCTGACGCTTAGGGTTCCCGGACCAACGCTTAGGGCTCCGGGCCCTACGCCCCCGCCTAAGCCCTGGGGTCCCCACACAAAGACGGCACAATTACTGCTTTTTAAATAAGAACACTGTTATTTGCCGTCTTTTAAATTATATCGCTGTTATTTTATTAATAAACAGTGTATTACAGTATAATTATTTAAAAGACGGCAAATAACAGTGTTCTTATTTAAAAGCAGTAATTGTGCCGTCTTTTAAATTATATTGCTGTTATTTTATTAATAAACAGTTTATTACAGTATAATTATTTAAAAGACTGCAAATAACGGTGTTCTTATTTAAAAAGCAGTAATTGTGCCGTCTTTTAAATAATTATACTGTAATACACTGTTTATTAATAAAATAACAGCGATATAATTTAAAAGACGGCAAATAACAGTGATTTTATTTAAAAGCAGTAATTTTGCCGTCTTTTAAATAATTATACTGTAATACACTGTTTATTAATAAAATAACAGCGATATAATTTAAAAGACGGCAAATAACAGTGATTTTATTTAAAAAGCAGTAATTTTGCGTTTTTTAAATAAAATTTATGTTATTTACTGATCAGCTCTTTTCAACGGCTTAAAATCCTTAAAAGGTTCTAATCTTTGTTGGTTTCGTTAGTTGTGTAGTAGCTTTGCCAAGATGAGTATCGTCTCTGAAGACTTTCAAAAGTTATATAAGAATTCTAAAGTTCCCGATGAAGTCCTTCACTCCTATATCTCTTTGTTTAATAAAAACATTTCATGGAACTGGGATTATGAGATTAAAACTGAAATATCGAATAAAGAGTATCCTTATTTTTCTCCTGCTATTTACCTGTACCTTATCAAAAAGGCACATTATGGTATGCCATGGGTAAAGGAGGTGCTATCAGAATATTTTTCATCAGAAGATCGACGGACGAGACGATTTCCACTTCACAAATCAATAGATATAAAACAACCCCTAGCCTGTGAGCTATTTCACGAACTACAATTGGTGTTTGCTATTTATCTAGCAGTGACGATTAAAGATGTAAAACGTAGAAAAAAACCTCTCAAGATTGGTGTTCATCCTGAGTTTAAGAAACTAAAGAATTATTTATCCTTTAGAGGTATAGACTATGAAGATCTTTCCTCGTATATGTTGCTACAAGTTCCTGGTTTCCGCAGAAGAAAAGTGTACAATCATTAGAAAATACAATGTCGCTTTGTAATCACTATAATCTTAAAATTTTTGGTAAATAGTAATCACACTTGATAAACATGTTACGTATGTACTCTGTATATATTTTTTATTAAGTACAATATGTATCTTTATGTTTCATATGTAGCTGTTTTTGTTTTAAGATAACCCTTTATATATTAAATATATAATTTTTGCCACAATATTTGACCTAATAATTTGTGTTATTCGGAAGATGAACGCGGTTTTTCATCTTGGCAAAGCTACTACACAACTAACGAAACCAACAAAGATTAGAACCTTTTAAGGATTTTAAGCCGTTGAAAAGGGCTGATCAGTAAATAACATAAATTTTATTTAAAAAACGCAAAATTACTGCTTTTTAAATAAAATCACTGTTATTTGCCGTCTTTTAAATTATATCGCTGGTATTTTATTAATAAACAGTGTATTACAGTATAATTATTTAAAAGACGGCACAATTACTGCTTTTAAATAAAATCACTGTTATTTGCCGTCTTTTAAATTATATCGCTGTTATTTTATTAATAAACAGTGTATTACAGTATAATTATTTAAAAGACGGCAAAATTACTGCTTTTTAAATAAAATCACTGTTATTTGCCGTCTATAACAGTGATTTTATTTAAAAAGCAGTAATTTTGCAGTCTTTTAAATAATTATACTGTAATAAACTGTTTATTAATAAAATAACAGCAATATAATTTAAAAGACGGCAAATAACAGTGTTCTTATTTAAAAAGCAATAATTGTGCCGTCTTTGTGTAGGGCCCCAGGGCTTAGGCGGGGGCGTAGGGCCCGGAGCCCTAAGCGTTGGTCCGGGAACCCTAAGCGTCAGGCTCAAGGAGCCCTAAACGCCAGAAGTTGCTAATGCCAAAGGCAACTAACGCCAAATGTTGCTAGCGCCCCTCTTCTTTAAAAGTAGGGTTATGTTGTGATTCTTCTTCTTTTCGAACAGTAATTTTCTAAGTCACGTGATATTTAACAGATGACAGGCGACCACGCCCTAAATAATGCGTTGCGCAAGATTCCTAAATATGACGTCAGATTTTTCGAATGACAGATGAACCCGCCTCGCGTTCTTACCCTTTACCGAAATATTTAATTTTTAAATTTGACTCACGTAAATTTAGCGCTTGGCTAATATTTTCGAAATAAGGGTTGATACCCTTACAAATTATATTTAAATATGTTTCTTAGGTCCTAATCTCGCTTTTAAACAAAAATCGTAAATATCGTATGTACTGAAACCAAAATATTTATTTTTTAATTCTGACATTCGTATACTCTTCTTTTAGCGCTCGGCTAATCATTTAAAAATTAGGGCTGATACTCTTACAAATTATATTGAAATATGTTTCCTCGAATTTGTTGATTTTTTTTAATAACTTGTCTGTCAATCATAACAACGGCTGTGTAAGAACTTTGAGGTTATCTATTTAGGCCCTATTTACTCTCAAATAACATATTTATTTAAAAAATTAGTGTTACTATATATTTATTAAAAATAATTGTTTAAAAAAAGAATGACTAAAATCAAACCACTAGAAGCCAAGATATACGTCAAAAACTGTTAAGGCCCTATTTGCTCTCAAATAACATATTTATTTAAAAATTAGGTTAATATATTTATTAAAAATAAATTGTTTAAAAAAAGAATGACTAAAATCAAACTACTAAAAGCCAAGATATACGTTAAAAACTGTTAAGGCCCTATTTACACTCAACTAACATAATTATTAAAAATTTTTGTATTAATATTTGTAGATTTATAAAAATTAAATTATTAGCAAAAAGAACAACTAAAATCGGTCTACTAGAAATCAAAATATACGTTAAAAACTGTTAAGGCCCTATTTACACCCAAATAACATAATTATTAAAAATTTTAGTATTAATATTTGTAGATTTATAAAAATTAAATTATTAGCAAAAAGAACAACTAAAATCGGTCTACTAGAAACCGAAATATACGTTAAAAACTGTTAAGGCCCTAATAATTTTTCACCTTCACCATTTTGTCTATATATTTAATAAACAACGTGTCTACAACTAATGTCAATCAATAATATACCCTATTTCTAGGTTATGTCATGCGTAAGACGCTAAGATAAGTTTGAGGTTATGTTGACTAAAGTATATGACGTATGAAGCTAGCTTACGATCGTGGGGCCCTCTGGCTTAAACGAGGGGCCCGGAGCCCTAGGCGTGGGGCCAAAGGCTTATCCGTATAAATTTAGGTTATGTCATTTCAATCAACGCCTTATTTCTAGGTTATATTGACATTATTTTTCGCGCTTGCGTACTGCCTTATCTCATTCACGTAACCACGTGGTTCGCGAAATATGACAGGTGACAGCTGGCAGGCGCCATTTTCTAAGTCACGTGATATTTGACAGGTGACAGATGACTTTTGACAGATTGACCACGCCCAAAATATGGAGTTGCGCAAGATTCCTAAATTTTAAATGACGTCAGAGATTTTGACATATGACAGGTGACAGATGACATTTGACAGATTGACCACGCTCAAAATAACGCGTTGTGCAAGATTCCTAAATATTTAATGACGTCAGAGATCTTGAGATAATAAGCTCCACCGGTAGACGACAAAAAGAATGACTAAAATCAAACCACTAGAAGCCAAGATATACGTTAAAAACTGTTAAGGCCCTATTTACACTCAAATAACATAATTATTATTAAAAATTTTAGGATTAATATTTGTAGATTTATAAAAAACAAATTATTAGCAAAAAGAACAACTAAAATCGGTCTACTAGAAACCGAAATATACGTTAAAAACTAGATAAAGATTCATTGGATCCCCATTTAGCGTTTTAATTATCAGATCCCCCAATGGCCTAGTGGTATATGGCGTTGGATTCTCACACAGGTGGTCAGGTGTCATGGGTTCGACTCCCAGCGCCGGCGAGACTTTTTTAATTTATAGGTGATGACGTCTGGTGCTACCCCTATCTATAAAAACTACCCCTATCTATCACGTGGTTTAAAATCATCCCCTATTTTGGACCACGCCCTAGGACGGCACCAAAAATGCAGATCGAACCTGAAATTTTCCCCATGTATTTCTTATGGGAAAACTACCCTTATTATGTTAGAACGCACATTGCCTATCTACTTTAAATTACAGCATTTTTATTAGAAAACAATAGAGGGCGCTCATATCAATCGGGATCAAATGAAACCAAGATGAAACAGTGTTGCCAGATATATCAATATGTAATGGAATTCATCCCATTTCTTTTCACAAATAATATGACGACTTTTGGACTTTTAAAGCGTAATTAAAAAGAGCCTAAATCTATTTAAACTATTCAAATGTTACCTGGTTATCACGGGTTTTTTTTTTTGTTATTTTCTTTTTCTTTTACGTGGGTATTATTTGTATTTGTAAATTTGACAAATTTATTCACTAAATAATTCACCACAACACATAACATTACTTAAATGGTGTATATTTAAAACCTTATATGTGTAATTATTAAAAATTTCAAGAATTTCTAACATTAAAATGTATTTATTTGTATAAAACATAGTAAATAATCCATTTTACATTTTGAGTAGGAATTTACGAAATGTCATTTTGCAACACAGCTTTCATGGGCATCTTTATTAAATTTTAACTTTTCTAAATTTGACGTGTTATGCTAGGTTAACAACGACGTTCAAAAATTTGTCAAAAGACAATATTTTGATGATTATGTGCATTAAAATGGATCTTTTATTGTATTAAATGTAAAATAAAGTAAATACTGCCTTGCTTCAAACTGCTAAATAGGAAGTATTTCTAAAAAGGAGATATATCTATTTTCAAAATTCAACCGGTAAGTATTTAACTGACAAATTATTTAAATATTATTTAGTAGAACTTGATTTTTTAAAATTGAAACTTACTTGACTGATCTCAAAGTTATTTTTTACGCCCTTTATTAGTCCAAATTACCGTAAAACTTACGTTTATATTAAATTGGAATTTTTACTCTCTAGTTGATAATTTAAAATTTGACGTTAAAGTAGGGTAACTTCATAGTTTAGAATTGTACTAGGTATATCCTTGACAAATGCATTATACGTGCCTTCGAGGTTATGCATATTAGAGACAGTCTTTCCACTTGGCTATAAAGTAATAATTACTTTATTTATATTATACAGTGTGTTTTCGGAAGTTCTTATTTAACAACTGAAAAAAGTGCCTTGTTTATAAAAACCTGCTTAATAAGAAAATACGTTTTTACAAAAATATTTGTAGGTTAGATGTACAGCGTGGCCTAAAAAAACTTGTTTCCAAATTGAAATATAGAGTATTTTTTAACTAGGGTAGAAAACTTACTAAAAGGTGATTTCTTATGTCATTTTATGAAAAAAAGTTTCTGTCCGGAGTTGTTTCGTTTCTGAAATACAAGGCGTTAATTATTTTTTAAAAGTCGGTATTTTATAAATATCTTAAATGCGAAACCACAAAAAAAATGTACAACACTAAAAATTTGTATTTTTATTTGCTTTATAGAAAAAAATATACAAACTACATAAAAAGCCAGTGGCGAACATTTTTCTCTCAATAATATTTTCTGTTGTGCCCAGTGAGCCGCTATTGGATCCAATAAAGTTAATCTAGGTAAAACTTTACAAGTGCTTGATTTCATTAAACAAATACACCAAAATGTTTCTCTGATTCTAATCTGATTTGAACCTAGTCGGTTAAGGGGTATTTAATATATTTATAAAACATCGTTTTTTTTAAACTTTAACGCCCTGTATTTCAAGAAATTGCAAATGTTTAACTTCCAAAAATGTAAACGACAATTTTGAAAAATTAAAGATAAAGTAAAAAATTCTATTTTTCTTTTTTGATTATGAATGACACAGTTCAAAATTTCTATTCCTATTTTTATTATCTTAAATAGTTAAGGAATTGTTCCTCCTTCAGGGAAATGAGAGCTGAAGCTAAATTAAAATAATAATACTTTTTTATTCAACCGAAAAATGCATATAATAAAATTAAAATAATGGTGATCTTGGGAATTCGGGAACCCATTACGTAATTCTTTCAAAATATCATATTTTTGTTAAATACAAACTTATTAAAATTGGGTGGTGTTCTCTATAGCGTCGTATTTAAAAATTATTGAAATTTTCTATTTTACTTTTGTACTATTTTTTGTACATATGCAACATAACCAGCAACCCCAGAAAGATCCCGATTGACCACAGTACCCTCTAGTGACATATTTAGAACTATAATTTAGACAAAAATCAAGCCCGTTTTGAAAGCATGTCGATTACACTCCTCTCCTTAGATTCAACGCTTCATAGGGATAGGACTCTGAGTTTAAATAGAGCTTGACATCGGTAATGTTTAAATTATCGAGATACGTACAATCACTCGTAAAATTATCTTTCCGATTCTTTATAAAAATACAATGACGTAGCGAGCTCGTTCAGACATTGTTTTAACGGTCCAGATATCTCGTTTTGTAGTTCTTAAAGCTGGCAACTCGTGTAATTCCCAATGACGGTAAGCGATAAATATCGGTTTATTTTTAGCAATATCGTCCAAAAGTCCTAATTTTACGGCATCGCTCCGATAAATATGTCTAACTTTTAACTCGATAGTATCAAGTGTTATAGTAGCCTTTTTCGTAGGAATTTCACCCACAGCAGCAGTTGTTGTAATGTAACAATTATAATCATGTCTTGCACGAACAAGTTTAAGCTTCTGTTTTCCCATGACGACATTTTTGTAGTCGGCAAACACGCCAAGTAAAAACCCGAGTGGAGTGCGTAGACTGAATTGCTTAGAAGTCTCATCCAAAGTTTTAAGAGTACCACTAGGCCAATTCCAACCAGCCGCTGTGCTCTCCTGTTCATTTAGACAAAGCATACTCTTAACCATGCTTAAAATGTCAGGATCACGAATTCTTTCAATTTCCTTACCATTAACTTCATAGGAAATCGATTCTAACAGAAAAGCTCCTACATTATTGGTTAACGTACAAGTGACTTTTTGGTAGCGTCTGCTTCTTCTTCAAATTTGCCTTCAATTTAAAGTTCTGCATTACTCATATCGAGAAACACATCCTGTTGATTGATGACAATTTCAATTTCGTCACTATTGTTGAAAGCCTTGATAAACGGATGATAGGTATGCCACTCTTCTCGAATGACCGACTCATCACTATTAACTTGTCTGAATAGCTGTAGTTTTTCTGACATGATAGCGATACTTGGAGGTTAGAGAATGCAAAAAGGCTATATTCGCAGGCGTGAGTGTACCCTTTAAAGGATCACGATCGAATGAAGTGTTGAGCGGAGTGTTGTCGCTTAAGTAGTTGTTAAACACTAAAACCATACTGATGTTTACGTTCTAGCCTGATGACTATTTCTTCGCCACGAAAACTAACCGGTTTCGAGTCTTGATCCAAGAGTGTAAGTGTAATATTATCAATTTCCTTACGATTAACTGGTAGAAAAATCAAATTTCTCGGTTCGATATTTATACTGTATCCGGGATCGACGGTTAGCGTAAATTCGTAAAGAGTATGCGAAGGATTACTTGTATAATAAGATCCCGAAATAATATTGCACTCGACTCGTATCGTAACAACTTGTATAATGCCTACAGGAAGATCCGATTCGTGTAAAGTGTTTGCTTTCAGCACTCTAGGAGAAAATCCCAACAATTTACCAATACTATCTTTTGGTTTAAAATTTATTTCGTAAACACTCTTCAATTCACACTTTAACGTATTATTGTTTGGTTTTATTAAAAACACGCGATTTTTCTCTTCTTTGGTAATGGTCTTGATATCAAGAAGATGTTGTTGTAGATAATTGTTAATATCTTTCATTTCGTATGAACCAATGGGAATTTCCAACACCTTTTCGTGCTTTTGCTGATCCGTGTAATACAGTTTATTTTTACCCGGTTCGATATTCGGAATCGAGTTCCAAGTATTTAGAGAAATGAGAGCTAACGAATAATCGTGTTCTGAATCAAGCTTAATGGGAGGTGTAAACGCCTCTAACTGATGAGAACGACCTTTCAACGTGAACGTCTGAGACATGACTGACGTCAGCGAAAGCTTCACTCTTGTTTTATAGTTTTCTATTGTAAAGAAATGCTAAAGTCAGATGATCACAATTGGTCGTACCATAATTTTGGTACTGATCATAGTTAAAGTATAGCAAACTCCTTTTGCGGTTTCAAGTTACCAAAACTATCGAAATAAATAATTTTGTTGCCATCTTTCTTATAAGCCATCCAATGCGTACCGATTCCTGTATTTCGATCTAAATTTATTACACCATATTCTTTACGTTTAGGTGATTTCGATAGAGTATCGCGCATAAAAACTCCTTTAAAATTTGGAATTTTTAACAAAGAAGAATAATGTTTAATATCATGATCGGTTAGCGATCTATCAGGCAGCTTTATTGGTAGTTTTTTGGCATCTTTTTCAAGTATAAACCAAGTCCTTGTCTATATTTTTTAAATAGAGACCACTGCCTTTTTGCCCAGTGCTATCGCTTCCATTGTTTCGTTATGTCATTGTGATTCCTTTAATTTAGCCGCAGCATTCTTGGCGTTGTTTACTGCATTCATTAAACCCGCAGCTCCACCGCTAAGTGCCCCAAGAGCGCTAAGTCCTGCAAATATCGGGATTAAAGGAAGAATACCGCCAATTTTAGGCACAGGTATTACTCCTGGTATGCGAATCTTTCTGCGACCACCTAGGCTTTTTACCGATAATCGTGCAGCTTTCAACACTTTGCTATAATTTTTGGCGCCTTCACCAATATGTTTAAACAGTTTTTTAATATATTATTATATTTAATTATCAAAGGAAACCGTTTTAAAAAATCAATTTTATTTGTTACAAGTACAAAGAATGGATTAAGAATAGTTAACAAATGTAAAATGGGCTATATTTATAAGCTCGGTCTTATCTTGCTGCTGACTGGGCTTTCCGTGAATTCTGGTACTATTCAGCTTTTACGTGCACATAACTCCTCCCGCCGAAGACGGAAACAACCGGGATACGGGGTTGTTTTCGGGAATATGGTACATAGGGATGTCTTCTTTGTTCTTTCTGGACAGTGCCCTTCTCTTGTAGACTTTCCAAACTGCAAACATGATCAAAAGTATGATTAGTAAAATAATAAAAGAGGTGGATAAACTCCAGGTAACAGGATGAATTCCAGGGTCGGCTTCGGGAATTTTCAATAGTTTGGCTTGTTCTTGAAGGGTTCTTATTTTGTTCAAATCGATTGATTGCAGTTTGATTGGTTCTTCCTCCAATTGATGAGACTTGAAATCGTCGAGTTTTATTTTCGGCAATGAAAACGGTATGCCATTGATTATATCTTCTCGATTTCAAAATTCGGTATTTTTGATTTTTATTCCACAACTTAAAGGAATATTTATTAAACTTGGATAATCAATAAATATTATTTCTTTGTTATAAAAAGTCTTTTGCACTTTAATTGTTTCATTTGCGGGTATTACCAAAATATATTGATTAGAAATTGATTTAATTATTGAGCTTGTAATATGAACTTTTGTTATTTCGCAGTTTTGATTATCGGCTTTTCGGATAAGGGAAGTCACACAATCTTCTTTGTTCGGTTCTAGCTGATTTTCGCAAAGGTGAAGGTTTTCAATTACTTGGCAGGCTTCTTCTTGGTATTGGTGTAGGTTAGTGCCCAATATAAGGTAGGATAATTTAGGAATAATAATGGATTGATTGATTGGTGTTGGAAAAAGTTGATAAATGTCAAAATTATGGTTTACAAAAATTGGTAAATGTATTGCGAATATTATTTTACCTTTTATAAATTTAACTTGTAACCCTGCTAACTGATAATAATTTTCTAAGTTCTGAAAGATTAATATTTTGTCATTACCATACAGAGTGGACAAATTAAAAATTAGTTGTTCTAATTGACTTGCAGAAATTACTGTGCTATGAAGAGTGTTTAATTTAGCGAACATGATAGCGTCTTCTAAATTATCTAAAAATGTGATGAAACTTTGGCAATTTAAAATTAATTGTAAAAGCATATTTTGCACCTTTATAAAGATCGTAAAATCCACAATTGTCTTGTTTAAGCCTTTTTCAAAGTTATTTATGTGATTTTTAATAAGTTCTTGATTTTGAGCAAGAGAGGTTATTGTACTATTATAGTTTTCGATCAGCTGTTTAGTAAGCGAAATTTGCAAATTAATTTCCTTTTATAAGAATTTTGGGTGTGACGTAATTCATTTTCATATTTTTCTCCATTATCTGAACCTAGAGTACTAAAAATCCATTTTTGTATTTTGCCACCAATATTTAATAAACCACGTTTTTTACGGTTATGAGGTTTAATAATATTTAATTTTAATTTTATTTGTGAAATAAGATATTTAGTATGAATAAGTAAATTATTAGAGCTATTAATATGTGTACTTTGTAACAATTGCATATCTGGATAATTAAGTGAGTTTTCTAATATTCTATAAAAGCATTCTAAACTATTTAATTGATTAATAAGCGGATTAATTTCTATATAATGTAAAAATGTATGTTTACTCTCAATAACTTTAGAGTTTCCTAGGTTAAATGGGAGTAAAGGTATATTAATAGGGATAATGTTTATGTCATTGTTTTCTGTCTTTGTCTTTGTCACTAGCAGTATAGCTGCAACAAGGAATTGCGTCGTCAGGTTCATTGTCCTGTAAGCAAGAAAATGCTTTAGGTTTTTGTATCTGCAATTTATGAATTATTTTCTTTTTCTTAGTGATTATTTTATTTCCGATATCTTGATCGATAATTACCGGTTTTCTTCGCGGTTTATCTTTAGATCGTTGTGCTGTTTTCTCTGTTACATAAACTTTTGTGTTTGGTTTAAGTTCAGGAGGGTCTTCTCGTGTTTCATTTTGTTTTTGATTTAATCGCGTTTTAGTGTTTAAAGATGTTTCATAGATTTTATTATAGATTGTTTTTAATCTTTCACGTCTATCTGATACGTATTGATTTACGATTATTTCGTCAGTAAGATCAAATGGATCTATCGAATTTATGCGTCTGTTTATGACGTCAAAAGGTTTTTGTTTCGTTACGCTGTGCGTAGAAGAATTATAACCTATTATTGCGTATTGCATTAATTGTTTAACAGTTGAATTGGGATTTTCTAATTTGAATATTCTAAATAGTTCGATTAAAGTAGAGTGTAATCTTTCAACTGGAATTTTACTATTTGAATTTCCAGGTGTCGTAAAATGAATAGATATTTTATGAAGTTTGCAAAAATCTAAAATTAAAGATGTTTTAAATTCTGTCCCGTTATCACATGTTATTTGTTGAGGTAGGCCATAGTGACTAATAAAGGTCGACAAATTATCTAAAGTTATGGTTGCCATACAAGTTGGTTCAAGCGGGTACGCTTGTGCGTAACGTGAAAATACGTCAATTATGGTAAGAAATTTGATATTACAAATTTGAAAGGTGTCCATATGAATGAATTCTAAGGGTTGTGTTGGTGTGGGTGTTAAATCAAATTTTATTTTAAGTGGATGTCTATCGTACTTTGTTGACATGTATCACAATTATTTATAAATTCAGTAAGGTCAGTTTTCATATTCGGCCAATAATAAAGTGTTTTCAGTGATAAAAGTCCTTCGTTGGTTCCACGATAAGATTTATTATGATGATAGGAAATTAATTCTTTTTGTCTATTTTCATCGGTAATGTCATTTAAAAATAATTTTGATAAAATTAATTTATACGTATATGATTTTTAAAAGTATTTGGTAATATGACACTTAATTGATAAGCTAAATCAGATTCGGAATTCTTGACAAACAAACAATATAATTTTGTAGGGCTTAAATATTCTTTAAAAAACTTTATAATTTATTCTCTATAATTTTGTGTTAAATGAACCGTGTATCTTGTTTTTGTTTGAAACGGATTACTTTTTATAACATGGTAATGTCCATTTTCTTTTAAATTAAAAATTACTTGATTTGTATAAGTATTTAAGCAATTTTCGGTTATTAGTATATTTAATATTGGATCTTTGATTGCTGAATGAAGAGTATCGGAATCTGAAATTCTAGGATTTCGTATTTGGATATCTGAGATTATTTTAATTTTTTCGTTGGTTGTTTTTTCTTTTTCTGGGCCAAGAATGTCTTTAATTTGTTGAAGTTGTTCGTAGCTTATTTCTTTATTTTCTTCTTCGCGTATATATTTTTCTACTTCATCGTTAAAATCTCCGGGGTTGCCAATAGTTGAGTTATTTTCTATTGCGTTGATCTCTGTTTTAGAAAAGAAATCAGTTTTATTTGTTTTTGAAGAATTTTTAATTTTATTGACTGATGTCGATTTTTTATTTTGTTTTTGAATATCTGATAATGGTGTTACTTTAATCGGTTTTGTAAAATGTATTGTAATATTTTTATCAGTGTAGTTAGAGATTCGTGTTTCTGCGAAACCATTTTTTGCTGTACTTAAAGTTTCAGGAAAATAAAGATTGTTATTTGTGTTTTCGGGAATTATCACGTCTCCGTTGTTTTGCAATACTGGTATTCTCGCGGTAATATCCTCGTGGGCGTTAACTGTAATGTTATATGTTTGGTTTTGCGGCTCTCGATATAAAATTGGAATATTTAAAATTTTACTTATTAATTGTTTATTAGAAAGATCAATAAGCAAATTAAATCTTTTTAATTCATTTAAACCTATTATACCGTCAAAAAATTATGAAAATCGAAAAGAACAAATGTATTATCGGTGTTATTTTTAAATTCTGAGAATGCAGGAATATCGGCTTTAAAACATACTTTCTTTTCTCCTGTACCAGTTTTTATAATTGTTGGAAAATGATAAATTTTTTCGGGATAATATTTTTCTACAACAGCGGGTTTAAGTATTGAGTAATAACAACCTGTATCGATTAAAAGTTTGATAGGTGGATTTTTTATTTCGATATATGGTAAACTGTTATTAATTTCGGTATGCATTTCTAATGCTAAGTTCCAAAAGGGTTTAGGCTCGTTAAGCAAAAATTTTGTGAATCATTAGGTTCTTGATAAATTTTATTTTGACCGTAATTTAAATAAGAAAAATCGGTGTTATATTGATTATCAAAATTTTCGTATTGATTGATAGGTATTTCCGGGTTTTGGTAATATTCGTAATTAATATATATATTTTCGTTTTCAACTTGAAATTCGGTGTTATTTGAAGCATTAGGTGTATAATTTTGTTCGTCAGTTTGAGTGACGTCAGTTTGCGTATTTTGGTCGTCTTGGTCAATTTGATAAAGTTCTTGTGATATAAAATTTCTAGGTCCGGTTTCTTTAAAATGGTTCGATTGATTTGAATTATTATTATTGTTATGATTTGGCATGGTGTAACTTGATCGGACGGACATCGGTTCCGGTTTATTAGTGGGTGTTTGATCTGTTGGTTTACAAACATTTTTGGGTGGACCAAAAACGTGTCGATTTGTCGGGTAATGTTTATTTTGAATTTGACGCGGTTGTACATTTATAGGTCCTCGCGGAAATTGCGCATTTGGTGAAAAATTTGGCATTTGTTGTATGGGCTTATTATAAAAATTTTGATTTTGCAAATAATAATAATAATTATTATACATAGGTCTCGGTGTATAATTTAAATTTGGATTAAAATTATTTGGATTTGTATAAGTCATATTTTGGTTAAATTGTCTCATTTGGTTATTTTTTATTGGCATAATTTTTTGTGGTACTGTAATTTGAGTCATAGCAGTTTCTAGACAATCAGGATTTTTAATCTAATTATGCTTTGTAAATGCCCTGGTAGACCTCGAATGAAAGTCCTTAAACAAACTTGATCATACTGCCTCAAATGAATGATTTTAGTATCTGCATCCATTACGTTTGCAGGTATTGAGTTTATTTTTTGAGCTAAATTACTTCTAAGAACTTTTAGCAAAGTCTAAAAGGCGTTCATTTTTGAATGGAGTGGTCATAAACAAATCTTGTTCTAAACATTCTAAGTTTTGATTATAACCAAAACAATCTGATAAGGCTATTTTTATTT
Organism: Listronotus bonariensis; assembly: GCA_014170235.1. Taxonomy (NCBI): domain Eukaryota; kingdom Metazoa; phylum Arthropoda; class Insecta; order Coleoptera; family Curculionidae; genus Listronotus; species Listronotus bonariensis. Next base: position 173,649 of record JACEGR010001082.1, read on the forward strand.
GCTCCCATGTTGTTAGTTCCATTCTACAACCTACTAGTATTTGTGCTCAATCAACTAATTTGACTCTTACAGTTCTTAATAAATAATCATTTAAAATTCAATCATTTAATTGATCATAGGTTGTAAATAGGAAATTACCAGCTGATATAAAACTATTCAATGTGTTTGCGTCGCCACTGAATGGTGCAATGGTATCTACAAACATTTTTAATAATTGATAATTAATTGGCTGATTTTCGTTTGCCATTGTAATTGTTGAGTTTACTGATCTATTAGTATCTTTTAGTGTTAAACTTTTGAAAAATTGGCCAATAAGTTCGTCAATTTCGGTCTTACTTTTATTCATAAAATTAAGATTTAATCAATAATATCTATTATTTATAGAATTTCTTTTATTAAAATAAAAGTGTGAAAGAAAGTTCAAATAAAAGTACTTTCTATTTGTTACTTATAAACTACTTAAAACTAAGGTAGTTTTAAATCTTTATCTCTCTCTCCGTGTTTAAGCTTTAAAGAATTTATTTCTTTCCTGACTTAAAATATATATTTCTTTGTTAAAATTATTTACTTTTTTTAATTATTTGATTTCTGATACTTTTTAATCTTTAGTATTTGATTTTTTAATCCTTGATTGATTGTTTTTCCTAATCTAAATTTCAATCTTGCCAACCGGGCAGGACGAAATGTTCCCTAACCTAACTTAACCTAATTTCAACTTTCCAAACGGGAAGGATGAAATGGAAACAGGAATAATTCTTCCTGTTTGGGATTGATCCTTAACCTTATCCTTGTAGCTTGTGGTGGATAGATGGCTTCTTTTGCACACTGTTGAACTCAATCACCCTCGGTGCGTTAGAGAGTCTATCACCCGCGGATCGTCCGAGTCCGAGGGTTGAAACCCACGTTTTCACGATAAAATCGTCACGATGACGTGGCTTTTACCGAAAAACTACCCTGTCTACCCTACCGACTGCGCCAGTTATGATTAATTGGGTTATATTTATAAGCTCGGTCTTATCTTGCTGCTGACTGGGCTTTCCGTAAACTTCTGGTACTATTCAGCTTTTACGTGCACATAACTTAAAGCAAAAATGAAGTCCCTTAGTTTTGCCGTAAATTATATTACAGATAATAAAATTATTTCTAAATTGAAGTTTACAAAAAAAATATGAAAGATTAAACATTGTATTTTCAGAATTGGGTGATAGCATTAATAATATTAAAAAAATGTCCAAATTTTTAATTGAATTTAGCTGAAGGGAGGGGATTCTATTATTTCATATTTAAGTCGGGTTTTTTAAGATTTCTTTTATTAGGTGATCCGAGTAGGTAGTGACAAAAAGAGACTAGCTTAGTATTTAATAGTTAAAAAGTGACAAAAAAAGAGTAGCTTAGTACCTGTTAGTTCAAAATGGATTGTGTAAATTGTAAAAAAGTATTTACTAGAAAAGATTAGAACTTATTACGACACCTGAAAATTTGTGGAAAAAACTCCAAGGAGGCCAAATTAATAACAAACACTGTGTTGTCCCAATGCAAAAAATATTTAGTAAAGAAGTCATGGAGTAGTCATTTACGTTCAAACTTGCATAAAGACAATAATTGTATTCAAAAAGACAGTTGTGTTGAGATTATTAAATCAGCATTTTAAGAAAGACTTATCTCCTATAGAATTCGTGCTCTAGAAATGTATGTAAATATTACAAATTTTTTTAATCACTATTTTTTAAAAATTATTAATTTGATGGAAGCAGAAACACACAAACACACCTGTATTAAATTAAACATCGAACTGTTTGGCTATTATTTTTGTGAAACATCACAAGCTCATGGAGTAAAATCTTTTAACACAGAATTTCAAGTGGTATGCAGAGGTTCCAATATAGAAGATATTTTGGCCAACTTAGTTGCTGTAATAGATAGAAAAGCTGATGAACTGGCAGAACGTGAGTCAGGTAATTATTTTATTTTAATAAAAATTTGTATTAGTCTAATAGCAAGAGAAGAATAAGATTATAGTTATAATTAAGGAGACCTTGAAGAAGGAGTGTAATCGACATGCTTTCAAAACGGGCTTGATTTTTGTCTAAATTATAGTTCAAAATATGTCAGTAGAGGGTACTGTGGTCAATCGGGATCTTTCTGGGGTTGCTGCTTATGTTGCATATGTACAAAAAATAGTACAAAAGTAAAATAGAAAATTTCAATATTTTTTAAATGCGACGCTATAGAGAACACTACTCAATTTTAATGAGTTTATATTTAACAAAAATTTGATATTTTGAAAGAATTACGTAATGGGTGCCCAAATTCCCAAGATCACCATTATTTTAATTTTATTATATGCATTTTTCGGTTGAATAAAAAAAGTAATATTATTTTAATTTAGCTTCAGCTCTCATTTCCCTGAAGGAGGAACAATTCCTTAATTATTTTAGATAATAAAAATAGGAATAGGAATTTTGAACTGTGTCATTAATAATAAAAAAAAAGAAAAATAGAATTTTTTACTTTATCTTTAATTTTTTTAATTATCGTTTACATTTTTGGAAGTTAAACTTTTGTTTAGTTTTTGTATTTAAAGTGTTGATTTAAAAATTTTGCTTTTTTCTTTACAAGTAGAGTTTAAAACTAAAGGTTAGACTTGTTGCTTTAAAATATACAAAATAGAGTTTTGCAATGTTGCGAATACTTACATTTGTTAAAAATAAAAAAACAAATTATTCTTTTAAAAAAAACCCCGACTTCCATTAAACAGTTCACTTTATATATAAAAAAATAATTGCTATTGTCACAAGGCTTTGTATACAAAAATAAACAAGAATATTTAACGTTTGTGTAGAACTTATAAGCTAAGTATACACGTCGTGCAAGCTTGATTTCTTCCACTGAGTTTTAGTGCGGTGAACACTAGCAGGTAGCGATTAGACAAAAAATATTCTCGCCCACTGCTTAAATGTAGTAAATAATAAAATTTACTTTTAAGCAAGGACGTAGCTAGGATCCGCTCACCTGTACTAAAAAATTGTCAAGGTGGTTAGATAAGGAATAAAGTTATGAATAAAGTATTGTACAGTGCTATATTAGGTACGCCGATATACGCTTTTCTTGAACTTCAGGAAATCATATTATTTTTTATTTATGAACCTAACAGTACAGAGTTTTTCAATAAAAAGTTTCCAACAAAGGTTTTTAGGATTCGGTAGTAGTGTAACTAGCCAGCAAAAACTTGGGTAATCTAAAGAAGTAAACTGAAATTAGTTGCATATACAGCGTGCCTTCGAAAGTTTTTACAAAATGAGAAACTTTTTATTTATTTACTTTACAAAAAAATGCCTCTTAAAAAAGTCCTGCTTGATAAGAAAATACATTTCCACAAAAATAATTGTATGTTGGATGTACAGGGTGGCTTAAAGAAGTCGTGTTACCAAATTAATATACACCGTATATCCTAGCTACGGCACAAAACTTTAAAGGGTGATTTTATAAAGAAAAGTTTCTATAAAAATATGTCCGGAATTGCCTAAAATACAGGGCGATAAAGTTAAAAAAAATCGATATTTTATAAATATATTAAATACCCCTTAATCGACTGGGTTCAAATCAGATTAAAAACAGAGGAACATTTTGGTGTATTTGTTTAATGAAATCAAGCGCTTGTAAAGTTTTACCTAGATTAACTTTATGGATCCAGTAGCGTCTCAGTGGGCACAACAGCCAATATTATTGAGCGAAAAATGTTTGTCACTGACTTTTTATCTAGTTTGTATATTCTTTCCTATAAAGCAAATAAAAATAAAAATTTTTAGTGTTGTAAATTTTTTTATTTATGGTTTCGTATTTAACATATTTATAAAATACCGACTTTTAAAAAATAATTAACGCCTTGTATTTCAGAAACGAAACAACTCCGGACATATGGTTATAGAAACTTTTTTCATAAAATGACATAGGAAATCGCCCTTTTAGTAAGTTTTCTACCCTAGTTAAAAAATACTACTTGTTTCCAAATTTCAATTTGGAAACAAGTTTTATAGACCACGCTGTACATCTAACCTACAAATATTTTTGTGAAAATGTATTTTCTTATTAAGCAGGTTTTTTTATGAAGAAGACACTTTTTTCGAGTTGTTAAATAAAAATTTTCTTATTTGGTAAGAACTTCCGAAAACACACTGTATAATACAAATAAAGTAATTATTACTTTATAGCCAAGTGGCAAGACTGTCTCTAATATGCATAGCCTCGAAGGCACGTGTAATGCATCTGTCAAGGATATACCTAGTACAATTCTAAACTATGAAGTTACCCTACTTTAACGTCAAATTTTAAATTATCTACTTGAGAGTAAAAATTCCAATTTAATATAAACGTAAGTTTTACGGTAATTTGGACTAATAAACGGCGTAAAAATAACTTTGAGATCAGTCAAGTAAGTTTCAATTAAAAAAATCAAGTTCTACTTAAAAATATTTAAATAATTTGCCAGTTAAATACTTACCGGTTAAATTTTAAAAATAGATATCTCCTTTTTTAGAAATATTTCCTATTTAGCAGTTTGAAGCAAGGCAGTATTTACTTTATTTCACATTTAATACAATAAAAGATCCATTTTAATGCCCATAATCATTAAAATATTGTCTTTTGACAATTTTTCAAACGTCGTTGTTAACCTAGCATAACACGTAAAATTTAGAAAAGTTAAAATTTAATAAAGTTGCCCATGAAAGCTGTGTTGCAAATGACATTTCGTAAATTCCTACTCAAAATGTAAAATGGGTTATTTATATGGTTATTTACTATGTTTTATACAAATAAATACATTTTAAACTTTGAAATTCTTGAAATTTTTAATAATTACACATATAAGGTTTTAAATATACACCATTTAAGTAATACTATGTGTTGTGGTGTATTATTTAGTGAATAAATATGTCAAATTTACAAATACAAATAATACCCACGTAAAAGAAAAAGAAAATAACAAAAAAAAACCCGTGATAACCAGATAAGATTTTAATATTTTAAATAGATTAAGGCTTTTTTAATTACGCTTCAAAAGTCATAAATCCAAAAGTCGTCATATTATCTGTGAAAAGAAATGGGATCAATTCCACTACATATTGATATATCTGGCAACACTGTTTCATCTTGGTTTCATTTGATCCCGATTGATATGAGCGCCCTCTATTGTTTTCTAATAGAAATGCTGTAATTTAAACCCGTTTTTTCAAAATAGTCCCGTTGTCGTTTACACACCTTCCTCTAGGTCACCATAGTTATAATATAAATTTTAGATATCTTTCTTCTATGTAGAAATAAAAGTTATTTTATGCATTTGCTAATTGGCTATTTGTATATCGTTTTCTAGTGTCTTGTTTAAATTTTTTAGCTTTTTCCATTTTTTTACTTTTAAAATACATTTTAAAAAAATGGTTTTATTAATAACTCATATTTTTTATTACCTTTTACTTTTTAATATAATGGCAAAAATTGCTGTTTAAAATAGACTCATGCTTTTAAAATGTTAAAATCTAATAATATATTTTTTTATTTTAGGTTGGAAGTTGGTAAAAATACTTCATGTCGAAGTCAACGTAAATCGATACAATCCAGTACGAGCCGCCTCATATCTACCATTGTCCACCGAAATTGATTTAAAAAATGCCATAATTAACGTAAAAATAGTGACAACTACTGCTTTCTCTGGTCTATTGTTGCTGCACTCTACCCTCCAAATGGTTTGCCATGCCTACCCGAATCCTACCCCCAATTTGAAACAATTTTGGACACAACAGGTATTGAATTTCCTATGACTTTCAAAAACATTTCCAAGTTTGAAGTTCAAAACAACATTTCAGTAAATGTTTATGGTTTGGAAAAATTTGAAAGAGACTTTAAAATAAAATATGAAGTTATCGGGAATTTACATTATACTAAAAATAAAAAAATCGTAATGTAAATTTATTGTTAATAGGTGATGAAGGAAATTTCAATTTTTGTTGTATAAGCGATTTATCTAGATTAGTCTCCACTCAGTTAACAAAACATAATGGTCAAAAGTTTCTATGTGATGGTTGTTTGCAATATTTTGCCACCAATGAAATATTAATAAAACATAATAAATATGATTGCAATTTCGTTCGAATAGATTCTTCTACAGAAAATAAAATTGATAAATTTGGAAAAAGTGTTCCAGCTAATATTTTGAAATTTGAAAATATTCAAAAACAAATGGAAGTTCCCCTTGTTGTTTATGCAGATTTTGAATGTATTCTTAGGCCCGGTTTTATAAGTTTCGTTTAAACTGGAGTTTTAACCTAAGTTAAAACCATATAATAAAACGGGAGTTTAAACCTAAGAGATGCGATATAGCTGTTGTATAGGTTACGGTTAAATTATATTTGGCTAACTTCACGATGTTATGAAGTTACTAATAAATTAGTGTATTCCTATTACCTTAGTACCTTTCCAGTGACGCATATAGAGCGCTCCCGAGTAGCTCAGGAGCATTTTGTACTACCTTATGGCGTTCCAGTGACGGAAAGTGTTATGCACCTGAACTACTCCGTTTTTTTCCCCTTGCCCCTCATGCACTAACCTTTCTTTTGATTTTTGTGCTTCAAACGTGTTTTTTATGGTTAAGGATGGATTTTTTAAAATTATTTGTTTAAAATGGAATTAGATATTAAAAAGAGATTATTATTATAAAGCCAAGAGAGGTTAAAAAAATGAAATTTTAAAATTTCTTAAAGTTACCTCTCTTTCCTTGTCTAGGGATACGTTCCAGTGACTAACTTTTTATAGCAGATTAAGAGCTTTAAGCCCTGGAGCGTGACGCACAAAAATTTTTGTCACTGGAAAGCTACTCTTGTAGAACCGTCCTCTGAACTGTCAATAGTGTCAAGAACGGTTCTTTTGTCCACTGATCAACATTTTCTACTCTGAGCAAAAATATTCTATTCCGCCTGGGATTTTCAATAACATTAATAATATCTTGCTCGTCTTTATTCTCAGAGACTATAATGTCAAATATATCAAAGACGTGTCCATTTTTAAGCAATTAATTTGTAGTATTTTTATTAAAATTTGCTTTTTAACTTATATAATAAATAATAAATGACAAGATGTCAGATGACTGTAAACTTAGCTTGCAGTTTAAACCATACCCAATCCATCGTGTATAGTTTAAACTCAAACTGATGTTTAACTAGACCTGTAAAACACGTATTTTAACTAAAACCTAAGTTTAACTTTAGGTTGAAGTTTAAACCATACCTATAAAACCGGGCCTTAAAAGGTAGATGATGGAAATATCCATATTGATCCTCTTTTTTATATACTATTCAGCAATATGAACATATTCGACATTCATTTGCATACTACATAAAATGTTCATTCGATAATTCGTTATCAAAATTTGAGTTATATCGTGGACCTAATTGTGCTCAAATATTTATGAATCTTTTAGAACGGGATGTTCACTTACTGTATGAAAGTTATCTTAAATATTCTAAAAAAATGATAAAACTTACCGAACTCGAAAAACTAAACTATGAATGTACAAATGTCTGTCACATATGTAACAAAATTATTGAAATAATGACAAGGTTGCAGATCATTGTCATTTAACTGGTAAATTTAGAGGTGTAGCTCATTCAATATGCAACCAAAATTTTAAAATATCCAATTTTATTCCTGTTATATTCCACAATTTAAAAAAATACGATTCACACTTATTTATTTAAAAAGTTTATATCTATATGGATAAAGCTTTAAAAACCTTAAAGAAAAAAATATTTACATCTTAGATTTATAGATTCTTTCCAATTTTTACCAAGTTCATTAGAAAAGTTAGTTAAGTCACTTACTAACGAACAATGTGTTGAGGTAAGAAAACATTTTAATACTGATAAAAATTTTAATTTAATTCGCAAAAAGGCATTTTTCCATACAGTTATATCGATAATTATGTAAAGCTGAATGATTTTTTACCGAATAAAGCACTATTTTATAACGAGTTAACTGATGAACATATTTCAGATGAGGAATATGGCAGAGCAAAACAAGTCTGGAACGTTTTTAAATGTAAAACAATAGGTCAATATTCAGATATTTATTTAACATCTGATGTTTTACTCTTGGCTGATATTTTTCAAAATTTTAGACAAACTTGTTTAAAAACTTATAATTTAGATCCAGCTCATAATTACACGTTTCCAGGTTTAAGTTTTAATGCTTGTCTGCGATATACAGTGAAATTAAAATTGTTAACTGATGCCGATATGTTACATTTTTAAAAGAATACTGTTCGTGGGTTAGTCAGTAGTTGTATCTGTAAAAAGCCATAGCAAATAATAAATATTTACCAAATTATGATCAAACCCAACCTAGTAAATATCTTTTATACCTTGATGCAACAAATTTATATGGTTATGCAATGTCTCAATTTCTTCCTGAAAAGATTTTTGTTGGCTTTCAACAAGAGAAATTGAATATTTTAATGTTATGGATATATTTAACACTATAAAAAAAGGATATGTTCTTGAGGTAGATTTAGAATATCCCGATGACCTACATGATCAGCATAACGATTTTCATTTTGTCCGGAAAATTTTAAATCACCAAATTCCAAATGTTTTAAATTGGTACCAAATTTAAATAATAAAACAAAGTGTGTTATTCATTATACTTAATTAAAGCAATGTATTGAACATGGTTTAAAACTAACCAAGATACATAGAATCTTAACATTTGATCAATCTCCATGGTTAAAAAATATATTGACTTAAATACTAAACTTCGAAATGCATTTGATAGAGATCTTTACAAATTGGCTTATAATAGTATTTATGGTAAAACCATGGAAAATGTTGACCGAAGATCAGATATTAGGTTAGTAACTCAATGGTCCAAGAACTCTAGAAAAGATGCAGCAGAGAATCTTATTGCAAAACCATATTTTAAAGACATAACAATATTTTCAGAAAATTTAGTTGCTATACAAATGCAAAAATATTAGTTGTTTATAACAAACCAGTTTATGTTGGCTTTTTGATACTAGACATATCTAAAGTGGTAATGTATAATTTCTTTTACAATTTCTTAAATGTTAATGATGTTTATGAGGATATATAAATAAATATAGATAAATTTGATACATCAAACTATGAAAAAGACGATATTTATAATATACCAATTACTAAATCTGTAAAAGGTGAATTTAAAGATGAATATGGTTCATAACATGTATACCGAATTGGTAAACAAAATGGCTTTAACATCTGTTGATGATAAAAGATTTTCAATACCAAATGAATATAATACGCTTGCATGGGGTCATCAAGGTATTTCTCTGTATCAGTGGTCTATAGAACATGATAACTGGTAACATTTTCCCCTTCCTTTATTTTTGTGGGAAATGTATTTATATTGAGATGGTACAGTGCAAAAGCTTAGTATCAGTTAAGCGTAGTATCAACTAAAATTTTAATTTTTAAACAATGTGTCTTGAATCTCTTGGTAAAGAAATTAATAATATATCCTATAGAAATTATGATAGAAGACTTTGGTCATTTAAAAGTTGGAATGGGAAAGTGAAACCAGAAGCATTAGCCAGTTGTGGCTTTTACTATTTGTTAAAAGATGATATTTGTAAATGTTTTTACTGTGGTGTTGAAATATATGAATGGGAGTATGATGATTGTCCTGTCGAAGAGCATTATAGGAATAAGAAGTTTTGTGATTTGGTGGAATGTTTATATAAATTTAAAAATTTTAAGGAAAGTGCAGATAAACGTAATTTATCAAAACAAGAACACTGTTCGATTACAAATGGAATTGTATATTTTTTTATAGGATTTTTATTTTGGACTTAATGCATTCATTTATTAAACATATATTTGATTAACTGTTAAACTTTGTTAAAAGTTATATAAACACAGATGTAAAAATATTAAGTCAGTCTCTTTTTGATCTTTTAATATACGTATGAAACTATATATGTGTTTAAATTATGACTCCTTTTATCCTTTTATATTCAATAATAGGAAATATATTGTATGTGTATAATCCAGGAAAGCTGGCATACAGTATGGTATGCTTTACGAACGATACGTTATATTCATGGGACAATTATTGTCATAATATGCGAACTGGTAAAATCAATAATGATAATTCCATTTTCCTATACCAAATGTCGAATGATCAAATAAGCAGTAACTCTTTTAAAATCTTATATTATTATTCAAATAAAACTATTTTTGATACCAATTATAATATTCTCCCCAAAGGTTGTTCTCAAAAAATCAAAGATAGTGAAACTATAAAAGATTTTTCGGATTTTTTTTTAACCATACAGGTTTTTGCAATGTAACTTTAAATAATAATAATGTTCATATATTTGATTACTTATCCTTAATTTTAAATATTGGTATATCCATTTTTATAACAACTTTTGTAATTATATATTTTCATTATAAAGTAAATATCTAATTATTTTTCTTGCCTGTGGTGGGGATAGCACTATATTAACACCTTTTGCAAACCAAACGGAATCAGTTTTGTATCAAGTATTTTATAGTCAAGATGTTTTCAAACTTTAGTCAGTATGCAACTTCTGCAAATAGTGAATTAGGTAAAGTGAAAGATGATGTGCTAAATTAAAAAATATACTACCTGAATAATTCATGGACAAAATTAATAATTTTTTAAATAAGTTTAAAGGATTTTTCCCCAAAAATTCTAATTGGTGGTCAAAATGGTATTAGAATTTCATTAGATGAAGAAGAATGGAAATCTTTTGTAAAATATGAAGGAGTTAGCGCTAACTTTTTTTTACGCTTGTAATAGTAATCTGTATCCAGTAAAATTTGGAGATATCATTAAATTTTGAACAATATATATAAAGATCAGCCGATGTTAAAAATTCAAAAAAATAATGGATACTATGTGTTTTTAACTTGTTCTTCAGTTGATCAGTTAAGACAATTATTTGATTTAATTGATTATAGAATTCAAATTATAAAAAAACAGATTTTAATAAATCCTTTAGTGTATTTGAACTCAATTTAGCAAATAGTGATGATTTGGTAAACAGTGTTTACAATATATTAGATTATAAACAAAATCCAAATAGTGAAAATGTTTCCACAATGATGGACTTTTTATTAAAGCATCCAAACGAACTCTGAAAGCAGACTTAAGCAGGGATTCAAGAAAAGAAAATACTATAAAGAAGGTAACTTTCAGTGAAAATAACAAAATAGTTTACCTAATTGTATGGAGCTATGCATATAAGCAAGCAAGAAAAAGTGAATTTCAAAGACATTATTTAAACAGACTTCGATTTAAAAGAAGAATCAAGCAATGTGAATAAATGCTTTTCAAAATATTGGATAATAATTTTAGAAATGTAATTTATAATAAAGGGTTGTTTTAATAAAAATTAAAAAAAAAGTATTTATTGTTTTATTTCTTAATTAAAAGACAAAATTCTTATTTATAAATATTTATTACTTCTTAATTAAAATTATAAAAAAATAAAACATATTACACTGAAAGAAAACAGTTAATTAAACTACCTTTCAGTTGCTTCGTTAATAACCATTCTTTTATTTTTAGGTAACATAGCTATTTTTTTAATAATGATATTAGATTGATCTTTCGAGAACTATTAAAGTTGTCTTTCTGAAATCAAGGTATTACTGTTAATAAATTTCTGCATAACACTAACTAGTTGGTTTAGTTACAATCCATTTACGTGTTAATAAAATCTTACCAGATTTACTATTATGTTGCGGTTTTAATTGTGGTAATTAAGTTTATTATTTGTGTTTATTAAATGCATCAAATAAAGTTTCCATTAATAAAGGCAGAAAAAGACCTTCCTAATACTATTAGATATTCAGGTATTACAAGTGGACGCTTTAATAATCATAACTAAAGTCATTTATCTAGATATGAATCGTTAAAAATCGATATACTTCGGTAGCGCTCGTCAACGGAAAGTCTTCCAAAAGAGGCGCAACGTTGTTTGTTGGTATTTCAGTTTTGTGCTTCGTGTGGTTTGGGTAGGGTAGGTTTTTCTTGGCGTATTATTTTTACGGACGCCATTTGACTGATTCCAAAATGGCGCGTGTAAAAATCTTAATTTATTTAAAAACCAAATATTTTATTTCGTTTTTCTATGTTTTTGGTTTGTTTTAGCGTTATGCAGTTTTATAATGGCCTACAAACGTACTTTACAGGAATGGGTCTTTAAACAAAGTGTTATAGAAGCTTTTAAAGGTAAGCATTAAAAAAGATTTGCAACTTCTTAATTAATATTGGTAATTATTTATTCTTTTATTTTTTCGATTAAAAAAAATACTCACTTGTTCTAGAGGCAGTTACTGACATAAACCCTTCGGGGAGCAAGAAAATATTGTTTTTATTTATTTATGAATCAACAAACTTTCGGGACCGCGAAGTGAATTGTGTGCTGGGCGAACCTTTTCCTGTTCCGTGGCTGGGCGGGGTAAACTCCATGGTAAAAGTGAATGTCCAGAAATTAAAGTAGGTTCATTAGGTTTTGCGGACACAAGTTTTTAATATTTTAAATGTTCAGTCATAAATGGCAATTTTTTAACAGTTATATTTTTGCAAAACGTGAATATTTCGCTTTTTTTTTTAATGTACTATTTAGAATGCCTATTTTATAATAAAATTTCAGAAACTGCTCAAATTTTGTCAAGCAAAACGTAATGAACCCACTTTAATTTCTAGACATTCACTTTACCATGGTTTTACCCCGCCCAGCCACGGAAGAGGAAATGGTTCGCCCAGTAACCCAATTCACTCCGCGGTCCCGAAAGTTTGATGATTCATAAATAAATAAAAAAACGATATTTTCTTGCTATCCCGAAGAATTTATGTTAGTAACTGCATCTAGAACAAGTGAGTTTTATTTATTTTTTAATCGCAAAAATAAAAGAATAAATAATTACCATTATTAATGAGGAAGTTGCAAATCCTTTTTAATGCTTAGTTTTAAAAGCTTTTATAGCACTTTGATTAAAGCCCCATTTCGTTAAAGTACGTTTGTAGGCCATTATTAAACTGCACAACGATAAAACAAACCACAAACATAGAAAAACGGAATAAAATATTTCGTTTTTAAAAAATAATATTTTTTACTTGTTTATCAGTCAAATGGCGTTGGTAAAAATAATAAGCCAAAAAAAACCTACCTCATCCACTTATCACACTTATCTCGAAATACATACCTATACATACAAATTTATAGATTTTAATTCCTAATACTTCTCCATTTTTTTCGTTTATTATATGCATATTTTACAGAGATGAAAAATTTGACATTTTAGTTTGACCGTTTAATTCCTTCATCATTTTTGTACAAAAAATAGTATACCTTATGTTTCGTCGATATCTTGGACCATTCTTCATAAAATCGCATTTTAAAAACCAGACATACCCCTATTTTGTATATAACAAAAAATCCATTTTTTGAGAAAAATATTAAAATGTGGTTTAAAAAAATTAAAAATGGTGCTTAAAGGCCTTTGAAACTTTATAACACAAATAAAAACTGTTTTTAAAAAATTTACCATATATTAATAATTTTCTCAAAAAATTGATTTTTTATTACATACAAAATGGGGGTATTAAAATGCGTTTTTATGAAAAACGGTTCAAGGTATCAATTTAAATAAAGTATACCTTTTTTGTACAAAAATGATAAAGATATTATACGGTCAAACCAAAATGTAATTTTTTTACCTCTGTAAGAAATGCATTAAATAAACGAAAAAATTCGTCTCACCCTGTATAATTATGACTTACGGCGCATCATTTGCCTATGGAAAAAAGCATTGGTACGAGTTAATTTAAATGCCTAAATATCATTATTATTGTGGCAACCGTTCAAAAGTTATTAATGAAATACATTTTTTTATATTCTAACTTTAAACCTCAATAACTCCCTAAGGAAGCGCGATAGAACTTCTTTTTTATATGAAGTACTAACATTATTTTGGCTCACTCTACCACCCCTATCATTTTTGACCTCACCTTTCCGGACACCCTGTATATTCCAGCAAGCTACATTTTTTGCTACTTTAATTAAAGCTTAGGTATTACCCTAAGTCCTGAAAATTATAACCATACAAAAGCTCTTTAGTTAAGTCCATTAACATTACAATATTGATCATAATGTTGATATAGTAATACTGATAATAAGATTGAATATCAGTCACAACTAAGTCCCTTGAGCAGTAAAAAGTAAATGACTTAATTACCATAATGTCATGGACTAACAGCGGTAACTAGACGACTTTAATAACCACACTACTAATGCCAATTAATGGTCGCTAACATTTAAGATATTTTTCGGTTATTAAGCCGACTTAGTTATAGTAACTAATTTGGAAGTAGAAAGTCAACTTTAATTATGGCATTAACTGATCTTATCTGTCCCCTATTTAACTGAGATAATTTAGTTATGATTATTAAAACTTTAATTATGGTCGCTAGAAATTTCTCTTAGTGTATATCAAGTCTTTATTTAAAATCCATGAGTTATGTGTATTGTCAAATCCTAACCATTTAACATATGCTTTGTTTCCGTTTTTTCTTAATATTTTTTCTACCAAATATGCATCACGGATATTTTACTCTTTGTAATTCTTCCTCATAAAATCCTTCTTGAATATCATTTCTATCATCTTTTAATAGATAGGTGGTTGGATTTGTTGATTTAACTTTTTTATTTAAAAAATTCAGTGGATCAATTGGGAGTATATCCTTTATAAAATGCTTCTCTATGCTTTGAAATGCGAACATAATCGTTTACCTTGAATTTGGTATGTTTCGGATCAATCGTTTTTTTATGTGTAAAAGAGTTTAGTAATATTAGTTTTTCATTTTTTTTTACTAACTTCAGAAGGTTTAAATCCTGTTGTAGAATGTTTTTTATTATTATATTTCTTAATAATTTCAGGCAAAATGGTATACCACTTATAGTTACCCTGGTTACTAAAATGTTTCCACATAATTCCTTTTAAAGTTCTATTAACACGTTCAACAATACTTGCTTTTAGGTTGGAAAAAGTACTGTAATGATTTATGTTAAATTTTTTCATTAGTTCTTGAAAATGTGTGTTATAAAATTCTTTCCCCAAATCTGTTTGTAGATTACTCGGTTTATGTGTGTTTTGTTAAAATATTTTCCATCGCAATAGCAGTCTCTTTTCCTTGTTTAGTTTTTAAAGGATGTGCCCAAACATATTTTGAAAATGCATTTATTACTACCAAAATATATCGATATCCTTTATTTACTTTAGCATAGGGTAACATTTCGACGAGATCCGCTTGCCACAAGTCATTTAAACCTTTAACAATCACTCTTCTTCTCCTATAATTTTTTCTAGCAGCTCTATGTCATTCATTTACCACTATTTCTTTCAAATTATGACTCATGGTTATTGGGTGTTACTATTCTTTTTAATCCTATGACACAGAATTTTATATGGATTTATTTATTACTAAAAATAAAAAAAATTAAATTAATTTTTTTTCAGTTTTCTAACAAGTTTATAAGTAAGTTTTTAGGTAAACTGTTTACCACATTTTTGGTAAACTATTTACCACATTTTTGAGACGCAACCATTGGCCCAGTTCTCGTGTGGCGTCTTTTTAAGATTATATTTTATTGCATTAAAATAATTTCAACCGAGTGCCAAGGAACCTTTGTTTATAGATTGAAACCTTTGTATTGTAAGTAACTTAATATGAAATATGTCATTAATGTATTTCTTTTAAAGTAATAATAACTTTTATTATATTGTGTAAGAGCAGAATAGTTCTTCATAATATACTTCATTCAGATTGCTTTTACCTATGTCAAACATATTGTTCTATTCCCAAACAACTTTTCGAGACAATGCAAATTTGTTAATTTTATTTCAACAAGATATCACAAATCTTAAACATATTTATAATGATCATGTCAATGTAGATATGTCATTTCAACAATTTAAAGAGTTATGTTTAATGTGTTGGAAAGAAAAACATGGATTTTTAATAATTGATAAAGATTCGAATATTAATTCAGGTAGGTATCGCAAAGGGTTTGACTTATTTATTTACTTATAAAAAGGATTGTCTATTTAAGCTCTCATAGTCTGTACACAAATCTTGCCAAGAATAGAGTGATAACATGAATGAGAAAGAAGCAAGGGAACTAGTAAAGACACGCAAGGCAGTTAGGAAAAAATTTCAGGAATTAAAATCAGATATAGCTGAATCTCAAATACAGCAGGAAAAACAATTTAAACCACTTATTCAACCCTTGCATGAATTATTTCAAAAAATTAAAAATGAATCTGAAACAAAATCCGAAATAAAACGGGAATCTTCCTTATCACCAATACCTTTAGAACCTCTCACTCCAAATAGAAGACAAACAAATATATTTAAAAAATATTTACCATCAATAACTCCATCATTTCTACAAGATGAAAAAACGTTTCAAAACACAAATGATTAAGGAGAATATTTCGACGACAGTTTAAGATTAAGTTCTACCATGTTACAACCCCATGAAGATGAGCAGGAAATACCATCATTAGAACATACAAGACAAGACATTCTTGAGATTACTAGAACCGATGCATATAATGAATATCTGGATGGGTATGATCCATTGGTAAGACGATTTGTTGATTCATCAATCAAAGGAGATCGAGAATTAGACCACAGATATGGTTTTTCACACGACATAACCACAGAAAAATGGAACGTTGGTAGCAGGTTAATTGATTTCAAAAAAGCAAATATAAAAATTGGTGATTTTGAATATAAGGGAACTCTCGGATTATATGAACTACTCTTTTATAAAGAACCTGTTGGATTTAATAATGCTAATTTAGACAACTATATAGATATACTTGCTAGAACTAATGCATATCGAAGAAATCATGATCCAAATGAGCAAGTGCAAGGCACAACCGATTTAAAATATTTAACTATAATAAAACCATATCTAATGAAAAAAATAATTAAATCTAGTGGAACATAATACCACCTTAAAGAAAAGCAAAACGAGGTGGAAATTTGCTAAATTTTTCCAACAAAAAGTTGAATATGTATATTTTGATGATATAAATGAACTAGTAGAAAGATTAAAACTACTTGTAGCATCCCAAAATGCGGGTCATACAGGTCACAACAATGAAATTATTTCAATTATAGAAGAATTAAGACAAGCCGATTTTATTATATAAAAGAACACAATTATTAAAGTATTTTATGTTTTATTTGTTTTCTGGGAGATTAAATTTAAACAAAATGTTATTTGGCTTTTCTCCAGAATAAAATTAAAAAGTTTATTTAACATTTTAAGAAAATTAAAACTTTTATACATAATAAAGAACTATTCTGCTCTTACACAATATAATAAAAGTTATTATTACTTTAAAAGATATAAAATAATGAAATATTCAATATTAAGTTACTTACAATACAAAGGTTTCAATCTATAAACAAAGGTTCATTGGCACTCGGTTGAAATCATTTTAATGCAATAAAATAAAATCTTAACAAGACGCCAGACGAAAAACTGGGCCAATGGTTGCGTCTTAAAAATGTGGTAAATAGTTTACCAAAAATGTGGTAAACAGTTTACCTAAAAACTTACTTATAAACTTGTTAGAAAAATGAAAAAATTAAATTAAAAATTTATCTTTTAAAGTAATAATAACTTTTATTATATTGTGTCAGAGCAGAATAGTTCTTTATAATGTATAAAAGTTTTAATTTTCCTAAAATGTTAAATAAACTTTTTAATTTTATTCTGGAGAAAAGCCAAATAATATTTTGTTTAAATTTAATCTTCCAGAAAACACAACATAAAATACTTTAATAA